>JAUIMM010000052.1:20655000-21087500 GCA_031769625.1 Taudactylus pleione | reverse complement strand
TAAAAATAGACTGTGTGTGAAACCCCTCGGCAGTTTCGAGCGGGGCAAGTGAAGCAATGGTGCAGGGGCATAAGGCGCAAATAATGCCTCTTCCAGCAATCTATTAGTAAAGTTCGATTGGCCCAGACACCAGTCCGAGATATACCGAAAAGCTGTGGTGCAGGAATAGGTGAAAATGTCAGGAAGATCCAACCCTCCCTTTGTTTTGTAATGAACAAAAACGACTATTAGCAATCCTAGGTTTTTTACAATTCCATAAGAAATGTTGAAATGCTGCCGTACATTTAGCAATATCAGTTTTAGAAAGAAACAGGTATCATTGAAATAAAACACTTTTGATAACAGCTGCTTGTCCCAATAAAGAAAGCGGAAGCGAGACCCAGTGTTGTAGGTTTTATAAATTTTAGTTATAATTAGGGGTGTGCACCGGCCACTTTTCGTGTTTTGTGTTTTGGTTTTGGATCTGGATCTTTCTTCGTGTTTTGGATCTGGATTGGTTTTGCCAAAACCACCCTTCCGTGTTTTGGGTTCTGGGTTTTGTGTTTTGGATCTGTATTTTTTTGAAAAAAAGCATAAAAACAGCTAAAATCACAGAATTTGTAGGTTTTTCTGCTCCTATGCTATTATTAACCTCAATAACCTTAATTTCCACTCATTTCCAGTCTATTCTGAACACCTCACACCTCACAATAGTGTTTTTATGTCCAAAAGGTTGCACCGAGGTAGCTGGATGACTATGCTAAGCGACACGAGTGGGCGGCACAAACACGTGACCCATCTAGGAGTGACACTGCAGTGGCAGGCAGGATGGCAGTTAGAAAAACTAGGCCCCAAACTGTACATAATGCAAAGAAAAAAAGAGGTGCAAGATGGAATTGTCCTTGGGCCCTCCCACCCACCCTTATGTTGTATAAACAGGACATGCACACTTTAACAAATCAATCATTTCAGCGCCAGGGTCTGCCACACAACTGTGGCTGAAATGATTGGTTCGTTTGGGCCCCCACAAAACAAGCTGGCAATTAATGTGTCCCTGCACAAACTGGCTCTACGGAGGCAAGATGTCATCCTCATCCTCCTCATCCACCGATTCCTCACCCTCTTCAGTGTGTACATCCTCATCCTCACAAAGTATTAACTCGTCCCCACTTGAATCCACCACCACAGGTCCCTCTGTACCTTCTGGAGGCTGGTCTCCCTGGAAGAGCTGATAATTCATTTTGATGAACATCATCTTCTCCACATTCTGTGGAAGCAACCTCCTACGCCTTTCGCTGACAAGGTTCCCGGCTGCACTAAACACTCTTTCGGAGTACACACTGGAGGGGGGGCAACTCAGGTAAAATAGAGCCAGTTTGTACAGGGGCCTCCAAATTGCCTCTTTTTCCTGCCAGTACAGGTATGGACTGTCTGACATGCCTACTTGGATGCTGTCACCGATGTAATCCTCCACCATTCTGTCAATGGTGACAGTATCATATGCAGTGACAGTAGACATGTCAGAAATTGTTGCCAGGTCCTTCAGTCCGGACCAGATGTCCAAACTTGGTCCTGCCTGCCCTGCATCACCGCCAGCGGGTTGCTTAGGATACCTAAGTTTTTTCCTGGCAGCCCCAGTTGCGGGAGAAAATGAAGAAGGAGCCGTTGACGTGTCACGTTCCGCTTCAGCTGACAGTGTGTTCACCAGCAGGTCTTTGCACCTCTGCAGGCTTGTGTCGGCCGGAAAGAGAGACACCACATAGGCTTTAAACCTAGGATCGAGCACGGTGGCCAAAATGTAGTGGTCTGATTTCAACAGATTGACCACCCTGGAATCCTGGCAAAGCGAATGAAGGGCTTCATCCACAAGTCCCACATGCCGAGCGGAATCGCTCCGTCTTAGCTCCTCCTTCACTTTCTCCAGCTGCTTCTGCAAAAGCCTGATGAGGGGAATGACCTGACTCAAGCTGGCAGTGTCTGAACTGACTTCACGTGTGGCAAGTTCGAAGGGCTGAAGAACCTTGCACAACACGGAAATCATTCTCCACTGCGCTTGAGTCAGGTGCATACCCCCTCCTTTGCCTATGTCATAGGTGGATGTATAGGCTTGTATGGCCTTTTGCTGCTCCTCCATCCTCTGAAGCATATAGAGGGTTGAGTTCCACCGCGTCACAACCTCTTGCTTCAGGTGATGGCGGGGCAGGTTCAAGAGTGTTTGCTGGCACTCCAGTCTTCGGCACGCAGTCGCTGAATGGCGAAAGTGGCCAGAAATTTTTCGGGCCACCCAAAGCGTCTCCTGCACGCCCCTGTCGCTTTTCAGAAAATTCTGCACCACCAAGTTTATTGTGTGAGCAAAACATGGGACATGCTGGAATTTGCCCAGATGTAATGCCCGCACAATATTGGTGGCGTTGTCAGATATCACAAATCCCCAGGAGAGTCTAAGTGGGGTAAGCCACTGGGCGATGATTTCCCTCAGTTTCTCTAAGAGGTTGTCGGCGGTGTGCCTCTTACTGAAACCGGTGATACACAGCGTAGCCTGCCTTGTAACGAGCTGGCGTTTCTGAGATGCTGCTACTGGTGACGCTGCTGCTGGTGCTGCGTAAGGTGATACATCTACCCAGTGGGCTGTCACAGTCATATAGTCCTTAGTCTGCCCTGTTCCACTTGTCCACATGTCCGTGGTTAAGTGGACATTGTGTACAACGGCATTTTTCAGGACACTGAGGACACTTTTTCTGACGTTTCTGTACAGTCTCGGTATCGCCTGCCTAGTGAAGTGGAATCTAGACGGGATTTGGAACCGGGGACACACTACCTCCATCAATTGTCTAAATCCCACTGCACTAATGGCGGATACCGGACGCACGTCTAACACCAACATAGCAGTCAAGGCCTCAGTTATACGTTTTGCTTCAGGATGACTGCTGTCGTACTTCATCCTCCTCGCTAAGGACTGTTGGAGGGTCAATTGTTTAGTAAAAGTAGTGGTGTTCCTACTTCCTCTCTGGGATGATGAACGACTCCCAGCAGCAGCAGCAACAGCAGCAGCGGCAGCAGTAGGCGTAGCAATGCAGGATCCTCCGGAGGAATCCCGGATAGGAGAGTCAGTCATGCCAGTGATATGGCCTGCAGGACTACTTCCGATCCTGACTAAGGAGGAAATTGACGAGGAGGGAGTTGACGGTGTGGTTTGCAGGCGCTTGGATACAACAGGACAACGGGATTTAGGTGTCCCTGGACTGCTTACGGTCTGAGCCAAAGTTTCTGAACTTGACAGTAACTTTTTATGAACGCGCTGCAGGTGCCGTATAAGGGAGGATGTTCCTAGGTGGTTGACGTCCCTACCCCTACTTATTTCACCTTTACATATGGTACATATGGCAAGACAGTTGTTGTCCGGATTTGGATAGAAATATTGCCAGACCAAAGAGGTGGAATGTTTGGTCTTCTGCCCAGGCATGACCGTGATGGGCTTTTTCATCCCACGGACAACAACTGTCTCCCCCGGAGCCTGATTTAAACAAACCACATCACCATCAGAATCCTCCTCGCCAACTTCCTCCTCAGCGCCAGCTACACCAGTATCCTCATCCTGTTGTACTTCAACAGTGACATCTTCAATTTGCATATCAGCAAGTGGACTGTGGGTGCTCCTTTCAGCACTTGCAGGGGGCGTGCAAATGGTGGAAAGAGCCACCTCTTCCCGTCCAGTGCTGGGAAGGTCAGGCATCGCAACCACCACCACACTTGGACTCTCTTTGGGGATTTGTGATATCTTCTTAGAAAGCACAGTTCTTCGCTGTGCTTTTGCCAGCTTAACTCTTTTGATTTTTTTAGTGGGAGGAGTGCTTCCATCGTCATGTGAAGCTGAACCACTAGTCATGAACATACTAGGGATCGACCTTAGCCGTTCCTTGCCACTCCGTGTCGTAAATGGCATATTGGCAAGTTTACGTTTCTCTTCAGCTGATTTAAATGTCTTTTTCAAGGTCATTTTCCTGAACTTTGCCATTTGGGATTGTATGTGCCCTCTACTATGACATTGGGCATCGGCCTTGGCAGACGACGTTGATGGCATGTTATCGTCTATGTCATGACTAGTGGCAGCAGCTTCAGCACTAGGAGGAAGTGGTTCTTGATCTTTCTCTATTTTATTTTTATCGGAGAAAGTTTGGTCCTCCATTTATGTTATATCGATTTGATATATACGTGCGGCTAAACACAGAAAATAAATTTTTTTTTGGTTCGGACTGGAGTGTACTTTGTGGGTTACAGCACCCTTTAACGGTCAAGCCAGCCGGCCCTTTACTTATGACACAGGCGCACTCTTGGCACTACTTTGTTGATGCACGTGCGGCTACTGCGCACACAATTCACAAACACAGAAAATAATTTTTTTTTTGGTTTGGACTGGAGTGTACTTTCGGGGGTTACAGCACCCTTAACGGTCAAGCCAGCCGGCCCTTTACTTATGACACAGGCGCACGCTTGACACTACTTTGTTGATGCACGTGCGGCTACTGCGCACACAATTCACAAACACAGAAAATAATTTTTTTTTGGTTTGGACTGGAGTGTACTTTCAGGGGTTACAGCACCCTTTAACGGTCAAGCCAGCCGGCCCTTTACTTATGACACAGGCGCACGCTTGGCACTACTTTGTTGATGCACGTGCGGCTACTGCGCACACAATTCACAAACACAGAAAATAATTTTTTTTTGGTTTGGACTGGAGTGTACTTTCGGGGGTTACAGCACCCTTTAACGGTCAAGCCAGCCGGCCCTTTACTTATGACACAGGCGCACTCTTGACACTACTTTGTTGATGCACGTGCGGCTACTGCGCACACAATTCACAAACACAGAAAATAATTTTTTTTTAGGTTTGGACTGGAGTGTACTTTCGGGGGTTACAGCACCCTTAACGGTCAAGCCAGCCGGCCCTTTACTTATGACACAGGCGCACGCTTGGCACTACTTTGTTGATGCACGTGCGGCTACTGCGCACACAATTCACAAACACAGAAAATAATTTTTTTTTAGGTTTGGACTGGAGTGTACTTTCGGGGGTTACAGCACCCTTAACGGTCAAGCCAGCCGGCCCTTTACTTATGACACAGGCGCACGCTTGGCACTACTTTGTTGATGCACGTGCGGCTACTGCGCACACAATTCACAAACACAGAAAATATTTTTTTTTTTGGTTTGGACTGGAGTGTACTTTCGGGGGTTACAGCACCCTTAACGGTCAAGCCAGCCGGCCCTTTACTTATGACACAGGCGCACGCTTGGCACTACTTTGTTGATGCACGTGCGGCTACTGCGCACACAATTCACAAACACAGAAAATAATTTTTTTTTTGGTTTGGACTGGAGTGTACTTTCGGGGGTTACAGCACCCTTAACGGTCAAGCCAGCCGGCCCTTTACTTATGACACAGGCGCACGCTTGGCACTACTTTGTTGATGCACGTGCGGCTACTGCGCACACAATTCACAAACACAGAAAATAATTTTTTTTTTGGTTTGGACTGGAGTGTACTTTCGGGGGTTACAGCACCCTTAACGGTCAAGCCAGCCGGCCCTTTACTTATGACACAGGCGAACGCTTGACACTACTTTGTTGATGCACGTGCGGCTACTGCGCACACAATTCACAAACACAGAAAATAATTTTTTTTTGGTTTGGACTGGAGTGTACTTTCAGGGGTTACAGCACCCTTTAACGGTCAAGCCAGCCGGCCCTTTACTTATGACACAGGCGCACGCTTGGCACTACTTTGTTGATGCACGTGCGGCTACTGCGCACACAATTCACAAACACAGAAAATAATTTTTTTTTGGTTTGGACTGGAGTGTACTTTCGGGGGTTACAGCACCCTTTAACGGTCAAGCCAGCCGGCCCTTTACTTATGACACAGGGGCACTCTTGGCACTACTTTGTTGATGCACGTGCGGCTACTGCGCACACAATTCACAAACACAGAAAATAATTTTTTTTTAGGTTTGGACTGGAGTGTACTTTCGGGGGTTACAGCACCCTTAACGGTCAAGCCAGCCGGCCCTTTACTTATGACACAGGCGCACGCTTGGCACTACTTTGTTGATGCACGTGCGGCTACTGCGCACACAATTCACAAACACAGAAAATAATTTTTTTTTGGTTTGGACTGGAGTGTACTTTCGGGGGTTACAGCACCCTTTAACGGTCAAGCCAGCCGGCCCTTTACTTATGACACAGGCGCACGCTTGGCACTACTTTGTTGATGCACGTGCGGCTACTGCGCACACAATTCACAAACACAGAAAATAATTTTTTTTTAGGTTTGGACTGGAGTGTACTTTCGGGGGTTACAGCACCCTTAACGGTCAAGCCAGCCGGCCCTTTACTTATGACACAGGCGCACGCTTGGCACTACTTTGTTGATGCACGTGCGGCTACTGCGCACACAATTCACAAACACAGAAAATAATTTTTTTTTTGGTTTGGACTGGAGTGTACTTTCGGGGGTTACAGCACCCTTAACGGTCAAGCCAGCCGGCCCTTTACTTATGACACAGGCGCACGCTTGGCACTACTTTGTTGATGCACGTGCGGCTACTGCGCACACAATTCACAAACACAGAAAATAATTTTTTTTTTGGTTTGGACTGGAGTGTACTTTCGGGGGTTACAGCACCCTTAACGGTCAAGCCAGCCGGCCCTTTACTTATGACACAGGCGCACGCTTGGCACTACTTTGTTGATGCACGTGCGGCTACTGCGCACACAATTCACAAACACAGAAAATAATTTTTTTTTTGGTTTGGACTGGAGTGTACTTTCGGGGGTTACAGCACCCTTAACGGTCAAGCCAGCCGGCCCTTTACTTATGACACAGGCGAACGCTTGACACTACTTTGTTGATGCACGTGCGGCTACTGCGCACACAATTCACAAACACAGAAAATAATTTTTTTTTGGTTTGGACTGGAGTGTACTTTCAGGGGTTACAGCACCCTTTAACGGTCAAGCCAGCCGGCCCTTTACTTATGACACAGGCGCACGCTTGGCACTACTTTGTTGATGCACGTGCGGCTACTGCGCACACAATTCACAAACACAGAAAATAATTTTTTTTTGGTTTGGACTGGAGTGTACTTTCGGGGGTTACAGCACCCTTTAACGGTCAAGCCAGCCGGCCCTTTACTTATGACACAGGGGCACTCTTGGCACTACTTTGTTGATGCACGTGCGGCTACTGCGCACACAATTCACAAACACAGAAAATAAATTTTTTTTAGGTTTGGACTGGAGTGTACTTTCGGGGGTTACAGCACCCTTAACGGTCAAGCCAGCCGGCCCTTTACTTATGACACAGGCGCACGCTTGGCACTACTTTGTTGATGCACGTGCGGCTACTGCGCACACAATTCACAAACACAGAAAATAATTTTTTTTTGGTTTGGACTGGAGTGTACTTTCGGGGGTTACAGCACCCTTTAACGGTCAAGCCAGCCGGCCCTTTACTTATGACACAGGCGCACGCTTGGCACTACTTTGTTGATGCACGTGCGGCTACTGCGCACACAATTCACAAACACAGAAAATAATTTTTTTTTAGGTTTGGACTGGAGTGTACTTTCGGGGGTTACAGCACCCTTAACGGTCAAGCCAGCCGGCCCTTTACTTATGACACAGGCGCACGCTTGGCACTACTTTGTTGATGCACGTGCGGCTACTGCGCACACAATTCACAAACACAGAAAATAATTTTTTTTTTGGTTTGGACTGGAGTGTACTTTCGGGGGTTACAGCACCCTTAACGGTCAAGCCAGCCGGCCCTTTACTTATGACACAGGCGCACGCTTGGCACTACTTTGTTGATGCACGTGCGGCTACTGCGCACACAATTCACAAACACAGAAAATAATTTTTTTTTTGGTTTGGACTGGAGTGTACTTTCGGGGGTTACAGCACCCTTAACGGTCAAGCCAGCCGGCCCTTTACTTATGACACAGGCGCACGCTTGGCACTACTTTGTTGATGCACGTGCGGCTACTGCGCACACAATTCACAAACACAGAAAATATATTATTTTTTTAGCACTTGGGGGGAGCACCCCTGATGGACAGAGCACCCCCTGGACAACACTACAGCACCCCTTTAGGACTGGGACACTGCACAGGACTTTGGAGTGGACACAGCCCCTATGGAGAACTGACTGCACAACACAGTCCAGCCAGCCCCTATGGACTTTGAAGTAGTGGACACAGCCCCTATTAACAACAGCAGCACAGCACAACACAGCCAGCCCCTATGGACTTTGAAGTAGTGGACAACAGCAGCACTACACTACACTACACTACACAGCACTAACTCCCACCCTCCCTCTTCACTGTCCACAGCCGAGTGAGAAAATGGCGCCGACGCGGGTACCTTATATAGGATCCAAAACCCGCGAGACTCGGAAGTTGGGATGATGACGTTTTGCCTCGATGTCAGATCCGAGTCAGGCGGGAAAAGTCGAGCCTGACTCGGATCGGACTCGGATCGGGGGGGCTCGGGGGGGTTCGGATTTCAGAAATCCGAACCCGCTCACCCCTAGTTATAATTGGTGGGAAGTTGGCTTTATATATTTGGTGAATAGATGGAGTAATAAAAATGCCTAACTAGAATTAAAAACTGATATGAGATGCAGGATAGCTGGAATGGATATGGAGGGATGAGAGATAAAAAGCAACAAATCATCAGCGAACAAAGATAACTTAAGTTCGATCGTGCCTATTCAGATACCTTTAAATTGTTGATCAGACCACAATGCTACTACCAAGGGTTTCAGTACCAATGCAAATAAAAGGGGGGATAAGGGGCAACCCTTCCGAGTACCTCGCTGGATGGTAATAGGGAGTGATACATAATTATTAGCTACTATATGTGAAGAGGAAGATATAGTTAACATTTGAATAAGGGACAAAAATTTAGGGGGAAATCCAAATCTGCGGAGCGACTCATACAGGTGATCCCACACCACCAGATCAAATGCTTTTTCAGCATCTAAAGAAATTAATAGTTGGAGATCATCTTCATGGAATTCATCAAAATGTTGCAAAACTGCCAGTACCTTGCGGATATTAGAAATGGCACTGCGTCCCCAGACAAACCCTGTCTGGTTAGAATGCGCCAAGGTAGGAATCACCCGCTTGAGTCAGTCCGCAATAACTTTGTTAAAAATCTTGTAGTCAACATTTAATAAGGATATGGGACGATAGGAAGAGGGATGGGCGGGGACCTTACCAGGTTTGGTAGAGCCTTGATGAAAGCACCATTAAAGACGTTGGTAATGCTTTTCCTAAAAATATGGAATTATAAAGATTTGTAAGGGGAGATACGATAGAGGAATTAAGGCATTTCCTTAATTCTTAGGTCCATTAATAACCGAGAGAACATCGGATTTAGTAATGGGCTTAATTAATGAAGAAATCTGATCTTCAGTTAGACTGGGAAGTGATATGGAATCCAAGAAAAGTTGTTTATTATATAAATTAAAGGAATCTTGGGAGTATAGTTTAGAGTAAAAGTAATGTAATACTTCCAAGATTGCAGGTCCTGAAGTGTGAGATGTATTAACTCGTCCTATAAAGCTAAAATAGCTGCGCTAGTTCTATCACCTCGCAAAAGATTAGAAAGAAGCTTACTATTTTTATTACCATGAGTATGAAATTGGTACCTTTTATTATGTATTCTTTTATCCCCAATTTGCTGAATTAAAGTGTCAAAAGCCAATTTGCATTTCTTAAATTCGGCTTTATGAAGAGCTGATGGAGAGCGACGTAATAGCTCATACGCTTGTGTTAAATCAGATTGGGCAGATCTTAACATCCCGGACTGGTGTCTTTTATGATGTGATACAAATGATAGGATTCTACAGTACCTCTTTGTTCTGCTTTTGCTGTTTGCCAGTAAAGAGCAGGATCTTGCTGGTGCTGGGAGTTAGCAGAGTGATATTCATTCCAGGCAGATTGTAGGACATCCTGTAATTTACAAGATGAAGCCAAAAAAGAAGGAAAGCTCCACTGTCTAAAATTACCAGAGGGAATCATAGATTCCAACCTAATCCAAATAAGAGCATGATCCGACAATCCCAGCGTATCTATAACCGAATCAGATATTTTAGAGGCTAACGTAGAAGAAGGAAGAAACTAATCGATTCTAGAAAACAGAGTGGGGGGCAGAATAGAAAGTGTATTCTTTGTCTATTGGGTGATGGAGTCGCCATATATCCACCAATTGAAGACATTTAAGGAGATTTAATACCTACACGGCGAGGTCTAATAAGGGTGGAAGCTGCGGACTGTCTATCCATATAATGGGAAGTCACAATATTTAAATCTCCACCCAAAATTACCATGGAATCCAGATATGGGTACAATAAATTAGTGAAAGAAAGAAAAAACTGTTTGTTGTATATTGCGGTAGCATAAACATTGCAAAGTGTGTAAGGTATTTCAAATATTTTGACCACCAGAAGTACGTAACGACCATCTGGGTCTGACTGTTGGTGAAGAATAGAAAAGGGTAGATTTCTCATTACAAGGATGGCGACGCCTCGTGATTTGGAGTTATAGGATGCGTAAGCAATTACTTTTTGACCCAGTATGGACCATTTTTCATGTTCTGGGGCTGTTAAGTGCACATTTATATAAGAGATAATTTTGCAGCGCTTAGCCGGAGTGTTAATGCCCAGGAACAAATTTTTAATTCATGCATAGTATATAAAATATGTAAAAAACAGCACCAGAGTCAGACCCAGATCAGGTTGAGAATCCAAACAAAAATTTCAGCAAAACATATTGCATCATTAAACTAAACTGTTCTGATAGTTGGTACATGAAAAACATATACAAATAAAAAATTTCCAGAGATGGCAACCATGAAAAGGAAAAACAAAAATAAAAAGAAAAAAGGGGTAAATAACAGAGGGATCTTTAAATAAGTCTCCAAACAATAGAATATTTATCAGAACACAAAACCAATCAATCGAATTAGTCAACATGAGTAAACACTGAAGAAGTGATCCCCATCTATTTATAGACATTACAGTGATCAATTAAATGGCACGGGACACTTTACAGACATGTAGAAAATCGTATTATATCTGTGTACAGTATATACCCAGTCTTGTAGATAAAAAATTTAAATATATAATATGAACTAACAAAATTACGTAGAAAATATCAAGCAAGGAAATATAATAATATAATCTTTGGTAACCATATGGTCAGCCTGGAGACTACATATATTAAACTGGACATACTAATAGAAGAAACAGCATAATATAATAATTACGGATGATGATCAAGTAGGTACAGCTGAAGACTCAATCTCCTCTTCCTCCAGGAACGCCAAATCATCTGCAGCAGATGTAAAGTCCTTGTATCCTGAATCCGGAAAGAGATAAATTCTTGCTGGTAACAACAAAGCAAATTTCTTTTGCGCTTTTATCAGTTTAGAACACACAGGCGACATCTCTTTGTGGGCATGAGAGACTTTAACCGAATAGTCTTGAAACATCAATAAACAATGACCCTGCCATTCAATGGTGCCTTTCTATGTGCTGCTGCACATATCGAGGATTTATGAGTGAAATTAAGACATCGGAAGATGACCGTACGTGGGAGATGTTTTATGTATTTAACTGAAAAGCTAGTTTTTATTTTCAAATAATATGTATGTAATATACGAAGTCTCCATCTTTAATGTAGAAATTTTCAAATATAAAAATGTGTGCATATTTAAATTAAAAAAGTACTATTAACTATATGCATGTGCTTTATTATATAGATATTTTTGTTGTACAGTAAGTGTAAAAAATAACTAAAATAAATATAGCATTATTGGGAAATTACTTAAAGCCCTAGTATTGTTACTATTGCCATTACAATTAAAATGTGCTTTAATATATATATAAAAATTACTATAAGGATTGCGTTTTATTCCTTAAATTATCCAATCATATATTGTTGTATTGTTGAATACATACTGTATGGTAAGTATTCTTTCTAGGAATGAGTATATAAAATGTAAAATAAAAACAATATTAACTTTTTATAATGAGAATTTTTTTTAACCCTGCTCCTAAATTGTAAAATGCAGGTTGAAATTAATTTTTACTAACCTTAGCCACAGGGAACAAAAGAGATCTCGGACAGGTATAGTCTATTATCTTAAAATGGCAACTTGCTCTAGGCACAAGCGATTATTTATGGTTGGTATTGTCACGGACACTGAGTTTTTTCTGATCGTGTCTCAATAAGTACCGGATTTTATAAGCAACTAGTATGGAACATTTCAACAACTGAGTCGCTAGAGAAACTCATGATGATAACTTGAAATATTTGCATGACCGTTAGTGTGATGGTGAAATTAGAGATGGCATCTAAACTTTTTTTTATTCCCAAACAAAATAGAAATATAAAATCTCTTCACATCCACCATTTTATAAAACTGTTAATTTATATCTGTTGGATGCTTCTAGGCATTTTTATGACCAGCTCCATTCCCCTAGTGTGATCTGTAAGCAAGACCTGATAAAGCTGACTACTGATCCATAGTATTGTTTTTTACAGACTTGTTACACAACAAATGTGTTAAAAAACTGACAATTTGACTTTGAGATCTAAATAAAAAAATCGACTACATTTTTGAAGTAAAGGGATTTTGTGTCAGCCTTGTGATAGTAGTAACTTGGGAATACAGTTTGTTTCTAGCACTTGACTTTTGTCTCTAACACTGTACACTTTATAAATTCTGATTATCCGAGCTAAAGTTATTGTTATACAGCCTTGGTAAATCTGCTATTTAATAGAGATGAGCGGTTTGGTTTTGGCTCGGTTAAGTTTGGATCTGAAAACAGATTCTTATTAGCTATACAGCTATCACATGGTTTGAATAGCCAATAAATGAATCCGATGTTGCATTAATTTGGTGGAGTAAAATCGTACTGCTCATCTTTACTTTTTAATTTATTTATTTTTGTTGTTTATATTTTAAGGACCATCACAAAAATAATAGAAATTGTTTTGTACAAGTTTGATATATTGAAAAAGTCCACTGGATAAATAATGGAAAAAGCTACTAAAAAACACAAGCAGTTTACATACAGGGGTGGATTGGGATAGAAAACCAGCATGGGAAGTTTCTGTCAGGGTCTGTTGAGAGGGTGGAGTCTGTCGAGTGGGGTGGGATACCTTATCATAGGGCCTGATTCTGAGCTGGACACAGTCATGGCCTCCTTGCATTTTTTGCTGCAGTGGCATCTGCGATTTTATGCTAATGCCACTACAAAGCCCTTCCCTGGTGTACATCCATGCATCCAAATGTGCAAGGACTGAGACGCCCACTTTCACTGTCTACAGACACTGCAATCATGCTTTGTGTGTCTTTAGACGTCACCATCTGTCGCACCATTGAAACATTCACCAGCCTCATGCTAGGTGTAGATCATCCTTGTGAGTATGGCCTCCAATGTGAGTGATTCAGCATCTCTGTACACAACTACTGTCAGCAACTCGCCTGTGTCACTCCAGAAAAAACACGCCCATACTACGTTACATCTGCGTCTGAATAGCCAACCCACCAGGAATTCCCTACACATTTCTCATACACTTCTTTCTGCATTAATCCAAATCTATACTGCGACTGTGTATGAACACCATAGGGAAAGGACACCTGCGCCGTGCAACTCTGATACATGCACTGATGAAGAAACATTGCACAAGAAAAAAAAAACACATTGGCCCCTACAAGAATAAAAAAAACTCATTGTCCCTCACAGGAAAAAAATAAAACACATGCCTTTCCCCAAAAAACACACACATGATAAAAACAAACATACTGGCCCAACGGGAAAAAAAATTAAAACCAATTAGTCCCCACAGGAATAAAAAACACATTGGCCTTCAACTGGAAAAAAAAAAACATATTGGACCCCAACAGAAAAAAAAACACATTAGCCCCACAGGGAAAAAAAACACATTGGACCCCAACAGAAAAAAACTCATTGGCCTCCACAGGAATAAATAAAACAAATTGGCCCCACTGGAAAAAAGAAAAAAACACAATGGCCCCCACAGAAAAGAATAAAACATATTAGCCCCCACAAAAAAATATACACACACAAAATAACACACATTAGCCCACTCAGGAAGAGAAAACACATTTACCCCAATAAGATGAAAAAAAAACACATTGGTCCCAAACAGGAAAAAAAAAACACATTGGCCCCCCGATAGGAAAAAATAAACAAATTGGCCCAGTAGGAAATAAAACACATTTCACCCCACAGGAAAAAAATAAAACACATTAGCTCACACAGGAGGAAGAAAAACACATTTACTCCAATAGGAAAAAAAACACATTGTACTCCAACAGGAAAAAGAAAGTTACAGTGTGGTTTATGTGATCTGCACTAAGTATGGGGAGCAGCTCTTATAAATTATGGCAGTTGTAGATATATGAAAGAGAGCTTGTAAAACAGTGTTAAAAATGAGAGAGAATAAAAAATGGATAAGAGAAAAATAAACATAAAAAATGTAATTAATTAAAGGAAAATATACATTGGGGCAATGCTGCAAAGAAAAGGTTAAAAATATGAATCATGAACTGTGGTAATACTACTATGTGTTTAAAGCATATATTTTGTGGAGCCAAGCAGCGGGAGTTGAGGATGTAATTTGCTTTGAGGCCAGATGTCACTTGCTCGATGTATGGAGACTCTAGGAACTCCTAAGTAACTTGCCCTAATCCTACCTTTGTCTCCTGGCAGCAGTCACTTCTCCTTCCTCGCAGCAGTGCAGTGTTGGTCCCATGTCCCCATCCGCGTCTTCAGGAAAATGAAACAAACACATTGGCCCCGACAGAAAAGAAAACAAACACAATGGCCCTCACAAGAAGAAATAAAACACACTGGCCAAAACAGGAAGAAAACACATTGGCCCATACAGAAAAAAAATAATACAGTGGCCCCCACAGGAAAACAATAAAAGACATTGGCCCCCAGTGTCGACGTTTCAGTCCCGGAGAACCTTTGTCAAGACATCAGCATAAAATACTTCATATGGCAGAGTGCTCGATTACCGATGCAAAAAATAAAGTGTATTTGTCAACGTTTCAGTGCATCAGCCCTTTCATCAGGACATACTCATAGACAGGAATCGGTATGATTTACCGGCGGACGAGATGCCACAAGACTGCTGACAGCGTCATCCCAATGGTGAACATCCCAATAGGGGCTGGCAAGTAGCCACACTCTCCCCTGGGGGTGCCTAACCCTAACCTCCCCCCAGTGGTACCTAAACCTAACCTCCCCCTGGTGGTGCCAAGCCTAAGCCACCCTTCATGCACCCTAAACCTAACCTCCCTGGGCGGTACATAACCCTAACCTCCCCCAGTGGTGCCTAACCCTAACCCCCTCCCTGCAGCCTAACCCTCCCCAGTCGGTGCCTAACCCTAACCCACTCATACAGGTCTCTAAAACTTACCTCCCCATCCCTAACCCGCATACTTACCTTTGGGATGCCTGAGGTCGGGATGCCGATGTCGGTATCTTGATCCCTTCAGGATGCCGGCTTTGGCATTCTGAAAGGCATCAGGAATTTGGCGTCGGTATCCTGACGTCCGGTATCTTGACTGGATCCCCGTAGACATGTACATAAACATTATAGTGCACAATTACCCATCATAAATACCCTCACAGCATGCACAGTCTTAGCTAGGGAATATGATTGTAGGCCATTGTTAGAACAGAAATACAAAAGTCTTACTAATGACCAATGCAAAATTGCTGGCATCTAAAACATCTAAAGCAGTATTTTTTATATACAGGTTGAGTCTCCCATATCCAAAATGCTTGGGACCAGGGGTATTTTGGATATCGGAATATTCCGTATTTTGGAATAATTGCATACCATATTAAAATGTCTTAGGTATAGGGCCCAAATCTAAACACTGAATGCATTTATGATTTATATACACCTTATACACACAGTCTGAAGGTAATTTTATGCAATATTTGTAATAATTTTGTGGCTCAAACAAAGTTTGTGTACATACATGAAATTTATTTATGTGTCATATAGACTTTATACACACAGCCTATAGGTCAATTTATACTTTATTTTTAATAATTTTGTGCCTTAAACAAAGTTTGTGTTCATCAAACCATCGAAAATCAAAGTTTTCACTATCTCAGTCATGCTAAAAATATTCCGTATTTCGAAATATTCCGTATTTAGGAATATTCCGTATTTCGGAATATTCCGTATTTCGGAATATATGGATATGGGATACTCAACCTATAATAGAATTTGTACACAAGTGTCAATAAAACCTGTTTTACTTTAGAGTAAGCTATAAACACCAACAAGCAATGAAACCATAGTTGACCACTTTAGTCCAAGATACTGTGATATCCAAGCCAACAGAGCTGGATTAAGGGCCTCATGGACCTGGTGCTGAAAATGTTCAAGGGCCTATAATGAGAAGGGGAGGAGCTGTAACCAGTGTTGTGTGGGTGTGACCAGAGCCAGTTACGTGTGTTCACTCCACTTCAGCCCCACTCTCTTCCTAAATACATAAAAATAGAAAAAGTCCTAATTTTGTATGAAAACTAGAAAATCAATGTAATACTTATGATTTATAGCTGACCGTGTGGCCAGCTAAGTAGCTGGTCACAATCATGCTGCCATGATGAAGGGCCTATTCAGTGTGCGTAACATGGGGGGGTCGAGCAGGGCACGTGCCGCAGTCCAGGGCACGTGTAGTCCGCAGCACTACACATTAAAACAAACACGCCAGTGGAGGGGGTGTGTTTGTTTTAGCACTGCAGCAAATATGAGTCAGACAGACTCTTATTAGCTGCTGCACCTAGGGCCGGAGCCGGTCTGGAGCTCATGAGTGAGCTCCGCCTTCTGGCTCTAATACTGGGTGAAGTGAGTGGGACGGGAGCAGCGGACAGCAGCGGCGGGTGCAGGAGCGAGGATTCCGATAAGTAAATTATGTGTTGTGTGTGTGTCAGTGTGTGTAAAAGGCACTACTGCTGGGGGTACTGTATATTGGGCACTGCACAGGGGGGAACTATATAAGGGGCACTAATGGGGGAATTACTGGGGGCACTATATAAGGGGAACTATATATTGGGTACTACTGGGGGGCACTGCATAAGGGGTACTAGTGGGGGCACTGTATAAAGGGCACTATATATTGGGCACTGCATAAGAGGCACAATATAAGGGGCACTACTGGGGGAACTGTATAAGGGGCACTACTGGGGGTACTATCTTTGGGCACTACTTGGGGCACTGCATAAGGGGCACTACTGGGGGCACTGCATAAGGGGCTCTGTATACTGGCACTACTGGGGGCACAGTATATTGGACACTACTGGGCACTATATATTGGGTACTACTGGGGGCACTGCCTAAGGAGCACTGTATATTGGGCACTACTGGGGGCACTGTATATTGGCACTACTGGGGCACTGCATAAGGGGCACTACTAGGGGCATTGTATAAGGGGCACTACTGGGGGCACTATTTATTGGGCACTGCATAAGGGGCACTACTAGGGCACTGCTTAAGGGGCATTAATGGAGGCATTGCATAATGGGCACAACAACAGTGGGCATTGCATAACGGGCACTACTGGGGGCACTGCATAATGTGCACTACAACAGGAGGAATTGCATAAAGGGCACTACTACTGGGAGCACTGCATAAGGGGCATTACTACTGGGGCACTGCATAAGGGTCACTACTACAGTGGGCATTGCATGAGGGGCACTACTACAGTGGGCATTGCATGAGGGGCACTACTACTGGGGGCATTGCATAAGGGGCACTACTACTGGGGGCATTGCATAAGAGGCACTACTACTGGGGCATTAAGGTGCATATGGAAAGGAAAGGAATGTTCCCAGAGTGATGAGAAACGGTTATGTGTCATATTGACACGCCCCCATTTTCAGTGACCACAACCTCTTTTTAGGTGGGGGTGCTCCATTTTTCATTTTGCCCTGGGCTCCAAATGCCCTCGTTACACCACTGCCTATTTTTAAGTAGAGGCCTGGAGCTGGAGCTTATTCTATTATTTACCAATTGATGATCACTGTGACTACACACTTCACTTTCAAAACTTAGCATGTACTACATTAAAGAGTGATATGCTGGACACAATCCATAAAGTAATTTAGATCTGCTGGACATTAGTGTGCCCAAAGCTGTGAGCAGGTAAGTGTGTTATAAGGTTTTAAATTCCATAAAACATTAACATTTTGCAAGTGATGAAAAGGTGAGCTGACTGCAGGTAGTGTTTACAAAAAAAGAGAAAAAAAACCTATTTGCACCACGCTCTGGGGAGGCGGGGTGCTGTGAGCCCCCCATCCTGGCACAAATTCAGGGGAGGCACGATCAGTGTGATTGCTATCCCCCACAGGCAGAGGAAAGGAGCAGCGAGCAGCAGGGCTGCCATCAGAAATTGTGGGGCCCGGGTCTATCAAAGTAAGAAGGGCCCCCCCCTGCCCCCCAACGCCAGCTGACTAATGGGTGGTTCGGTGCACACCCAGACCACCCCTTAGTTTAGCCTATGTAGTGGATGGGCCCCAGCGGGCCCCCTCCCCTTTCTTCCAGTGGACGGGCCCGGGACTCCAGTCCCGACAGTCCCTCCCTGATGGCGGCCCTGGCGAGCAGTCTCCCACTGCAGCCCAGCACACAGCAGTGTGTGCTGGGCTGCTGACAGATAAGAGGGAGGGGGTACCAACTCGGCGCCCCTGTCAAACCAGTTCAATATTTGAAAACAGGTTTCAGGCTCTATTTTCTCTCTGAGGACAGAGTGATAAAGCTCAGTTGCTGCTTTGCTGGATCCTAGAATGTTCATTCCCAACAATAAATCTATAGCAACTTTGTTTAATAACTAGTTCTCCTTTCCACCAGAGCCCTGGCATTAAATTAAAATAATGCATATATAATAAATAGACCTATTTCCCCCAAATAAACTTCAGAATAACATTAAAAGCATTATCATCAAGGAATTAGTGCAACTTCCCCAAATCAGCCCTGACATTAAAATAATAACATTCTTATTTAGGGGTCTATTAATTATCACTTAATTCCTACAAAAGCAGGTGAAACATTTTTTGGGAGAATATAAGTTTTGGGCCATTTATCATAAAGGTAATGCTGGAGATATCACAGATATCTCCTGCTTACCTTTCTCTCACGATGTGGCCCACTGTCCCCATACTCTAGTATGGGAACCTAAATTCATCAAGCTCTGAAATACTATATTTTCGGTGCCGGGTTGCAAAACAAGATCCTTTCGGATTGCTCTGCCGATGTCTGGCTCCTTCCGCTAAATGCCGAGGCTTTGTGTGCCTGCATGAACTAGTGTCAGAGTCGGCAGTGCTAAGTTTCACTGCTCCGAAAAGAGCAGTGAAAGCGTTCGTGAAGACAGCTGATTTTCGGATCAACTGTCTCCGTGCCGGAGCAATGATGAATTGCTCCGAAACTCACCACGAGTTAGAATGTTAATTATCAGGGTCCGTCCGTGCCTCGATAATTAACATAATGAATAGATCTATTAATAGCTAGGGTTTCTCTGCCCCAGCTCAACCCCACTAACTGAATAGGTCTCATACCCGCAAATCAGACCAACATTCCATTAATAGTTACCCCAAGTCATCCAGCATTAAATAATCACATTTTCTCTCATTAAATTAGTAGACCATACCAATAAATAGCACCCATCACCAAATGAATAGCAAAAACCATCACCCCAGCAAAATATAGCACTCACCCACACCAACTCTTACATTAACAGCCTGTTCCTTCACCCCACCAATAAATTAGTAGCCCACTACCATATTGATACTTAAATAAAATTAAATATTTCTGCTGGATCTTAGACTTTGAGAAAACTGCATATATCTGGCATATGGCTATGCATATACTGTGGGTTGTTATTTAGACATTGAGATAGTCACTGAAATGTATAATTTGAAGATATTCTGTTTATACAATAAAATTTTGAATAACAAATACTATGACAGGAAAGCTATGCCATGTGTGAGTGTGTATACAGTATATATAAATATATATACTGTATATATGTGTGTGTATATATATATATATATATATAATGACTTAGGCAAAAGGAGTACTACATAGTGCATAACAGAACGCATGAAAAACCTAAACACATACACATATAAACATGCATGTACAGTACTTAAAGTACTTAGTGGATCAGAATCCCATATTAAAATGCAATGACATATATCAAATATAGTAAATATAGAGTAAAGATAAGCAGTATATTAGAGAACGAAAAGATAGTAGTGGTATAAATGTTATTCTAAAAACCCATTTCTTATGTTACTATAATTAGAGTTAGAAATGTCTTATCCACTCCAACCTAGAGAAAACCAGTGTAGGATGGATTCAAATGTACTCCAAAAATGGTATAATCTATACAGGGTCCATAAGGTTAAATATAAAAATACCCAACTAATAATATGTCCCAAGTTATCGTAAAAACCTGTTCCAACATATTTTTTCATTCAGGCCTCGCGTCGCCACTGTGTTAAGTCGCATGATCCATTTGGCTTCCAACTTCAACAAATGTTTGTTTCTGTCACAACCTCGTAATTTTTCAGGAAGGTGATCTATGATCTTGTATTTCAAATGCGATAGTGTATGATTACGTTCCACAAAATGTTTTGCCACTGGTTGGTCACTTGATTGGTTAGTAATGGCTGATCCAATAGCTGACCGATGTACGGCCCTGTGTTCCTTAATCAGTGTAAGTCTAAATTCCAGTCAAAACTTACATTTACCAACAAATGTAATAATAACAAACGGAATCGTATCATCTGGGCTAGTGAATTTACCACCAGTAGCCCTACTATACATAAAGAGACAAAAGCACTATGGCCGATAGTCACTATAAATAAGGAATTGGGTCCTTTAACAACAAAACCCCTATGGCCTGCTTCTGTAGAGGTAGAAATATTAGGGATCTAGTGGTAAGCACGGATATTACTAACTTTGACTGTTGTAAACTGAAATCCACAATGAAGAAACCAGGATGTTACAAATGTATCAACTGCATTAAATACAGATATTAAGAAACAGGTTCTTCATTTCGCCACCCTCATAGTGGAAAGTATATTCCAATATGTCATGTTGTCACCTGTTCTACTAGTTTTGTCATATATATCATTAAGTGCCCATGCGGGCTATTTTATGTTGGTAAACTTTGAGATCCTTTAAGGAACACATGGCCATACATCGGTCAGCTATTAGATCAGCCATTACCAACCAATCAAGTGACCAACCAGTGGCAAAACATTTTGTGGAACGTAATCATACACAAATATTTGTTGAAGTTGGAAGCCAAATGGATTATGCGACTTAGGTTTTAATGAGAACTTGGGACGTATTATTAGTTGGGTATTTTTATATTTAACCTTATGGACCCTGTATAGATTAAACATTTTTTGGAGTACATTTGAATCCATCCCACAGTATACTGGTTTTATCTAGGTTGGACTCTGACTGGATACAGTGAGGTGCATAAATATTGGGACATTGAAAGAATTTTCATATTTTGGCCTCTAATCACCACCACAATGGCTTTGAAATGAAACAAACAAGATGTGCTTTAACTGCAGACTTTCCGATTTAATTTGAGGGTAATTACATCCAAATCAGGTGAACAGTGTAGGAATTACAACGGTTTCTATATGTGCCTCCCACTTTTTAAGGGGCCAAAAGTAATGGAACAAACTAAACAATCCTAAATCTAACTTTCACTTTTTAATACTTTGTTGCAAATCCTTTGCAGGCAATTACAGCCTGAAGTCTGGAACGCATAGACATCACCAGACGCTGGGTTTCATCCCTGGTGATGCTCTGCCAGGTCTTTACTGCAAATGTCTTCAGTTCCTGCTTGTTCTTGGGGCATTTTCCCTTCAGTTTTGTCTTCATCAAGTGAAATGCATGCTCAATCGGATTCAGGTCAGGAGATTGACTTGGCCATTGCATAACATTCCACTTTTTAGCCTTAAAAAACTCTTTGGTTGCTTTTGCAGTATGCTTCAGGTCATTGTCCATCTGCACTGTGAAGCGCCGTCCAATGAGTTCTGAAGCATTTGACTGATTATGAGCATATAATATTGCCCGAAACACTTCAGAATTCATTCTGCTGCTTTTGTCAGCAGTCACATCATCAATAAATACAAGGGAACCAGTTCCATTGGCAGCCATACATGCCCATGCCATGACACTACCATCACCATGCTTCACTGATGAGGTGGTATGTTTTGGATCATGAGCAGTTCCTTTCCTTCTCCATACTCTTCTCTTCCCATCACTCTGGTACAAGTTGATCTTTGTCTCATTTGTCCATAGGATGTTGTTCCAGAACTGTAATGGCTTTTTTAGATGTTATTTGGCAAACTCTAATCTGGTCTTCCTGTTTTTGTGGCTCACCAATGGTTTACATCTTGTGGTGAACCCTCTATATTCACTCTTGTGAAGTCTTCTCTTGATTGTTGACTTTGACACATATACACCTAACTCCTGGAGAGTGTTCTTGATTTGGCCAACTGTTGTGAAGGGGTTTTTCTTCACCAGGGAAATAATTCTTCTGTCATCCACCACAGTTGTTTTCCGTGGCCTTCCGAGTCTTTTGGTGTTGCTGAGCTCTCCGGTGCGTTCTTTCTTCTTAAGAATGTTCCAAACAGTTGATTTGGCCACACCTAATGTTTTTGCTTTCTCTCTGATGGGTTTATATTGATTTTTCAGCCTAATGATGACTTGCTTCACTGATACTGACAGCTCTTTGGATCTCATATTGAGAGTCGACAGCAACTGATTCCAAATGCAAATGTCACACCTAGAATCAACTCCAGACCTTTTACCTGCTTAATTGATAATGAAATAACGAGGGAATAGCCCACACCTGTCCATGAAATAGCTTTTGAGTTGATAGTCCCATTACTTTTGGCCCCTTAAAAAGTGGGAGGCACATATAGAAACTGTTGTAATTCCTACACCGTTAACTTGATTTGGATGTAATTACCCTCAGATTAAATCTGAAAGTCTGCAGTTAAAGCACATCTTGTTTGTTTCATTTCAAAGCCATTGTGGTGGTGAATATAGGCCAAAATATGAAAATTCTGTCAATGTCCCAATATTTATGCACCTGACTGTATGTCATTCCTAACTCTAATAATAGTAGCAAAAGAAATGGGCTTTTATAATGGGAAACAGTCAGAATGCCGACCTCTGGGATTCTGGCTGTCAGAATGCCGATGAAAGTGTTGACTGTAATTATGCACTTATAAGAGAATAATACAGCATATTTTAGATAAAAGACCCGGAGTGCCATCCCTCTTTTCATGGAATATATATATATATATATATATATATATATATATATATATATAGTCAGAAATCCACTGTACTCACCACTTCCAGATTTGGGGTGCAAACCTGCACTTGCCATTCCCAGGACTGGGGTGCAAGTGGCTTGTGACCGCTTATATAAATAAAAACAGAAAACTCAGAACTCACCATTGTTAAATCACTCACAATAATAAATAAATAATGGGGTTTTGGTTCATGGATTGATCAATGCATTTAAGCCTGCAGTCCTCATCACGGGACCCCAATAAATAAATTGGCAAAATAAATTATATATAGTGTAGGACCTGCAGAGAAATGAGGTCCCATGATGAGGGCTGCAGGCTTAGATGCATTGATCAATTTATTTGGCTAATTTTTAATTGGCCTTTTTGTGATCACAGCTGTCTCATGCACCCCTATGCAAGCTCATTTATATTAACCTGTGTCAGCTGCCTCTTCGGTAGTATGATAGAAGCTATTTTTGGTGACGGCCTTGCCTTTAAAAGCCATAACTGGCAGGTAAGCTTTAAGCCAGTTAACATTTTTTCAGTTTGAACTCTGGTATAGCAGCTACCAGGTTTCCTTAAGTATGATATATACAGGGGTATTCAATTTGGAGCAAATGCCGATGACGTCATTTTCGCCAATTTCAATTATGCCCGTATTCAATTTCAAAGACTTTTCGCAGGTGCGAAAAGTCTTTGAAAAAAAATGGGGATAACTTTTCACCATGTTTTATATGGTGAAAAAAAGTGCAGAATTGGGGTTTAAGGGTGCCTGCAGCCCTGGGAGTGACATTTAAAAAATAACTGTGTCAAAAAAAGTTTTTAAAAAAAATAGGGACACCCCAAAAAATAATAAAAAAATTTGGGGTGTAAAAAAAGAAAAGAAAAAAAAGTGTTTCAAAATAGGGAAATAGGTTCAGGGGTATTCTGTAAGTATGTGGCAGGTGTTTTGTAGAATAGATTATTAGCAGCAGGTGCATTTTTGCTGGTTTATTTGTGTTATATACCTGTGTGGGTCCAGGCCTATGCTCATGTATGCTAAAGTGCAGGGTCTACTGCAATTAAAGACACTGCTTACCGAGTACCTACCTGTCTTGTGTCCTCATTTCTACACCCTGTGTTACATTATATATGTGTTGGGTATGGGATATTAGGGGTTAGGTTTAGGCTGCGGGGAAGGGTTAGGGTTAGACTGCGTTACCCCATCGCCTAATGGATATGCACCTTTAGAAACATCTCCGGTGAACAGTGTGGCGTGTAAAATTTTACTGGTTTAAGAGCAGAGCTCAACAGGCATTTAAATTCACTTCCTCTATTACGTCAAATGAATCTTGTCACAGACACAGATTTTCAATCTGCAAACAATGTTTTTGTCTCTATAATAAAAAAATACAGAAGAGAAGATAGAAACTGCAATCAACACCACGAATGCCTTGCAGAATCAGACTTCAACATGTTAAAGTACTCTCCAGCACTATCACCAAACACAGCTGCAGGACTAGTCAGAAAGGTCTGGTTTGACCTACAAATATTCATGGTTCATAGGAGAATTGAAGGGCCAAGAGAAATAAAAAGAGACTCTTTCCATATAAAAACTGATGAAAATGGGTTACAGTAAACAACCCCAAAATACCCAGACAGCAAAAATCATAAAGACGCCAGAGAGTTAAATCAAACGACTTAAAGAGGCTTTGTTTTTGCACCACCAAATGTGCTTTCTTTCAAAAAGTACCTCACTAAATGGCCACCTGGGACTACAAGTTTGTTTGTACACTCTAAAAGAGCCTCACAGGACTTATTAGACAAACATAAAATTTGGTACAGAAAAGAGCCCATGGGAATTAATTACTTATCTTCCCTCATGTGTCACCTTATTATTGAAGCAGGACTGTCTCGCAGATATAAAAATCACTGGCTAAGATCAACTGCTCTCTTCAGAAGGTCTTCACATCAGATCATGGCTATAACAGGCCAGAAATCAGCTGAAAATCATACTGGGCACCCACACTACATGATCGGAAAAACTGGTCAGACATACTGGCTGGAACAAGCTCATCAGGCTGCCAACCAGCACCAAAAACACAACTTTGCCCCACACCGTCGAGATTCCATCAAACCGTAGACAAACCACCGTAGATCGCTCTTTACACTACCACGCAGCAGCAGCAACAGCAGCAGCCGCCTTCTCTGAGATACCTCAATGGAAAACTACCTTTCAGCCACCACATCAACAAACTCCCTCAAACCACCAGTGGACAAAGAAGCTCACCCCATCCACAGTGAAAAAGATCACAAAGAAGAAGATTCCCTCACAGATTACGAACCAGATTTCCCTGTTGAATAGTCACCCGGAAGCACCGTACAAATATCAGTGCAGCCCCAAACCACAGCTGTCCTTCAACGGTCCCCCAAAGGCCCACAAAAATTGCATCAGAAGACATCACAATAACATCAAAAACCACCAGAAACACACAAAATGAACAGCCTCAAGCACTCCCCCACCACTTACCTGCAGGACCACATCCACTTGGTGCATATATGTATAATGTCATGGTGCATAGTAACCTCCAATTCAACATCTACTACAAGTAAAAACAAAAACAAACCACTTCAAATAACTACTGTTAAACTCCCATGTTAAAGTTCAGCAATTCTTGACACTGTAAAGCATTAAACACTTCCTGCCAGTAAAATTCACTGTTCACTCTTAAAGTTACAGTAGTCATTAATGTTCAACTGTTTAAACAGCCTATTCTGAATGTCCATTTGTTTATTCACTTACACTGTTATCTACTTAATGTTTATTTATTAAATATAATAAAAATTAAACAGCCTATTCTGAACTATTTTTATCTCCTGTTCTGTATCTACATCACACAGAACTATTTTGTCACATCAGGGTCCATTTTATAAGATTGACATACCACACTTGGGTATGCGGTCGTGCGTTGTTATATGTGGTTGAACAAATTCAACATTTGGTCTTCAAGGTGTGCGTACAGATGTGTCCTCGTTCATCTAGCCTCAATACGTTATGTAGTGCAATATGCCTGGCATGAGTGAGCCACAAGGTCCTGTGTAACTCTGCTAGTGTCGGGCATCTGTGCTGATTAATTTAATATGTGACACTTGTATATCTGTGTGTGACTGTGTATGGCATGGAAAAAATCTGTGGCGCTGCATCATAGCACTTAGAATTTTCATTGCAAGATTTAATCGCACAAAGAAATACAAGTGATGCTACTAGTGTGTCTTAGTAGCATCGCATTGCGACTTATATGCATTTTCGGCAAAAAAGATGCAAATAAGCCATTCCTCGCTAGCTGAGTCTCACGGGACCAGGCAACCCTAGAGGGGCAGTTTGGCTCAACTGCAGCAAAAATGAGTGAGGACACATCTGTATATCAAAGTGTGACCACGCACCCAAGAGTGAATATACTGCATGTTACATATGCATATACCTGTGTGTGTGTATATATATATATATATATACATATGTCTGTGTGTGTTGGGTACGGGATCCCAGCGGTCGGGATGCCGGCAGTCAGAATACCGAGAGTGGCATCCCGACAGTCAGATTCCTGACCCAAGTAGGTTAGTGCCCTAACCCTCCCCTTAACCCTAACACACCCTCTGCCTAACCCTAACCCTCCTCCCCTGCAGCCTAACTCTAACCCTACACTCCCCCCTGCAGCTTAACCCTGACCCTACCCCCCCTCCCCCGCAGCTTAACCTGATTACAACATTGTAATTGTACAGTCGTTCCTCATCCCTGTGTGTGCATACACTGAACGATACGTCATTCAGTGCAGGCATCCTCCCTCATCCATGAACATGGGCAATTTGTCGTTATCGATAGATTGACCGGCATGTTCAGGCGATGATTGATGCGGGAGTGCGCATCGCTGGTCGTTTCCAACATTTTACTGCCCTAGCACTGCACGATGAATGAACGACTGAATGATAACGATGTCGTTATCGTTCAGTCATCCATTAATATCGGTTTGTGGATCCGCACCTTAACTGCTGCATACAATCCTCCCAAGGTTGTGTTTAATTTATCTGGTGTTTTTAAATTGAGGTCTATTTGCTTTTCTGTTACCAAGTCTGTAAATTGAGTATTTTTTTCAGCTTTGTTGTTGTTTTCTTCTATGTTATCTATTCCTTCAGGGTCAAGGCTGGCATGTGTACTCACTGTTTGCTGTGCAGAATGTGCAGGCTGGCTGACAGTAAGAGAAATTTGGTGCTAGGTCTGCCTGGCTACTGAGTGGAAGGGTCCTGCATCTTCCTGGAAAGAGGATGAAGGGGTTCTAGCTTTTCCTAAAAAGGGGTGGAGGGGTTCTAGGTGCGCCCAGTAAGGGAAGGGAGGGGGGTGCTACTTATGCCCATTGAGGGATGGGGTGCCATTGCCAAGTATGCCTAGCAAGGGAGCAAGAGGGTGCCAGGTGTGCCCAGTAAGGTAGAAGGGTTATCAAGTGTGCCCAGTAAGGGAGAAGGGGGTGCCAAGAGTGCACAGTAACTTACTGTGGGAGGAGGGAGTTTGCCAAGTACGCCTAGGAGGAAGGTTTTGCTGGTGCCAAGTGTGCCCAGTAAGGGGTGGTGGTTTCCGGTTGATAACTGTGGGCCTGATTCAGAACCGATCACAAGTGCAAATACGGATGCAGATAGAGTGATTTTTTGCTATTGTGCATGCGCATAAGCCGCACTGCGCATGTGCTGTGATCGCACTGAGATTACGGATGCACAGAGGAATCCATCGCAAAGTGAATGACAGGCTGTCAGCATTTGGGGGTGGTGGTCAGAAAAATGCAGGCGTGTCTGTCCGTTTGAACGCTGTTTCACTGCGATGACATACGCAGCATGAGAGCTCACTGCGTGTGACGAGACTTGCAGTTTCTGTGGCTGGTCAGACCTGCTGTAAATGCTGCGTGAGTAGCCGATGTGCGTTGATGGTACCGATGTTTATGCAGAAGAGCGAGATTGGACGGATATGAGAAGGCAGCAGTGGGCATCTTTATGTCGGCTGACCTTTGGCAAGCATTTGCATATTTTAGCAGCTGCATTCCGTATGGATTTGCAGCTGTGATAGCAATTGCGATCCATACTGAGTCAGGCCTGTGTACAGTGTACCCCCCGTAGCTAAGTGTGCCCAGTAGGTTAGATGTTGGTATGTGTACCTGTTAGGCACATACATGGGGGTAAGTGTGACTGGTGCAGTAGGGGAATGGGTGTATGCCTATGAAAAATGGATGGTGGTCGTGTTCATTAGGTTCATGAACATGTTTAAGTTTGCTCAGTAGGCATATGCAAATTGGGGAGGGGGGGTTGTGTCTAGTAGGTTGATTGGTATTTTCTCAGTGGGCACATGGGGGATAAGTGTGTCTGTGCACACATTCACAGTAGAGAAATGGTAAGAGTGCCCAGTAGGCACATGCATGGGGGATGGTCAGTGTGCCCACTAGGCAGAGGTGTGTATTCCCAGTAGGTATAGATATTGGGGGTATGTTTGCCAAGTATACACTTGCACAATGGCTGGTGAGTAACTGTGTCCAAGAGGCACATGCACAATAGGAGTGGAGGTAACTATGCCCAGTAGGGTAATGGGCACATAAGCGAGGTGATCAGTGTTAAACATATTCACAGTTGCGGTTGCAGATGAAAAAATAGTAAGTGAAGGGTCTTCCGCTTGCAGATGGATGAACACTTTCATTAGAATAAGGCTGCCTTCCCTGCCCTGTGCCACTCCCCCACCAGGTCTAGCCATCCCTGTGGCCCCAATAGATCCAGCCCTCCCTGTTCTTCACTATCCCTTAGTCTAGCCCTCCGTCCCTGTGCCCCCTATTAAGCTCCAGCCTTTCCAGCCCTGCCCCCCCAGGTACAGCCATCCCTGACCTGTGCCCTCCCACCATTAAGGTCCAGTCTTCCCTGCCCTGTGCCACCTCTGCACCATGTCAAGCCATCCCTGTGCCTTAATAGGTCCAGTCCTCCCTGTCTTGCACTACCCCTTAGTGTATATGTGTGCGAGTACATGTGGTAGGGAATATAGATTGTAAGCTCCACTGAGGCAGGGACTGATGTGAATGCCCAAATATTCTCTGTAAAGCGCTGCGGAATATGAAAAAGGGTTGTGTGTCTCAAAACCATGCCCCCTGTTTAGGTTACCACACACCCTTTTTGAGCACGTGCCTTCGGCGTGCACAAAAGTTACTTTTCCACTAACTGACACCATGCCTCCTGCAACTTTAGAAAATACATACATAATACAGTATGTGATAGAATTTTTTTCTAAGAAACAGCAACACAAAATCTGACATGGTGTTTAAAATGGGACCACCAATTACCATATCTCTAGTTTCGTCTCTGATGTCAAGTCCTTTGAATTCTGCTATTTTTTTTATTCTTTTCTGTCAGATATTTGTATTTCTGTCAGTGAGGGAGTGATGCGCTGCTTTTCTTTGAGTGGTCTCTCTGTGAATGATGGTATTCTTTACACTTGTGAAGTGATACTGCTTTGGCTTTATGATTGGTGACATTATGATTAGGTTTTGCTCACAGTGGGAAGTAGTTCAGGCGTGCGGTCATGCTGGTGTGTGGTCACTGGAAAATAATGCACATTCAAGTTATTCAGTGTGTCCAATAATGATAGTGGGATTTGTGTTAACACACACATTTTAAAAGTGTGTGCATGCGTGCGTTCGTACGTTTGTGTGTGTACATGAACTCACCTAAAGTTGATGAGCTTCAATACTCCTAAGAAATGTGTAGATACTTATTTTATTCTGTAATGGTTTCAATGATTTCCTATTTCTGGAAAATATATGTATAATTCAGTTAGATTTAGGAATAAGGAAGTTAGGGCCTGATTCAGAGCAGGACGCTCTGACCAGAGCGCTCGCTCTGAATCAGGGCCCTCCTCCATGAAAATGGAGCGGCCTCTTGGCCGCTCGCATAGCTGTGGGTGACCACCCACAGCATATGCGAGCGGCCAAAAAGATGGTCGCGATGGTCTTGACCATCGCGACCATCGGACTTGCGACGGAGACCCTGCAGTAGGGTCTCCCAGCCACAAGCCCTGGAGTGATTTTGGCTCTATCAGAGCCAAAATCACTCCCACTGACATCACTAGTGATGTCAGTGGGGCCGGCTTCAGACGGTAGGCGTTCCCATGGGAACGCCTCCGTCTGGCAGGCACGCCCCCGGCACGCCCACCAAAGGGGGCGTGCTGTCAATCAACATCAACAGCACGCCCCCTTTGGTGCGAGACCCGGAGCGATGGAAAGCCCGTCGCTCCCCGGGTCTCGCGCATGCGCACGACGGAGCTCCCTCCGTTGTGCGCATGCGCAGTGGGGAACATCGACCCGCTTGCGAGCGTCCTGACGCTCACGAGCGGGTCTGAATGACCCCCAATGTTCATACAGGAAATACCCTCTAATGTGAGTCCTCAGTGGCTGAATGGGTTTTACTGAGCAATATCCAGTATCACACTAATACCCCTTTTCCACCTAAATTCTGGGTCTGACCCGGAGTTGGAACAAAGTTTCTATGCGGATCAGACCCGGAATTTTGCCAGCGCCGACTCAGGATATTCCCGAGTCAGCACCGCTCACACCGCAGTCGGGTCTGCATAGCGCCACTGAAACCGGACCAATCGGCCGGCTAGCAGCGCACTCCAGGTCATCGTGACCCAGAGTGCGCTGTTCTCACAGCAGGGTTTCACGGGCTACGCCCGTGTTAAATCCTGCTAGTTACCTGGGTTGGATTGCCGGGTCACTCGACCCGGCGATCCAACTCTCTCCCCTTTTACACCAGGGAGCTGCCCGGGTTAACCCTTCAAAAACCCAGGTTTTAGCTCCGGTGTAAAATACAAATGCCTTCTAGACACATTTATGCTCTATACCTTTAGTGTCAGCAAACAGAAACAGATATTTTACCTTTGTTGTGTTCTAAACGAAGTTGTTCACAAAGCATTGTTGACTATTAAAGTGTACTTTAAACAGTTCCATCATTCTCTCCAAAAAGCATTGTCTCATTATCTACTGAAAGAATTTAATTATGCCAATTAGCTAGGGATATCTGTGGATACAAAAGCACTCCATCATATTCATAATCATCTCATTATCCTGTCCTGAAGCACCCTGATCCTTCATCACCTACATACAGTATCCTGGGCTACATTATCCAGTCAGACCGTGAATGCCCTATTAGAAATATGTTTTACATTTGTGTGAAGACTCATCTCTGGTGGGTCAATTTACAGGCTCCAAGACAAAGGACATTTTCCTACTCAAATTTTCAACTATGCCATTTGAGTATAAAAGTACCTGCATTTAAAAATGAAAAGAATCTGCTTCCACTGTTATTCATGTTTCTCATTTAGAAAAGGTTATTTCTTAAAAAAGAATGAGAATATGCTGTGGTTACAGTAGAATGCTAATGTTGCTTAACTAATGGACAAACCTGGGTATCAGGTATATTTATTAATGAGTGACACTTTGTAAATTCTTTTATGTAAAAATATCCCATTATCAGGCTAGAGCAGTGGTTCTCAAACTCGGTCCTCAAGACCCCACACAGGTAATGTTTTCCAGGTCACCCAGCAAGTGCACAGGTGTAGTCATTACTCACTGACATATTTTAAAATATCCACAGGTGGAGCTAATTATATCACTTGTGATTCTGTGAGATCTGGAAAACATGCACTGTTTGGGGTCCTGAGGACAAGGGCCTTCATTCAGAGGCGGCCGTACGGTCTACGACCGCATGGCCGCCTCGATGTTTGTCAAGTGCGCATGCGCACGAGGGAGCCAGCTCCTTTGTGCGCATGCGTGAGACCCGCTACGGCTGACAGCGCCGGTCGTAGCGGGTCTCTTTCCAAAGGGGGCGAGCTGTCGATGTTGACTGACAGCTAGCCCCGTTTGGAAGGTGGGCCGGGGGGGAGGCAGCCCAAACTGAGGCGTTCCCATGGGAATGCCTACCGTTTGGGGGAGGCCCCAGTGACATCACTAGTGATGTCAGTGGAGAGCTTCCGGCTCTGACAGAGCCAGAAGCTCTCCGTGGCTTACGACAAGTGAGACCCTACTCTAGGGTCTCGTCGTAAGCCCTGATGGTCGCGATGGTCTAAGACCATCGCGACCATCACCCTAGCAGTCATTAGAGCTGTGAGTGTAAACCCACACCCTAATGACCGAAACAGAGGCGGGTGGTCAGGATGCAAGCGGCCGCCCAGTTTCTGAGCGACCGCTTGCATCCTCCGACCACCTCTGAATGAGGCCCAGAGTTTGAGAACATGTGGGCTAGAGGCTAGAAGTAATGTTAAGAATATTCAACACTATGCAACCAAATTGTTATACACTAACACTACTAAGCAGTGGCAACCGCAGGATTTCTAGAGGGTGGTTTCCAAATGCTTGATTATAAAGCAAGTGTGGCCAGTCCACGAAGAGGGCATAATTAGCACTTATCCAGCTTTAATATGCTACATACAAAGTATGTGTTGCATATTTCCAGTATTTACAGGACCAGCAATCACAGTAAGCCATTAGATGTGGCAGTAGGTCCAATCTGTCTGAGCTGAAGGTTTTTTTCAGATGTGGGCATCATTCCAGAGCATTGGAGCAAGTCCAGGGGTCTGTGGGACCAGCAGAAGAACCTAGCACTGCCCTGGACATATATGTACATATTGTCTCCTTGTATACACTGGATAGTGTATTATTCTACAGTATTAATAATTAACCCTATTGATGGTCTATAACAGTGCACCCCTAACAGTGCATGTTTTCCATATCTCCTAGTTGGTGCACAGGTATATTTATTACTGGCTAACACATTTTAAAAGATCCACAGGTGGGCTAATCCTTTCATTTATGATACTGAGTAGAACATGCAGCACTAGTAACATTGTATTATATTACTATTTCTATTGTGGTCATGGTGTGTGCTTGGGAGGGGGGTTTCCAGGCAGACGGAACCCCCCCCCTGCGTTTGCCTATGCTAAGGGCTCTATTTATTAACATTATTTTGACTAAAATAAAGTGAAAAAGGGTGTTTTCACACCCTTTTCACATTATTTTAGTATCACCTATAGTTATTACAAGGCAATTGGAGTAGAATTCGTAAAATTCTACTCCAACCCCTAAGTATCACTTATTTTTAGTAATCAGATCACATTTCCCATAATTGTAATGGGAAATGTGATCTGTCTGGTAGTTACTAAAAATAAATTGTGAAAAAAATACCTAGGGAGGCCCTGTGATAATAACGCCACCTGGAGGTGGCGTTATCTAGGGACTCCCCCAGTTACCGGACTCCTACTCTGCCGAGGGCAGTGTGTGTCTGTGTGTGTCTGTGTGACACAGCTACACCGCGTGTGTAGCGCTGACCGGACGGAGTTCAGTCAGCGCTACACAGTTACAAACACACAGCCGCCAGCTCTGGCAGCTGTGTGTTTGTTGTGAGTGGCAGCCAGTGAGAGGCTGTCAAACTCTCACTGACTGGTGCTGCGCCCACTGCAGGAGCCACTCCATCTTTCGGCTCCTGCAGTGGGTAATGGGAGAGACGTCATGACGTCATATGATGTCTCTCCCATAATGCAGAGCGCCCGGCCCAGGAGAACAGACGGAGGAGTGGATGGCGGTGGCGGGAGCGGGGATTCAGGTGTTTTTTTTATTATTTATTACATGTGTGTATTTACTGTGGGAGGGGGCGGGACCACTACTGGGGGCACTACAAGGGGGGCGATTACAACTGGGGACACTACAAGGGGGAGAGCTCTCTTGGGAGCACTACAAGGGGGAGACCACTACTGGGGGCACTACAAGGGGGGGGGACTACTACTGGGGACTCTACAAAGGGGAGAGCACTACTGGGGACACTACAAGGGGGATTACTACTGGGGGCACAACAAGGGGGGCTACTACTGGGGGCATTACAAGGGGAGGATTACTACTGGGGGCATTACAAGGGGGGACTACTACTGGGGGCACTACAAGGGGGAGAGCACTACTGGGGGCACTACAAGGGGGAGAGCACTACTGGGGGGACTACTAGTGTCACTCACCGAGGGTTGTACTGGTCTCTTCTTCTGGGCAGAGAGGAGAAGTGGATATAGGCCCTCATTCAGACCCACTCGCAAGCGGGCGCACGTACGTTAGGCGTACGTACAAAAATATTTAAATTCAATGGCTCGCTCGTATTTTCGTTCGCATCTAAAATTCCTCCCTAAACTCTGACGACCCCTCCTCTAACTAACGAGCGTACGAAATAGCGAGCGTACATCCCCGAAATGGCTTGAAAGGAACGCACGCACAAGTATAAACAGGAAGTGGCCTTGTCAGATGTCGATTACCTGCTCCTTTATTCTGCCTACCTCCATCAATCGTATCATGCCAATCAATGTATCAATTAGCTTAATTGTTTGTTTTTTTTCAACACAATGCAAGAAACTTTACTCTTGTCCGTGTTTGTGTTTACCCGCAGAATACGTACGGATGAAACATTCGCTTTTATTGTTCAAAAAACATGTGAACCACAATTAAACAATTGTTCTATTGCTGTGGATCCCCGCATATTTCTCTGGGTTCATTTCTTTATTTAAATTTGCTTACGCATGTCACTGCATCAAGCCTATCATAACTCTCCAGAGATTTCTGGCCCTGTCGAACACATGACTCATACACTAACCAATAAAATTGCTCCTGTTAATTTCCAAAATACATTAGCCAATCAGAAAATTTTTACACACTTTATCAAAAATGTTTTTTAAGAAAAACACCATTGCCATCATGAGAGCCTCCGCATTCACCAGGCGCGAGCTGCTGGTGCTTACGGAGGTCATGGATCGCCGGATCACCAGCCAACCTCAACCCATGACCAACCGGCAGAAGCGCTCTGCGTATGCGGAGGCACGGTCCCGCCTGCGGTCCTTCGGCTCACGCCGCAACATCGGGCAGCTGGAGCGCAGGTGGTCCGACCTGCAACGGCGAACGCCCCGCTTGCTGGCATGCTTTCGCATGCAGATCCTGGAAAGTAAGTGTTATGTATTGTGGTTTTAATGTTTGTGTTTGTGGGTCAAACTGCGTGTGCATGTTTTCCTCTCTGTCCTATTTCTTATTTGTACTCATATCTGCGTGTGCATGTTTTCCTGCCTGTCCTATTTCTTATTTGTACTCATATCTGCGTGTGCATGTTTTCCTGTCTGTCCTATTTCTTATTTGTACTCATATCTGCGTGTGCATGTTTTCCTGTCTGTCCTATTTCTTATTTGTACTCATATCTGCGTGTGCATGTTTTCCTGTCTGTCCTATTTCTTATTTGTACTCATATCTGCGTGTGCATGTTTTCCTGTCTGTCCTATTTCTTATTTGTACTCATATCTGCGTGTGCATGTTTTCCTGTCTGTCCTATTTCTTATTTGTACTCATATCTGCGTGTGCATGTTTTCCCTCTCTTTCTGATTTATTCATTCTACTCCTATTTGGCTTATTTTTTGGGTTTTTTTTTTTTTTTAGTTTTGGTCCCCGGATTTGTCCATAAACTAACCGCAATTTCGTTGACATATTTTAGGGGGACAGCCAAGACTCCGCCATCACCGTCCGTCCAGACGGCGTTCCCGGACACTATCCCCAACCCCCAGCCAACACTCCACCCCAAATCTTTCCCCTATTCCCCACTCCTCCCCATCCTTCCCAGACCCTCTCCCGGAAATGTCGGGCCTCCTTCCCCTCCGTCCCACTTCCCCCTCTCCTCCACCCACCCCTCTTCCAATTACCCCCTCCCCGGAGTCCATCATAACTCCTCCCCATTCTTTGGGGAATGACGGATCCTCCGAGGAGGATCATGGAGGCATTTCCGGAGCTCCCGTTTTGGCTCCCGGTATGTTTTTATTTTGGTTTTTTTTAAAGCACAAACTGTTTGTATGTAATCATGTGTCGTGCCTTTCTTCGTGTTTTTGTGGCTTGACTTTTGGTGATTTTGCAGTTTGCCTTTACCTCTTCCTGGTGATTTCAACATACACATATCACACCTGTGGGAATTTGTACATAGGCCTTGTATTTTTGGCAGCCCCCCTTTTTTTTTCTTTTTTTTTTAGGTTTAGGAGTGATTTCGTTGTTTTTTTTTTTTTTTAATGTGGATTCCCTATTGTTGTATTAACCCACACACTTTTCTCACCCACAGAGGAACAGAGGCGTCGGCAAGAGGTGGCGGATTGTGTGGGCCAGATGCGCCAACATGTAATTGGCATTCTGGTGGGCCTCGACCGGCTGTCTGGCCTCCTTCGCCAGTAGTTTTTTTATTTTTGTTAACGTTTCCAAATAAATTTTTTCAGACAAATATACGTTCTGGCTCATTTTTTACATCCAAAACCAAGATAGTTTAGCATGACATAAGTAGACTGTTCCTGCAAGGATTTCCCTTTTTTATAAGTTAGATTGTGTTTTGTCTTTGTATGTCAAACAGACACAAGAAACACATAACAGTAACAATGTCATTTCCCTTTTTGGGTGTAGTGTCAATTACATATTTCTACATTTTACAGGTTCCTAGTTGGTGCGCAAGCTGCTTAGGCCAATCTTACAAATCCCAAGGTTGGGCCAGGCTTCCTTTTGGTGTGGTTTGGGAAGCTGAAAACATATTTCAGTTTAGCTCAACTGGCGTCAGTACTGGATTACCCCTTAGTCAAATGTAACTTGTGTTAACCTGGTTACACTTGCTGTTAACGTTCCAAAAAAGGAAGACCATTTCACTCTCCAAACATTTATTCACAACATAACAGAGAAAACAAAGTGGTCACTCCCAAAAAAAGAACACAGTGATAAATTCAAATACTACACATACCAAGAAATAATTAAATAAAAACTAAAAATCAAGAACTGGTTGACGAAGGACCATGGCAACATGATTCCACAAACATGGCGTTGCGATATGGGTTCCAGAATATATGCCCAAAAGGACCAGATCCAGGTTTGGTAAGGGTAGCAGGAAGTAGTGAGCGTTGGAGTGCCAAAGATTATGTGAACAAACAGAAGATGGTGAGAAAAAAAAATCAAAATTAGATGTTCGCAAACAAACACAAACACATTAGGTATAAACACTGTAGTTTTGTTACAACTTACCTAAAAAATCTGGCCACCACATCATCGCGTATGGCCCCCCCACATACTGACCTCCGACCAACCTCGGGGGGGCCATCCTCAGGTAAGGCATCCTCTGGCTGCATTGGGACACCACTCCTTATGGCAATGTTGTGAAATATCCCACACAGGACCACAATTTTAGACACCATATCCGGCACATACATGAGCTCGCCACCAGAGCGGTGGAGGCATCTGAATCGGCCTTTTAAAAGGCCGATACAGCGCTCCACCACTTGCCTGGTGGCTGTAAGTGCGGAATTATACGCACTTTGTGGGCCTGGTGTGGGAGCCAAATAAGGAGTGAGCAGCCAGGACATGCAAGGGTATCCACTGTCTCCTGTGAAAAAAAATAGACAACAGGAACACTGTGTATCAAGCTTAACATTGTTATGTACTAAAGGTCTCCACTTACCCAGAAGCCACGCATCACCAGCTTGTAGGTTGGTTAATTTCTGCCATATCCCTGATTGCCGGATGACGAAGGAGTCATGAGCACTTCCTGGTAATTTAGCATTCAGGGACAGGATCTGGAGGGAGGCATCACATACCACCATTACATTCAGGGAGTGATAGTGTTTCCTGTTTCTAAATATTGCCTCCAGCCGTGCTGGAGTCTGAAGTGGTATGTGAGTACCATCCACAACCCCTATGATGTGTGGGAAGCCAGCTATTTGGTAAAAATTGGCCTTGGCCACACTAAGGGCACCCATATCCAAAGGCATTTTAATAAAATGATGGAGGTGCTTGAAAAGTGCCTCCATCACTGCCCTCAGGATCCGGGAAAAGGAGGATTGGGAGATGCCCGCCACTATTCCCACCGTTGTTTGAAACGATCCTGAGGCACAGAAATGTAACACCGCCATAAATTGCGTCAGTGGTGGTATTGCTGTTGGACTGTCAATTTGCCGCTCCAGATCACTTTCTATTAATGAGAGAGTGTCTATGATGATTTTGGGAGGTAGACGGTAGCGTCTTAAAACCTCATCATCGGGCATTCCAAAAAGGGTGACACGTGTTCGAAATATCTGGGGCCTTGCATGCCTACGATGCCTACGCCTGGGACGAGTTTGAGGTTGGTCGTCTTCCGGGAGCAGGGCCAGAACAATTCGCCCCAGATCTACCTGAAATTCAAAGTTTACAATGTAAGGCTTTTGAGCCACCCCAAAAGTAACATAAAACAACTTAGCTTTATGATACCATCCATAGCTGCTTACATGCCGGGGTATTGTCATGATACGTATAAACTGTAAAAAAGCCAAAAATGAGACATCAAAAATTTAGAGGGTGATTTTATGTTTGTCAAATTGGTGCAAGCCAACACATAAAATAGGCGAAACACACATTTGGCCATCGATGAAAACGACATTGCACACCGTACGTCAAATAGGGGTCAAATGGACCCCAAAAATGGAAAAGGGAAAAGCAAAACTGGTTTACATGATGAATAAGCCTCGAAAAATGCGTTAATTAGTTCGCAAATGCAAGTCACTACACCAACAGTCAAAAATGCGTTAATTAGTTCGCAAATGCAAGTCACTACACCAACAGTCAAAAATGCGTTAATTAGTTTGCAAATGCAAGTCACTACACCAACAGTCAAAAATGCGTTAATTAGTTTGCAAATGCAAGTCACTACACCAACAGTCAAAAATGCGTTAATTAGTTTGCAAATGCAAGTCACTACACCAACAGTCAAAAATGCGTTAATTAGTTCGCAAATGCAAGAAAAATAATGGACTTACCAAACTCGAATATATAAGATTTCCAACCAAAAGGTCTTTGGGTCCGAAAGCCAAAACAAACTAAAATAGATGAAATTAGTGTAAAAAAAAATATATAAAACCAAAAACCAGAAGTAGACACCAATTGGCCACAAATTAGACTGCACCAAACTTACCAAATCAGGAAACGATGGAAAAAAATAAACCAAAAAAATGCGAACGGAAAACCAAAACAACTGTAGCAAAACAAAAAAAAAAAAAACTCCGCCAAATCCTCCAACCGCAAACAACCAAATCCAACCAACTTAACCGCCAACAATCCAACAACGCAACCTCGACTCCACACACACCAAGCCATAAATAGTGTTTATTTTCCCGCACAAATTAAGGATGAATCATAGGGACGCACAATCAATGATGCGGCCGCAAACTAAGGACGCATGTATAAATACGTCACGAAATCACATTTAATTTCTGGTTGATTTCATTCTGGAAGCAGAGACATGGCTTCAGACCAGGGAAACAATGGCCAAAAATCCGGCGGTAAGGACTTCATGCATTTTGTCTCAATGATTCTTTTAAAACATAATATTGTGCAAGTTGTGAAGTGGCTAAATCTGCATATTTACCCAAATAGGTGAGGAGGATGACATGGAAGAGACTGCTGGCCCCAGTCAACCCGCCAAAGCTGCCAAAAAAAAAAGGCAGCCACATTTCACAAGCAAGGAGATGGAGGTTTTGATCCAGAAGTGCGTTGACATCCTGCCCCAGGCAGCCAGGATTATGAGCCAAAGCCAGAAGTGGAGAATGTGGGAGGAGGTCGCCGTTGCTGTCAATAGGGTGGGTGATTATGTCCGTCTAGCCCGGGATGTCAAACGGCGGTAAGTAAACACTTTCCCATCCTATAAACAAACCCCATTGTAAAACAAAGGATAATGGTTCCAATTTCATTCCACAGATGGGCAGACTTCAAATATCGTCTCAAGCAAAAACTTGCCGACAGGGCTAGGCATGCAAGGGGGACAGGTGGGGGTCCCACCCCTGTGTCATTGGAGTTGACAGACTTAGAAGAGCTGGCACAGGGGTGTGTGCAGGCTGTGGAGGTGTTTGGCGTGTCCAACATGGATACGGACATGCCAGACTTTGCGGCTCCTCATGTTGGCCAAGGTAAGTCTTGTGATGTCACCAACTCTGAAATGCTATTGTGCCAATATGTAGATTCTAATGTGAGTCTTTGCGCATTTTTCCTAACAGAGACAGAGGCGGATGAGTCTGCTCCAGAGGGGAGCCTTGGCCGCAGAATTTCTGCTGGCTCTGCAGGGGAGGAACCAGTACATCCGGCTGAGGACCCTGCAGAAGCCAGTCCAGGGCGTGCCCCCTCGCAGGCAGTGGGCCTCCTCACAGAACTCAATTTTAAATCGGATTTCCATACGGAGATTCTGCAGAGGATGGACGCCAGTCTGATACGGGTGGCTGAGGCCCTGGAGCAAAATGCTGCGGCCAACGTGACCATTGCTCAGGCCCTGGCGGAAAATACCAGGGCCAACATCCGCATCGCCGATGCCCTGGAGCAGCTCGTTCGCCAGCACATGGTGGAGCCGACCTCCCTTCCTGCCGGAACATCCGGATCCTCCACCTCTGGCACAACATCAGCCAATCCTCCAAATGTGCCTAGCCCTGTGCCTAGTCCAGAGGCCACAACATCTGCCTCTGGACAGGCCAGCCCGATGGCATCCCGGACCCGGTCTGGCGCCCACCCTCACCCAGCCAAAACGGGCGAGAAAACGGTGACAGCAATGGCGACTTTTCCCACACTCCTTCTGTGCTTGGCTCATATTCCTTTCTGGTCAAAACTTCCCTCTCCTTTCTTGTGAAATTTTTTAAAATTTGGTATTTACGTTTATGTTACCAGTTATGGCTTTTTTTTTTTTTTTAACAAATATCTTTGCCACAAAAAAAAGGCCAAAAAATATTAGGCCAATTTGTTTGTGTTTAAACAATAAATTTAAAACAAAAAACTGAGATTGTATTGTGACATTATTGTACAAATGGGTTACATTTAATCCTGGCCCTAAAGGCAAAAACTGACCCTCTTAAAAAAAAAAAAAGGCCTCTTTAAGGAACGTTTAAAAAAATCACATAGCGATGCAAATTCCACAGTAAACCAAAAAAAAGGGGAGCTAATTAAAACATGATGACATTATTCTTACAATAGGCCATAACCAACAAATTGTGGCCAAAATAAAACACCCAAAATGTACGCTAATTGATTGTGTAATCATGACATTAGCAGCTCTGATTTCCACCTGCGTACGCTTTTGTGCTATCCCAATAAACTGCTTTCCAAACACATACCAAGCCGGTTTTCAATCCAACACTAATTACTTTACTGACCAGCCGCGATTAATCGCAGCACCATCGTTGAGTCCCGGGACGGAGGAGAAGGCCATCGCCAATGTGGTCGAGTAATCCTGACCCTAAGCTGTGCGAGCATTTTGAAGGGAAAGCGGATGTTCCAGTGACGTATGAGACGGTCCGAACACATTTGACGTTCGCATCTGCTAATGTATGTACGCCCCAAAAACGCCTCGCCACGCCTGCGTTTTTTCATCTCCACCCCCGTCAACACCCAAAAACGCCCTGTTCTGTCAATCACATTTGACATGTCACTTCCTGTACGCTATTTTAGGAACGAGAGAAAAAAAAAACGCAATCTGCCGTACGCACATGCGCAGTGTAACACCGACGCATGCGCGGTTAGTCAACATCGGAACACAACGAGCGTACTGTTGTTAACGTGCGGCTCTGAATGAGGGCCATAATTCCCTAACACTGTAAATATCACTTTACAATTCCAACAATATACACACAAATAAGGTAACTGGAGCTATGAATGGAAAGGTAATTACCTGACAGAGTTAACAATGGCAATACATTTCACAATAACGATACTTATTGAATAAATGTATTCCAACTTTCACATTTACTTTGCTAACTATCTACTAGTAAGAATAACAATGGATATCTTTAACCCAATCTTATTATTCAACTCCAAACTTTACTCCGGACTAAATTAATTTCTCTTTAAAGTCTACAATTCTTGGCCAAATTACTGTCGGTGATGCACATTAAGTGTAACGAATAGTTTGTTGCAACTAAAAGTATTTAGCGATCCTGAGCTCAACTTATGTTACTAAATCCTTCCAAAGAAATGAGGCTGAAATATTACTGGGAATTTCCTGTTTCTATCCTTCAGTTCCTTGTATCCGGACTTTTAACAATTACTTTCTAACAAGCTGTATAGATACAGTCAAAACAATTAATTATTATGTTTACAGACTGCGGTTAGTTGTTATCTGCACTGCACTGTAAATAGTTCTCTGATGCAAAGAAGTGGGTACACAGTGTCGTCTGTCCTACAACTACTGGGGGCACTACAAGAGGGGGACTACTACTGGGGGCACTACATGGGGGGACTACTACTGGGGGCACTACAAGGGGGTACCACTACTGGGGGCACTATATAAGGGGCCTACTACTGGGGGCACAAGGGGCACTGCACAGGGGGGACCACTACTGGGGACACTATATAAGAAGCTTACTACTGGGGGCACAAGGGGCACTGCACAGGGGGACCACTACTGGGGGCACTGTATAAGGGGCACTGCATAGGAGGACCACTACTTGTGGCCTGTATAAGGGGGTCCTCTCCTGGGGCACAGGGGGCACTGCATATGGGCACCACTACAGGGGGCTGCCCCATATCTTTATTTTTACTTTACATTAATTCCATATGGACCTGCCTCCTCCCTGGAACACTTGAGGGGGGGCGCCTAAGCACGCACGTGCTCCGGGCACCCTGGCTACACGCTACTCCTCTGCAAGGGCCACCTGCATGCATTTGCTGCCCAGGCTAAAAGTTGCCAGCTAGCCCCTGTGGGGGCATGTTACATTTGAAAGAAAAATCAAAAAATTACTAAATTGGCAACATAGCCTATCCTGTAGATTTATTCAAATATATAATACAAGGCCCCATCCCCTATAAAACCCCTCAGCCACTGCCAGTATTAAATATAAGTGCCCCCTCCTCCCTCACTGATTATGGAAGGCCAGCCTCATGCCCTGTAAAACAACTCAGCCACTGAAATGTATTAGATATAAGTGCTCCCCCCCTCACTGATTATAGCAGGCCAGCACCATCCACTATAAAACCCCTCAGCCACTGACAAGTGTTAAATACTAGCTGGAGTACCCGGCATTGCCCGGGATTTTAAGAATGTTTGTTTACACATCATCCTCCAACAAACCTCTCCTTAGGCAGGCCTCATGCAAAGTGTCATCCAATCGGTTTTACCCTTCAGGGGCTGACAAAGGATGAACCGGAAGTAGCCTCTGTGCGTTCCATAGTGCGATCCAGCAACCAAGGAGGTAGACCAAAAAGTTTGATCGGCACTGTTGATACCATCTAGTTGTGTAAGCTGATGCATGAGCAAGTATAAATAAAAATTTGTGCTGCAGAGCTGCGTTTTAGCATCCCAGTATAGTTGCCATCTTCATGCGCCTGACTAAATCAGATGGATCTCTCCTCATGGATGCAGATATGAATTTTGACCATATTCAGACTCATAATAAGCCTGGCTTAATATCAATAGTGGTTCCTCAGTGCAGGTTTGCTGACTGTGTTGGCAGTGCAAGGGTGTTCTCAATGCAGGGTGCTGGCAGTGTCGGCAGAGCGGGGGTGCCAGAGGTGTCCTCAGTGCATGTGTGCTGACAGTGTGAGCAGTGCAGGGGTGCTGGTGGTATCCTCAATGTGGGAGTGCCAGCAGTGTGGGGGTCGCTAAGGGTGTCCTGAGTATGTGGGGCAGCATTGCAGGGGTGCCGGCAGTGTCGGCAGTGGTGTTGTTGGCAGCGGGGGATGCTGCCAGTGGAGGTGCCGGTGGTGTTGGCAGCGGGGGGGTGCCGGCAGTGCCAGGCAGCGAGGGATGGCGTGAGCTATCTTCTTTTGCTTCCTGTGTGCATATTAAATGGGCTTAATGCTGATTGGCTGAGAGCCATGACAGACGGCTCTCTCAGCCAATCAGCGTTAAACCCGCTCTATACAAAACCTCGCGACCCGACAGCTGCATCAAAAGGTTTTGCCTCGGGTGAGGTATCCGGGGCAGGCATGGAGATCCGAGCTTGGCTTGGATCGCCCCATATCCCCGAAATGCGGGTGTGTTCGGTTATCTGAGAACCGAACCCGCTCATCCCTAATAAATTCATACAGCATTTAAAAGGTACTGTAAACTCCATGCCAGAGCCATAGTAAATGTCATAGTAAATGATGTTCAGAGACTTAGATTATATGCTACAGAATAAATTTCCATAATTTCTTAGTATGTAGCAAAATGCATGTTATAAAATCAAATTTTGAAGTGAAACAAAAATAACATTTTAATATTTTTATTATTGACCTTGCAGATGGCCCAAGAAGAATGGTGTCCAAATCTGCATCTAACAATAAACCAAACAGGACAATGCTTGTATTCTTCTTTGGTGTTTTAGGAGTAGAACCATGAGAGATCTTGGCTTGTAAACTGTGGGCTAAGGGCCTGATTCAGAGCCGCTCGTAAGCGGCCGCTCGTTCGTTCCGAGCGATGTTCGCACATCTGCGCATGCATATGGTTTGTAATATTCATGCACGAACAGTGCAGTCAGTGAGGCCAAAAATCGTTAGTTCGCTAAATAGCGAATGCCTGCTATTTTGAGTGACAGGATAAGGCGTATGTGGGTGCTAACAGGGTGCTTGAAAACGGGGAGTGGAATTCAGAACGCAGGCGTGCTTAAAGGTCAAAACAGGCGTTTTAAGGGTGTGCATAATTAATACAGCAGCGTCATCGACCACGTCACCTGGTTGTTTTATAGTCAGAACTGATCGCAATATAGTGGTAGGAAAAACCAACCACAAGAATAGCGAGCGGTTCATACGCTGTTCGATGTACTCGATTAATCAAATAAATAGCGGACATGACGTATGGTGCGAGCGGCAAGGGGGCGTAATTTTCAAAATTTCGACCACAAGTTTTGCTCGCTCGTTCAGACATAGAGGCGTGAACAGACCGCAAAGAGCGAACGGTTCATTTGAATAGCCACCCCTTTTTTTTGAACGAACGACCGCAAATAGCGAGCGGCTCTGAATGAGGTCCTAAATCCTTTTCTAATTCCGGACCTGACCTGTAGAGGGCAAATGCTATGCAAAAATTGTGTTTTTTAATTAATTAAAAATTAACAGTAATAAATTTCAATTGCAATTTTTTTTAGTTGCCTCTGTCGTGTTTTAATACACTTGTATGTAAAATTTCACGATCTTGGCTTGTAAACTGTGGATTTGCAAATTTTCATTTTTATATAGTAGATATAAGTGCTCCCCCTCCCCCCTCACTGATTATAGCAGGCTAGGCCCCATCACCTATAAAAAATAATATTTGAAAATATAAAGTGCACCACTATGTAACAAAGGTGCGCCATGCTGCTTTGCTCTTTCCTTTATTTTTTTTGGGTGGGGGGGCGTGCCACCCGCTCCTCGGTCTGTGCAAGTGATGTCATGACATCGCTCCATACTTGCCAACTCTCCCTGATTGACAGGGAGACTCCCTGAAACAGTTGCAACCTCCCTGACTCCCTGAAGAGTCTAGCAATGTCCCTGATTGTACCTTAAGGATATTGAATTAGAACCTCTATACACTCCTCCCTATACCTTCTAATATCCTGCCTATACCTTCTTATATCCTGCCTATACCTTCTAATATCCTGCCTATAAACCTCTAAGGATGAAGCTATTTTGCGTACACAGTCATATATTAAATAAAGACTCCAGACCTTGAACCTGTGGTTCCAAAGCACAAAGTGATATTTCAAGTAAAACTACAGTCAGTTACACGCTATGATCTAAGTAAAATTTAGCGCAAAGAATTATACAGACCCAAGTACACTCAAACATATGCAGCGCTTCTGGACCAGATGTAGGCATCAGCAAGAAACCCCCGTCTATCAGCATTCAGCAAGAAGACTCAGACTGGGGTCACAACACACATGTTTATACTCTCACAGAAACAGACAACACAATAGAGAGGCTTGTCGCTGATGCCATTGGTTCCCAAGGAGGATGCATCTGTTGCAGAGCATTTAACAGGTTGATTCAAATAGACACAGTCCAGCCTCTAACAACTGGTTGTCTCTGGTTTCCTGCCTCATGCACATTTTAACAGTTGGTCATATAATGTACATTTCGGTGCTTTAAGTCTCTGCGGTCCATAAGTTGAGAATGCATGTTGCGATCTTCCCACCAACGATACCGGGAAGCTGTGGAGAGGGTGCAGATCAGTATAATACCAAGCACGGCATACTTATCATGTATTAAACCTGAGCTACTAAATAACCTTTATTTCACAGCAATTATAATAAATGAACAAACTTGAATCTTATACTTTAAAGCTTATGAAAATTTTTATGTGAATATGTACTGTGTAAGTATTTGGGGTTTGATATAAAGACGCTAGTTAACTTGGGGCAGATGCGTGTGCATGAGGCTAATAAACAGCATTTTCATACAGGATCTTATGCTTTCGCTAATATGCGACTAGTTAACAGCGCAATTGTGCGTATTAATGTGTGTATAAGAAATTGTGAAAGATGCAATCGCATGATGCTAATAGTAACATCGCCATATGTACTTAAGTGTGAGTTTAGCTAAAATGGCACTGGGCGGCCATTCGCAAAATGGCATTTTGCGATCTGATTTACAAGATGGCGTCTTGTGGCCAGTCGCAAGATGGCGTCGTTATGACCTAATTTTAAGCTGGTTTTGTCTCAGCGAACAACATGCTATCACAATCTGATTTTAAAAATTAATTTAGGCTTACATTTATATATTATTTAGTGTTATTATGGGATGGCACAAGGTGGTTCTTAATCCATCAATAATGTGTCTCTGAGTGGGGACATAAAACTACTATTATACGCACACCGCGGATCTTGGAAGATCATGTGAAAGGTGTGGGGATACACCAGTCCTATTAAGGCAGTCTTGAAGGGGAATTTGAGACTTTACATTATCTGAGGTGTTTTAAAAATAACATTTCAATAATACATTCTATGCATGTCTAAATATAATACATTAAATGATGGTATTTCCTAGTTCAGGGTTGTAATGCAGTTCTATATTTACCTCAGTATTCATATTGCCATTACTGACCACCATCATAATTTCGTTCTTTCGTTTTACTCTATTTTTACATTTTCCACACTTCAACACAATAGGAACACACCGGACACATAAGCCAATTATTATGATGACAATCAGTATAAGGATCAAGAATTTGCCTATGCTGGCGATCACTTCCTGGACCCATTCCCCTAGACCTGAGAACCATTTCACTGGGTTCAACCATGAGACCCATCCTTCTATCTTCTCCCCTACTTCAGCCACTGAAGCATTATGGTTCTTACGAAACTCCCATTTTAGCTGCAGAATTTCGTCCATCTTCCGGTTTATCACCTCTTTGGGGTCGCTGGTATCATTGGTGACATAGGTGCAACACTTTACTCCAAATTGAGTGGCCAATGTTACGCAATACCCTCCGGTAACAGCAGTTAAATAATTTAACACTAGTCTGTGTTGCACCAGTTCTTTCTTGTATGCTTGCAATTCTCTCCCTGTATACCTGAATGTGTCATCATACATCTCGGTGATATTATCTATCAATTTAGCAAGTTCCTGAATATATCTAAAATTTAATGTACCCCGAGTGATTCTGGTGGGATCCAGTGCGACTAAAACTTGGAAGCCAGTTGTCTCACTAATTAACTGAGTGACTTTATGCACGTCACCAGGTATCATATTTAGTTTGCCTCTGTGTTCATACTGCATGTGAAGATATGGTGATGGTGTGTTTTTATGGATACCGAGCATTTCAACATGTGTGAGGGTCATAACTTCTGGGACTACTCTTCCCAGGTAACACAAACCTTCGGAACTCGGGGAAAGCCACTTATACGCCTTTCTTCCACATATAAAATACACATTATCGGGGAGAACATAAGGAATAGTATGCATCATTATCATTAAACACATTTCCCTTGCAAACAATCCTATCTCAGGGTCTTCCATCTGGTACATGCAAGTCTCTGGTTGTATTATTTTAGCACAATAACCATCTGGTACCTTACCAATAATTTCTTTGGTGGAACTCAATGTGTACCGGTAACTAAAATGTTTCCCACTAGATTTAATTGAGCGTAACAGATCATGGTTTATGGACTCATTATCAGCTCTCTGGGAGAAGGTCATCGTCTGATTATTCCCCGTCACTTCCCAACTCCCGGGAATTGATAGAGTTTGAAATAAGGTGGTTTGGATGAGAGGAATTTTCCATCCAATGTTTTCCCTTTTTGTAATTCTAAAATTTCCATGATATTCAGCGGCAATGGCACCAACCCTATGTTATGCTGTCCCTGTGGCACATGTGAACACACGCAGCAATCAGTTTGGTTTAACACTTTGCCTACCATGCTATGATAATCCTCTAAAGGATACCCACCCCAATACGGGTTATATTTAGGCTGGCACCTTTGCATACGGTTCTCATCAACTAGGGACCCACAAAGCTCACAAATACAGGAATCTTCAGACGATAAACCTCCACACCGTTCCCGAGTATCCGGAATTATAGCTCTCTTAACAATAACAGTACTAAGATTGGTCAGACACTCCCCTGATTGGCATTGCACTCCTCCTGACTCCATTCCATCAGCACTGCCATCAGCTCCCATCTCCTCAATTGGTCCCACATCACAGAAACTGGATATCCCCAAGCCAATCAAAATGGTGAAAACTCTGAAAAAGAATATGAAAATTAAAATGAACACAGCATGCCAGTCCATTGTCACAACAAAGACCTGCAAATTTCTTTTAGTTCAGGTATCTCACTACAACCTTTTCAATCCTCCCCGAACAAGCTCGCGATAGACAGGTCCACGTTATCCGCCTTGTCTCCGGCTTGTTTCTCCACCGGTTGATTGACCTTTTTGCAAAGAGTAGAATGGACCCAGGTATCTCTCTCAGCCACCTTCAAAGATGTAGTACTTGTCAGCAGCACCTGGTACGGACCTTCCCACCGATCAGTTAAACAACCTGAACGCAAGAAATTTCTGATCATAACATATTCTCCTGGTTCAACATCATGACAGTTAGTTTCAGGCATATCATTGGACAACAATTTCAGTTTCTGCTGCTGTTGTTTTAACTGCTTACTCATTGATATAAGATACTTTACAGTTACCTCGTTGTTACCCTTCAAGTCTTCCTGTGGACTTATAATCAAATGAGGTTGTCTACCGAACAGTATTTCAAAGGGGGACAGATTTAGAGGGGGTCTAGGAGTGGTCCTTATACTATGTAGAACCAATGGTAACGCTTCTGGCCATCCTAGTCCAGTCTCTGCCATGATTTTACTTAACTTATTTTTAATAGTCCCGTTCATCCTCTCTACCTTGGCGCTGGCTTGCGGTCGGTAGGGGGTGTGAAGTCAGCTATTAATACCCATCAGCTTACACATATTTTGAAAAACATCACCTGTGAAATGAGTACCCCTGTCACTCTCGATGATTTTAGGGATACTGTACCTGCATACAAATTCCTGAACTATTTTCTTGGCAGTAAACGCAGCAGTATTAGTGGCCACTGGGTAGGCTTCAACCCAGTTGGAAAATACGTCAGTGCACACTAACACATACTTAAGGTTCCTGCAGGGTGGTAATTGGATTAAATCAATTTGTATTACCTGGAAAGGTCCATCAGTCGGTGAAATGTGGGATGGTTCGGTAGGGATCGCTTTCCCTATGTTCTTCCTCAAGCTGGTCAGACAGGAAATTGCTCTCTTTTCTACTTGGGAACAAAAACCTGGTGCGCACAAGTATGCCCTCACCAATTTACACATACCTTGTTTTCCCAGATGAGTCAGACCGTGGGCTGCCTCAGCCAGGCTGGGGTAATATGCTTTGGGGGCTACTGGCTTACCTTGTCTGTCCCTCCAGAGCCCAGAGGACTCTTGCCCACATCCCTTGGATTTCCAGATGGACTTTTCCTGAGTTGAACACAAATTTTGCATCTCAATTAATTTCAGCATGTCAATTGTTTGAAAAGACAGAGCCGCTCGTTAACAGCAGTACGCTCGTTGCGTTCCGATGTTGACTAACCGCGCATGCGTCGGTGTTACACTGCGCATGTGCGTACGGCAGATTGCGAGCTTTTTTGACTCATTCCTAAAATAGCGTACAGGAAGTGACATGTCAAATGTGATTGACAGAACAGGGCGTTTTAGGGTGTTGACGGGGGTGGAGATGGAAAAACGCAGGCGTGGCGAGGCGTTTTTGGGGCGTACATACATTAGCAGATGCAAGCATAAAATGTGTTCGGACCGACTCATACGTCACTGGATGATCCTCTTTCACTTCAAAATGCTCGCACAGCTTAGGGTCTGGATTTCTCGACCACATTGGCGATGGCCTTCTCCTCCGTCCCGGGACTCCACGATGTTGTTGCGATTAATCGCGGGAGGGCAGAAAAGCAATTAGTGTTGGATTGAGAACCGGCTTGGTATGTGTTTTGAAATCAGTTTTTTGGTATAGCACAAAACCGTATGCAGGTGGAACTCAGAACTGCTAATGTCAGGATGACACAATCAATTTGCGTACATTTGTGGGGGTTTATTTTGCCCTCAATTTGGTGGTTAGGGCCTATTGTAACAATAATGTCATCATGTTTTAATTTTCGCACCATTTTATTTGTGCCTCTTGAATTTGCCTCGTTATATGAATTTTTAAACGTTCCTTAAAGAGCCCATTTTTTTTTATTTTTTTTGGGCCAGTTTTTGCCTTTTGGTCCAGGATTAAATGTAACCCATTGTACAATAATTTCACAATCCAATGTCAGATTTTTTGTTTCAATTTATTGCTCAAACAAAAAAAATAAAAAATAAAATATTGGGGACATCTTTTTTGGCCAAAGATATGTTCCAAAATCAAAGAAATTGGCCCAACATAACTGTTGACATAAACATACAACAAAAAAATAAAAACATTTCACAAGAAAGGAGAGGGAAGTTTTGACCAGAAAGGAATATGAGCCAAGCACAGAAGGATTGTGGGAAAAGTCATCATTGCTGTCACCGTTTTTTCACCCGTTTGGATGGGGGAGGGAGGGCGCCAGACCGGGTCCGGGATGTCATCGGGCTGGCCTGTCCAGAGGCAGATGTTGTGGCCTCTGGACAAGGCACAGGGCTAGGCACATTTGGAGGATTGGCTGATGTTGTGCCCGAGGTGGAGGATCCTGATGTTCCGGCAGGAAGGGAGGTCGGCTCCACCATGTGCTGGCGAACGAGCTGCTCCAGGGCATTGGCGATGCGGATGTTGGCCCTGGTATTTTCCGCCAGGGCCTGACCAATGGTCACGTTGGCCGCAGCATTTTGCTCCAGGGCCTCAGCCACCCGTACCAGACTGGCGTCCATCCTCTGCAGAATCTCCGTATGAAATCCGATTTGAAATTGAGTTCTGTGAGGAGGGACACTGCCTGCGAGGGGGATTGCCCTGGACTGGCTTCTGCAGGGTCCTCAGCCGGATGTACTGGTTCCTCCCCTGCCAGCAGAAATTCGGCAGCCAAGGCTCCCCTCTGGAGCAGACTCATCCGCCTGTGTCTCTGTTAGGAAAAAAGAGAAAAGCCTCACATTAGAATCTACATATTGGCACAATAACATTTCTGAGTTGATGACATCAAAAGATTTACCTGGGACAACATAAGGAGCCGCAAAGTCTGGCATGTCCGTATCCATGTTGGACACGCCAAACACTTCCACAGGCTGCACATACCCCTGTGCCAGCTCTTCTAAATCGGTCAACTCCAATGACACAGGGGTGGGACCCCCACCTGTCCCCCTTGCATGCCTAGCCCTGTCCGCGAGTTTTTGCTTTAGGCGATATTTGAAGTCGCCCCATCTGTGGGAAAAAATGGAAGCCATTATCCTTTGGTTTAAAATGGGGTTTGTTTTTAGGGGGGGCAAGTGTTTACTTACCGCCGTTTGACATCCCGGGCTAGATGGACATAATCACCCACCCTATTGACAGCAACGGCTACCTCTTCCCACATTCTCCCCTTCTGGCTTAGACTCATATTCCTGTCTGCCTGTGGCAGGATGTCCACACACTTCTGTATCAAAACCTCCATCTCCTTTCTTGTGAAATGTGGCTGCCTTTTTTTTTTGGCAGCTTTGGCCGGAATACTGGGCCCAGCAGCCTCTTCCATGTCATCCTCCTCACCTATTTGTGTAAATATTCAGATTTCACAAAATCACAACTTGCCCAATCTTATGTTTCAAATTAATCATTGATACAAAATGCATGAAAGACTTACCGCCTGACTCTTGGGCATTGTTTCCCTGGTCTGTCGCCATGTCTGAGGTCCAAACAAGAAATACACCAGAATTTAAATGTGTTTTCTTGATGTATTTATACATGCGTCCTTATTTTGCGGCAGCATCATTGATTGTGCGTTCCTATGATCCCTCCTTAATTTGTGTGGGAAACGAAACACTATTTATGGCTTGGTGTGTCTCGAGTCGAGGTGGCGTTTTTGGATTGTTGGAGGTTATCTTGGCTGGAGTTTATTGATTGCGTATAAAGGAGTTGGCGGTTGTAGATTTTTTTTTTTGGTAGATTTGCGTTTTTATTTTCCGTTCTCTTTGTTGGTTTATATTTTTTGGACCTCGTTTCTTGATTTGGTAAGTTTTGTGAAGTCTAACTTTTGATCAATTGTTGTTTCATTGTGTTTCTTATTTTTTTTTAATTTTGGATCCATAATTTCATCTATTTTAGTTTTTGATTAATTTCAGACCAAAAGACCTTTTGATTTGGACTCTTATATATTTGCTCTTGGTAAGTCCATTTTTTATCTTGTATTTGCGAACTAATTAGCGCATTTTTACTACTTACTATTGTGACTTGTATTTGCGAACTAATTAGCGCATTTTTACTACTAACTATTGTGACTTGTATTTGCGAACTAATTAGCGCATTTTAAAATGCTTATTAATCATTTTAAGTTTTTTGAGGTTGCCCTTTCGCTTTTTGTGCAAACATTTCAACCCATTTTGATGTACTGTGTGCAATGTCGTTTTGCTGTTTTGCCAAATGTGTGTTTCGCATATTTTAAGTTTGGTCTAGCACAAAATTTAGAAACAAAAATGCACAGAGTGAAATTTGGCAAATAATTTTTGTGATTAATTTCAGTTTGGACGTATCATGACAATACCCCGGCATGTAAGCAGCAATGGATGGTATCATCAAGCTAAGTTGTTTTAATTTACTTTTGGGGTGGGTCAAAAGCCTTACACTGAAATCTTTGAATTTCAGGTAGATCTGGGGCGGATTGTTCTGGCCATGCTCCCGGAAGCCGACCAACCTCAATCTCGTCCCAGGCGTAGGCATCGTAGGCATGCAAGGCCCCAGATATTTCGAACACGTGTCACCCTTTTTGGAATGCCCGATGATGAGGTTTTAAGACGCTACCGTCTACCTCCCAAAATCATCATAGACACTCTCTCATTAATAGAAAGTGATCTTGAGCGGCAAATTGACAGTCCATCAGCAATACCACCACTTACGCAATTTATGGCAGTGTTACATTTCTGTGCCTCAGGATCATTTCAAACAACGGTGGGAATAGAGGTGGGCATCTCCCAATCCTCCTTTCCCGGATCCTGAGGGCAGTGATGGAGGCACTTTTCAAGCACCTCCATCATTTTATTCAAATGCCTTTGGATATGGGTGCCCTTAGTGTGGCCAAGGCCAATTTTTACCAAATAGCTGGCTTCCCACACATCATAGGGGTTGTGGATGGTACTCACATACCACTTCAGCCTCCAGCACGGCTGGAGGCCATATTTTGAAACAGGAAACACTATCACTCCCTGAATGTAATGGTGGTATGTGATGCCTCCCTCCAGATCCTGTCCCTGAATGCTAAATTACCAGGAAGTGCACATGACTCCTTCGTCATCCGGCAATCAGGGATACGGCACAAATTAAACAACCTACAAGCTGGTGATGCGTGGCTTCTGGGTAAGTGGAGACCTTTAGTACATAACAATGTTAAGCTTGATACACAGTGTTCCTGATGTTGTCTATTCTTTTTCACAGGAGACAGTGGATATCCTTGCATGTCCTGGCTGCTCACTCCTTATTTGGCTCCCACACCAGGCCCACAAAGTGCGTATAATTCCACACTTACAGCCACCAGGCAAGTGGTGGAGCGCTGTATCGGCCTTTTAAAAGGCCGATTCCGATGCCTCCACCGCTCTGGTGGCGAGCTCATGTATTTGCCGGATATGGTGTCGAAAATTGTGGTCCTGTGTGGGATATTTCACAACATCGCCATAAGGAGTGGTGTCCCAATGCAGCCAGAGGATGCCTTACCTGAGGATGGCCCCCCCGAGGTTGGTCGGAGGTCAGTATGTGGGGGGGCCATACGCGATGATGTGGTGGCCAGATTTTTTAGGTAAGTTTTCACAAAACAACAGTGTTTATACCTAATATGTTTGGGTTTGTTGGCTATGTTTGGGTTTGTTGGCGAACATCTAATTTTATTTTGTTTTTTGCACCATCTTCTGTTTGTTCACATAATCTTTGGCACTCCAACGCTCACTACTTCCTGCTACCCTTACCAAACCTGGATCTGGACATTTTGGGAATATATTCTGGTACCCATATCGCAACGCCATGTTTGTGGAATCATGTTGGCATGGTCCTTCGTCAACCAGTTCTTGATTTATTGTTTTTGGTTTGTTTTTGTTTGGTATGTGTTGTATTTGAGATTATCACTGTGTGTCTTTTTTGTGAGTGACCACTTTGATTTATCAGTTATGTTGTGAATAAATGTTTGTAGAGTGAAATGTTCTTCCTTTTTTTGGATGTTACCAGCAAGTGTAACCAGGTTCACACACGTTACATTTGACTAAGGGGTAATCCAGTACTGACGCCAGTTGAGCTAAAATGAAATATGTTTTCAGGTTCCAAACCCACACCAAAAGGAAGCCTGTACAATCATTTGGCTTTGTAAGATTGGCCTAAGCAGCTTGCACACCAACTACGAACCTGTAAAATGTAGAAATATCTAATTGACACTACACCCAAAAAGGGAAATGACATTGTGACTGTTATGTGTTTCTTGTGGCTGTTTTACATACAAATACAAAACACAATCTTACTTTAAAAAAATGGAAATCCTTGCAGGAACAGTCTACTCATGTCAGGGTAAACAATCTTTGGTTTTGAAAAAACTAATGAGCCAGAACGTATGTTCGAAAAAACAATTTATTTGGAAAAATAAAAACCAAAAATAAAACTACTGACGAAGGATGCCAGACAGACGGTCAAGGGCCACGAGCACCCCAATTATATGTTGGCGCATCTGGCCCACACAGTCTTGGACTTCTTGCCGATGCCTCTGTTCCTCTGTGGGTGAGAAAAGTGTGTGGATTAATACAACAATAGGGAAACCACATTAAAATTTCATAAACACAACGAAATCACTCAAAAAAAAAAAAAAAAACATTAAAAAAAAAAAAAAAACACGGAAATGGGGGCTGCAAAAAATACAAGGCCTATGTACAAATTCCCACAGGTGTGATATGTGTATTTTGAAATCAGCAGGAACAGGTAAAGGCAATCTGCTAAATCACCAAAAGTCTAGCCAAAAACCCCGAATAAAGGAACGACACATGATTACATACTAACAGTTTGTGGTTTAAAAAAAGGCTAAAGAAAAACATACCGGTAGACAAAACAGCAGCTCCGGAAGTCCCACCATCGTATTCCTCGGAGGAGCCTCCATTCCCCAAAGATCGGGGCGGGGTTATTACGGACTCCGCGGAGGGGGTAATTGGAAGAGGGGTGGTTGGAGGAGAGGGGGAAGTGGGACGGAGGGGAAGGAGGCCCGACATTTCCGGGAGAGGGTCTTGGAAGGCTGGGGAGGAGTGGGGAATAGGGGAATTATTGGGGGTGGAGTGTTGGCTGGGGGTTGGGGAGAGTGGGCGTGACCGCCGTCTGGCCAGACGGTGACGGCGTAGTCTTGGCTGTCCCCCTAAAAGATGTAAAACAAATTGTGGTTAGTTTCAGCACAAATCCTGGCCAAAAAACAAATTAAAAACACCCCCCACCAACAAAAAACATGCAAATATGAGGAGAATGAAAAAATATGAAATAGAGGGAAAACATGGCCATGCAAATATGAGTAGAATGAATAATTATGAAATAGAGGGAAAACATGGCTATGCAGATATGAGTATAATGAATAAATAGGACAGACATGAAAACATGCACACGCAGTTTGGGCCACAAAGACAAACATGAATACCACAATACATAAAACTTACTTTCTGAGATCTGCATGCGAAAGCATGCCAGCAAGCGGGGCGTTCGCCGTTGCAGGTCCGACCACCTGCACTCCAGCTGGCCGATGTTGCGGCGTGAGCCGAAGGAGCGCAGGCGGGCCCGTGCCTCCGCATATGCGGAACGCTTCTGCCGGTTGGTGATGGGTGGAGGCTGGCTGGTGATACGCCTATCCATCACCTCCGTTAGCACCAGCAGCTCGCGCCTGGTGAATGCGGAGGCTCTCATGATGGCAATGGTGTTTTTCTTAAAAATCATTTTTGATAAAGTGGCCAAAAAATTTCTGATTGGCTAATGTATTTGGGAAATTAACAGGAGCAATTCTATTGGTTAGTGTATGAGTCATGTGTTTGACAGGGCCAGAAATCTCTGGAGAGTTATGATAGGCTTGATGCAGTAACATGCGTAAGCAAATTTAAATAAAGAAATGAACCCCGGGAAATATGCGGGGATCCAAAGCAATAGAACAATTGTTTAATTGTGGGTAACATGTTTTTTAAGCAATAAAAGCGAATGTTTAAGCCGTACGTATTCTGCGGGAAAACACAAACACGGACAAGAGTAAAGTTTCTTGCATTGTGTTGAAAAAAAAAAAACAATTAAGCTAATTGATACATTGATTGGCATGATACGATTGATGGAGGTAGGCAGAATAAAGGAGCAGGTAATCGACATCTGACAAGGCCACTTCCGGTTTATACTTGTGCGTGCGTTCCCTTCAAGCCATTTCGGGGATGTACGCTCGCTATTTCGCACGCTCGTTAGTTAGAGGAGGGGTCGTCTGAGTTTGGGGAGGATTTTTAGATGCGTTCGAAAATACGAGCGAGCCCTTGAATTTAAATATTTTTGTACGTACGCCTAACGTACGTTCGCCCGCTTGCGAGTGGGTCTGAATCAGGCCCATAATTTGTTCAGTTATAGAAAACATTTTTAACCCTGCTGCCCATTTTGCAGCTTCATCGGCTCTGTTGTTGCCCTGTGACACCGGATCATCCTCACATGTATGGGCTTTACACTTAATTACTGCCTCCGCTTTGGGCAGTTGGATTGCTTCTAAAAGATTTTTTATGTGTCGGGAATGTGCAACTGGTGTGCCTGCTGCTGTCATAAAATTTCTCAGACACCATAGAGCCCCGAAATCGTGCACCACCCCGAATGCATACCTAGAGTCAGTGTAAATGTTAGCAGACTTGCCTGCTGCCAATTCACACGCTCTTGTTAGTGCTACTAACTCTGCCACCTGGGTTGAGTGAGGAGGACCAAGAGGTTCAGTTTCTATGATGTCTGTGTCATTTACAACAGCATAACCTGTACATAACTCACCTGTGTCTGTTTGTCTATGACAATCCCCATCCGTGTAAAAAGTCACATCTACATTCTCTAAAGGTGTGTCATGTATGTCAGGTCTAGCAGTAAAGGTCTGATTTAGATATTCCATACAATCATGTGCTTCATTATGTCCGCTGAACTCACCTCCCACCAGCAACTCGTCCCCTTCAACCCTTCAACTCCAACATCATGTTGTACATATGGTAAATATGTTGCTGGATTCAGCGTACTACAACGTTTAACAGTGATGTTTGCAGGTACCCATTTGGTAAACCTAGCCGAGGAGACGTGTCTGGTTTAAGCAGAGTTCAGCAGAGCAGATACAGCATGGGGAGTGTAGACAATCATATCATGACCCAATACTACGTCCTCACTTTTACTCACCAATAGAGCAGTAGCTGCTACACTTCTCAAACAGTTGGGGAGTGATCTTGCCACAGTGTCCAATTGGGCACTGTAGTATGCTATGGGCCTACTGGCATCACCATGTTTTTGTGTGAGGACACCTGCAGCACAACTATCGGCTTCTGTACAATACAAAGCAAAAGGTTTTTCATAATCAGGTATTCCCAATGCAGGTGCTTTTGTCAGACTATCCTTAAGATTAAGGAAAGCCTGCTCTGATTCCTCTGTGTGTATGACACGATCGGGCTTTGAGGAAGAGACTAAGTCCTGTAAAGGCAAAGCCAAAATAGAAAAACCTGGGATCCACATTCTACAGTATCCACATATTCCCAATAAGGTACGAATTTGCTGTTGATTCTGCGGCAGTGTCATGTTCTGTATTGCCTGTATTCTGTCATTTGTGAGATGTCATAACCCCTGAGTTAGGCAGTGTCCCAAATATTTTACTCTGGATTGGTACGGCTGTAGTTTATCCTTAGCCACCTTGTGTCCTGTAAGCGAGAGATGAAGTAACAAAAGTTTAGTATCATTCAAACATGACATAAATGAATCAGTACATAGCAATAAATCGTCCACATATTGAATTAGAACAGATCCATTGGCAGGTTGAAAAGATTGTAAGCAGTCGTGCAAGGCCTGGGAGAAGATACTAGGGCAGTCTATGAAACCTTGGGGCAACCGTGTCCATGTATATTGTACACCTCTGTATGTAATTGCGAATAAATACTGACAGTCAGGGTGGAGAGGCACAGAGAAGAAAGCAGAACAGAGGTCAATGACAGTGAAATGGGTGTGTTTGGAGGGATCTGCATAAGAATGACAGCTGGATTTGGCACTACGGGGAATTGGCTCTCTACTACCTTATTAACACCTCTAAGGTCCTGTACCAGCCTATAACCCCTCCCACCACTCTTCTTCACCGGAAAGATGGGACTGTTGGCTACACTAGCTGTACAAACTAAAATTCCCTGTTGCAATAATCGCTCAATTATTGGAAAAACCCCTAATTCTACCTCCTGTTTTAGTGGGTACTGGGGAATTTTTGGAGCTTGCCTACCACCTTTTAAATTTACCATTACGGGGCTTACGTTTGCCATTAATCCAGTGTCCTGTCCATCCTTAGTCCAAAGGGAATCTGGAATTTGGGACAACATTTGATCTACCTGAGATGGATTTTCATTTAAACTGGTAGTGTGATACATTATCCTTTGGGGAGTGTCCAACATATCTCGCACCTCGTGCGCAACTCTCTCTGGGATATCTAGAAATACACCACCAGGGGTGCAATATATGACACATCCCATCTTACATAACAAATCTCTACCCAGCAGTTAGTAGGAGCCGCAGCAGCCAGAAGGAAAGAATGCCTTGTTATCCTTGTTAAAGGATAATGTTCCTCTTTACCTGTTACACCCATTGTTGGTACTGTCTCGTTGGTCAATTGTAAATTAAAGGGAGGTTTTATCACTGACCTGGTCGCCCCTGTATCTACAATAAAAGGATATTTAGTACCAGCTACATCAACCATCATGACCGGTTCTTCCCTAGTACTTCCCGTTAACCTGATTATCTGTAGACTACAGGTATGACCTGACCCCTAGCATTGGCTTCCATTCTCCAATAAAGCATTAACGGCTACTATTGGAGCTGGTGCCTGTTGGACATTTGCTGGTCTCTGTGCATATCCCTTATGGGGATATGCAGGTTTTCCCTGATTTGGAGGTCCTACCCTTTTTGCTCTGCAGTTTCTACTTACATGTCCTGGCTGGTTACAATTAAAACATGTTCGTGGATCGGATGAAGACAAGGGTTGTGAGGTTTGAGCAGGGGGAAAAGGTGATGGATATGGGTAGGGATATGGAGGATAAGAGTATTGTGGGGGGTATGAAGTTTGTGAGTAGTATGGGACCTGTGGTTGTGTAGGGTTAGTGGAATAGAGCTGTGTTTGCTGTTGCATGGGATTAGTGAGGGCATATAACTGTTCAGGTGTAAGTGTGTGTGTAGATGCAAGTGTGTCTGTTGGCTGTGATGTTAACGTCATTCCTTCCAGAGTTTGGATACTGACAGCCATTAGTTTTTCGCTCTGGGTCTCTCTCTTCTTTGAGATGTTTTTATCATGTTCTATGGCAGATTCTATGAGTGTATCTATTGTGACTTCCCTCCAGCCAGGCTGCGAGGTCTGAACCCGGGTCTTTAGGTTCTCTTTAAGACCGTCCATGAGTATGGTGACTATCATTCCCCTGTGGTGAGTGCTATCTTTAATATCCTCTAACCCAGTGTACTGGGTGATAGCCTGCAGAGCCCGGTCGCAATTACCTTCTGCAGATTCAATCTCCTTTTGCTTTATGGTGAAAATTTTTTTCCAGTTAACTACTACTGGAAAATATATACCCAATTGAGTTACAATGCGGGAAATGTTATCTTGGTTTACTTGGTCTGTTAAGGGAACGTCACCATCCAATACACAATCCGTGATAAATTTTGTCACGTCGATATTGTGTGGTAGACAGGCCCTTAACACCACACGCCAATCTTTATTAGTTGGCTCATGAGAACTACCCAAATTCCTCAAAATTCTTTGACATTTAGCTAGTTCCTTTTTGGGATCGGGGAAATCATTTATGATGGAATTTAGTTCTGCTCTTGACCAAGGACAATGCATTGCCACTTCCCTCGTGGGCACAACACCGTTCGCATCTGCATTTCTATTCGGAACAGTGATTGTCCGAATGGGATGCAGACCGGCAGCACTGCTACCTTTGACCTTGTTACCTGGCTGGGGGTTTAATCTGTTGCTGCTACGTTTGGTATTAACTACTTCCTCTACGGGTGAAAAGGGTGTTAGCACTTCCCTTGCTGTTACCGATGGAGATGGCGGCACAACCCTTGATTGTCGTGGTACAGCAGCTATCATTTGTACAGCATGGGAAATGGCAGACATTACAATAGGCTCATCATCCACATCATGAACATTTTCTTTATGGTTGCTTAAGAGAGGGTACAAATTGCTTGTTACATTTTTATGGGTTTTTCGATAACTGTTCTTGCACTCCCATCCACATAAGGTGGAGGTGGTGTGTGTGAACTGCTGGCAATACCTTCCACAATGCTACCTTGCCGCAAGTGCGCGTCATTTTGCGGCTCGCACGCATTGCAATTTAGCGCCTCGGGTGTATTTTCTGGCAATGCGCTCGCAGCGCTAGTTTGTATCGCTTGCACATTTTTAAGCCACGCATCCCCCTCATGCTGCCACAATTTTAAACATTTGTAATATTTTACCTTTTTCTCTCGGGAGCGCATCAGACTGATGTGATCCCGAACATTATCCAATACATCTTTATCAAAACTACCAATTCTGGGAAACAGTCTAACAATCGTCATTTTAAACCATACATCACAATACCTTATTGCATAAGTAACGTACTTAGTATGCATAACATGATGGGCCGATCCAAGCGGCGCTTCCATTAGCAGCACATCATTGTCTAACATCTCTATTGTTTGCGTGGCTCCCATCTTGAGACAACTCCTACATTTTTCAATAAAGATTTAAACTGGTGAAAGACAGTCAAGATACTTTCACTCACCTGTGGACGATTTAAACGGCAGCGCCCACACACCTGTGAAGATTTGAAGAAGGCTACTCCACACACCCGGATAAGATTTAAGAAGGCAACTTCCACACCTATGGAAGTTTAAGTCGGCTACTTCCATGCACCTCTCTACAACAAAGACAACATGTACACCTGCTACTGTGTATAGAGCGGTAAGCTGCTTACCGAGCGGCTAGCACTTAGCCCTTAAAGGTCATACAGTACCTCTAACTTTAGGGAACAAGTTACCCCTGCCAACAAATATTCACTGTTGCACACTTTTTTCCTGCGCAGAAAAATACACGTTAACGCAGATATTGATAACAATTGAAAAATGTAAACCTCAACGGCTTTGTTTAAACACGTGGCAGCACAACCGGAAGTAAGTATACGCTATCGTGCGACCAGTCGCATACACAATAATGTGACTACCACACAACCATATGACAACCTTTAGCTGCGTACACAAAAGTGCGTCTTGACTGTGTGCACAACTGCGACTCAGCTGCGTGCTCAATACTGCGGCACCCCTCTAAACATAAGGTTCTATCAACAAAGGAAAACAAACTTTTTCCTCTCTTGTCCCTGGATTCTAGTCAGTGTCCCTGACTCACACGAAAATGGGTAGCGATTTCTCAGCACCGAGCGGTTGCAGGTAAACCCTGCATGTGGCCACTCCACCCTTTGGTGAGATATCGATAACCGTATGTGCCGTGTGAGTAGGTACGTGACTTCACTATGAGCCCCCAACTAAGGATATTGATTTAGAACCTCTAGACACTCCTGCCTATACCTTCTAATATCCTGCCTATACCTTCTAATATCCTGCCTATAACCCTCTAATGATGACGCTATTTTGCGTACACAGTCATATAGTAAATAAAGACTCCAGACCTTGAACCTGTGGTTCCAAAGCACAAAGTGATATTTCAAGTAAAAGTACAGTCAGTTACACGCTATGATCTAAGCACAATTTAGCGCAAAGAATTATACAGACCCAAGTACAGTCAAACATACGCAGCGCTTCTGGACCAGATGTAGGCATCAGCAAGAAACCCCCGTCTATCAGCATTCAGCAAGAAGACTCAGACTGGGGTCACAACACACACATTTATACCCTCACAGAAATAGACAACACAATAGAGAGGCTTGTCGCTGATGCCATTGGTTCCCAAGGAGGATGCATCTGTTGCAGAGCATTTAACAGGTTGATTCAAATAGACACAGTCCAGCCTCTAACAACTGGTTGTCTCTGGTTTCCTGCCTCATGCACATTTTAACAGTTGGTCATATAATGTACATTTCGGTGCTTTAAGTCTCTGCGGTCCAAAAGTTGAGAATGCATGTTGCGGTCTTCACACCAACGATACCGGGAAGCTGTGGAGAGGGTGCAGATCAGTATAATACCAAGCACGGCATACTTATCATGTATTAAACCTGAGCTACTAAATAACCTTTATTTCACAGCAATTATAATAAATGAACAAACTTGAATATTATACTTTAAAGCTTATGAAACCTTTTATGTGAATATGTACTGTGTAAGTATTTGGGGTTTGATATAAAGACGCTAGTTAACTTGGGGCAGATGCGTATGCATGAGGCTAATAAACAGCATTTTCATACAGGATCTTATGCATTCGCTAATATGCGACTAGTTAACAGCGCAATTGTGCGTATTAATGTGTGTATGAGAAATGGTGAAAGATGCAATCGCATGATGCTAATAGTAACATCGCCATATGTACTTAAGTGTGAGTTTAGCTAAAATGGCGCTGGGCGGCCATTCGCAAAATGGAGTTTTGCGATCTGATTTACAAGATGGCGTCTTGCGGCCAGTCGCAAGATGGCGTCGTTACGACCTAATTTTAAGCTGGTCTTGTCTCAGCCAATTATCCAGCTTCAACAACCTTACCCCCATTATGTAGCTGCTATATACTTGGTGGGAAAAGAAAGGCACAATAATCCATATGGCTACATGCATTTTCATAAAGGTTTCTCGTGGCCACTTATATGGAACCCCTTGTAAAACACAGTACATGAGCAGGCCCTGAAAAGCAGTGACGGGCTGGGCCGAGGGGCCGTGTGCCAGTCTGTGTCACTGTGACACAGACTGCACCGCGTGTGTAGCATTGACCAGACAGAGTTCGGTCAGCACTACACAAGTGACAAACACACAGCCGCCGGCACCGGCAGCTGTGTTTTGTTTTGATCAGCAGCCAATGAGAGTCTGTCAGACTCTCATTAGCTGCTGCACCCACTGCAGGAGCCTCTCCATCTTCTGGCTCCCGCAGTGGCCAATGGGAGAGGCATCATGATGTCATGATGTCTCTCCCATAATGCAGAGCAGCCCGGGAAGGACAGACGGAGGAGCGGATGGCGGCGGCAGAAGCGGAGATTGAGGTAAGTGTTTTTTTGTGTTTTTTTATTACGTGTGTCTACTGGGGGAGGGGTGGGCACTACAAGGGGGAGACCACTAGTGGGGGCATTACAAGGGGGGGACTACTACTACTGGGGGCACTATAAGGGGGGAACCACTACTGGAGGCACTGCAAGGGGGGACTACTACTGGGGGCAATACAAGGGGGGGACTACTACTGCTGGGGGCAATACAAGGGTGGGACTACTACTACTGGGGGTACTACAAAGGGGGGGACTACTACTACTGGGGACACTACAAAGGGGGGACCACTACTGGAGGCACTACAAGAGGGAGGGACTACTACTGGGGGCACTACAAGAGGGAGACCACTACTGTGGGCACTACAAGGGGGAGATCACTTCTGGGGGCACTACAAGGGGGGGCAACTACAGGGGGGGCACTACAAGGGGGGACCACTACTGGCGGCTCTGCAAGATGGAGACCACTACTGGGGATTATTACTGGGGACACTTCAAGGGGGGACTACAACTGGGGGGACTACTACTGGGGGCACTACAAGGGGGGGACAACTATTGGAGGCACAACAAGGGGAGGACTACTACTACTGGGGGCAATACAAGGGGGGGACTACTACTACTGGGGGCACTACAAAGGGGGGGACTACTACTACTGGGTGCACTACAAGGGGGGAACCACTACTGGAGGCACTGCAAGGGGGGACTACTACTGGGGGCAATACAAGGGGGGGACTACTACTGCTGGGGGCAATACAAGGGGGGGACTACTACTACTACTGGGGGCACTACAAGGGGGGGACTACTACTACTTGGGACACTACAAAGGGGGAACCACTACTGGAGGCACTACAAAAGGGAGGGACTACTACTGGGGGCACTACAAGAGGGAGACCACTACTGGGGGCACTACAAGGGGGAGATCACTACTGGGGGCACTACAAGGGGGCAACTACAGGGGGGGCACTACAAGGGGGGACCACTACTGGCGGCTCTGCAAGATGGAGACCACTACTGGGGATTATTACTGGGGACACTTCAAGGGGGGGACTACAACTGGGGGGACTACTACTGGGGGCACTACAAGGGGGGTACTACTACTGGAGGCACTACAAGGGGGGGACTACTACTACTAGGGGCACTACAAGGGGGGACTACTACTACTAGGGGCACTACAAGGGGAGGGGACAACTACTAGGGGCACTGCATAGGGGGGAGGGAACTACTACTAGGGGCACTACATAGGGGGGAGGGGACTACCACTGGGGGCACTGCATCGAGGGACCACTGCTGGGGGCTCTATACAAAGGGCAATACTGGGGGTACTGCATAGGAGGGAGACTACACCTGGGGCCACTATTTAAGGGGCACTGCATAAGGGTTACCACTATTGGGGGCACTGCATGGGGGGTGGACTGCTACTGGGGGCACTATATAAGGGGCACTGCATAGGGGATACCACTACTGGGGACACTATATAAGGGGCTTACTACTGGGGGCACAAGGGGCACTGCTCAGGGGGGACCACTACTGGGGGCACTGTATAAGTATCACTGCATAGGGGGGATCACTACTGGGGGCACTACTGGAGGCCTGCATAAGGGGGTCCTCTCCTGGGGCACAGGGGGGCACTACATATGGGCACCACAACGGGGCTGCCCCATATCTTTATTTTTACTTTACATTAATCCCATATGGACCCGCCTCCTCCCTGGAACACTTGAGGGGGGGTCGGGGGGCGCCGAAGCATGCACGTTCTTCGGGCACCCTGGCTACACGCTACTCCTCTGCCAGGGTCACCTGCATGCATTTGCCCCCCAGGCTAAAAGTTGCCAGCCAGCCCCTGCTGTATCAGTGTGTTTCATCAACAAATAGATCTTACTAATAGAGATGTGAGGGGTCGGTTTTACTCGGATTTACTTTACTTCTTTTCGCCAAAATTATCACAAGTTCGGATTTATTTTATTGGCTATCCAAAACACATGATAGCTGATAGCCAATAAAATGCTGTTTTTGAGATCCGAACATATTCGAGTAAATCCGAGTAAGACCGAACCCGCACAACTCTACTTACTAACTGCTTTGGTGCTTGTTTACATTTGGATGTAAGTAATTATTATGACACACCTCTCAGATGTAGCAGGACATGCCCACTTTACCGCTGCATTCAAAGGTGTTGCTTTCACAGTGTCCGTGAAATGCTTTTTAAAAGTAGGCAAGTATGCGAAAAACACACAAGACGGAAGCTCCCCTGGAGCTGGCACCCAGCAGGCTGTCAGCTGAGACAGTTGCTGGTTAGACTTCGGCCAACTAGCGGGCACGATGCCGGTCGCCCACTGACACTTTCGGCTCCCGAAGCTCTCGCTCCACCAGAACCACCCTCCATACGCGCCTGATAGGCATCACCTTTACTTGTCATCTTTAGATAGTTTGATACATTTCCTCCAAAGAATTTCAGCAAGTAACATCAAATGTTAAAATATATAATTGGTGTGAGGGGAGATGGATAGAAACCCATGCAACCGAACTTGGCAGTTGTTTCTGGTGTCACACAGTGGTTCAGTTCTGTGGTGAGGACCAACGAGACAAACCTTCTCTGCGGCAGAATATAAATGATTTAAATATTAGAGGAATCCTATTATGCTGTATAGTTTTCATTTTTTACTTAAGAAATGTACACAATCTGTTTGATTAATATTTGATATCTGTAAATGATGTAAAGATGAGTGCTTTGGTTTTACTTGGTTATGTTCGGATCTCAAAAACGGCATCTTATTGGCCAACAGATTATCATGTGTTTTAGGTAAATCCGATAAGATAAATCAGAACAATTTGACGATAAGAACTGTGTCAAAACCATCTCTGAAATGATGTATATAGTACAAAGAAATAAGATTCCAGATTACTACAATTTTAGTTCTGTTTCTGTTTCCTTAAGTTCTGTTTCAAAACACATTTACAATTCTCTTAAGTAAAAGATTTATCTAACCACTATATGTCATGATTAGTCAAAATGAAAACATATATGTCTGCATTGACCTTATCTTCACCATTTAAAAAGAAGCTAGACTGGTCAATACCCTTTAATGAGGAACATGGACATACAGTATCTAGCTCCACTGGACAGAAAAAAAAGCAGTGTGGTCACAAACCCGGCATTCCACAGCCACGCTATACCGAATTACCACCAGCCAATGTTAGGAGGTGTGTAACTAATCCGCTGATTCCTACAAATATACATACGTGTATATTCCTTAATTGTAGCAGTAGAACTTTTGCATTAGATAAGTTAACTTTATTTGTGACGGTCATAAATCTTTCTAAGTTTCTAAATTTGGAGAGCCCAATCCACCCTATTCTGCACCAATAATACATTTGAATTTCGGAAACCTGATAAACACACATTAATACAAAGAGGAAATTGTGTACAGCAGATCCGCAAAATTGTGTAATATGTCTTCTTCATGTATATTTCTCAGGTTGGATTGCTGTATGATGATTGCTTTACTAATAGCTGTTTTCCTAGAATGCCTAACAGAACTAAAGTATGTGAGATTACATTTTAGCACAGGGACGTTTCTCATGTTTTTGCATTGATTAATATAAACCAGTCTCAAAGCTATATACGCAGCTTAGAAGTAAGAATTCCATTACTTGATATGATGTTGCATGAATATTTTATTCATACTTGGACCTTTGATATATTAGCTTTCTTAGAAATGTCCGGAATACAGTTTTTCTTAATTGGATAGTGTTTTCCGTCAAATAATTGCTGCCAAAATTATGAAACCTAGTTTTTTTTGTAAAGATGGCCTTGGAATTAATATGTATTCCTTGTTAGTTATTCAGTTCGAATATTTAAACTAAGAGCATATTTTTTAAATTGTCTCAATGTTTTTTTTCTTTTACATTTTGATTCAACGACAATGTTCTGGGAGGTATTCACAAAAAACAGTGTAAGAAATTAATAATTAATGATAATATTTACATACATGTAATTTGTAGCAGCCTTTGCAATGTCATGTTTCCAAAACATTGATTTGCACCAGAGTGTATTGTGTACATTCAGTTAACTTTGTACATTGGAGCTCATTCAGACCTGGACGCTAAGCTGCGCTCTCTCGCAGCTAAAAGGGGCCTGGCATGCAAATTCCGCGATCGCAGTGTCTGGTGTAAGGACGCCCTCTATGTCTTAAAGAGCGACGGCAGAGCGAACGCACTCCGGTATAAAGACGTCCACTTTTCTCTCTTAACACACGTCATCTCCAGGAAGTGTATGAACAATTGGAACTATCGAGAGCCATCGGAGCTGCACACAGAGCTTGAGGTAGACCCTACCCCACCGCAAGCACTGCACTCACTGTAGGCTGAAATACAACCAAGTGACGTGTACAATGACGCATCTTTGCTAATTATGCACACCCATAAAACTCAGTTTTGATGGCCAGACACACCTGCGTTCGCAGCACCACTCCCCCGTTCACAAGCACCTTCCCGTTACCACCCACAAACGGCACTATCTGTCACTCAAAGTAGCGTCCAGTCTGTATACTATGAGCAGACAATTCCCGGAAGCAGTGACTGGTTCGTGCATGCGTACTTTGACGCATGCGCAAATGTGGGATAAGCACCCATAGCGTGTGTCCGCAGCTTAGCGAATGGGTCTGAATCGAGCCCATTGTTCCTAACATCCATTCACAATATTACAAACATAGCATAAAAAGGGAATGCAAAAGGCATCATGATGGGTCCCACAATACACATGTTTATAGCAAACAAAGGATAGACACACATCATGCAATATATTCTTTATTGTTTTAATTACAAATGCGTGTGTGTATTCTGGGTCCATGATAAATGATAGTTATCCTTTTTGTAGTGCTGTGCTCCCGGAAATCATAGGTAGTGGAATACGAAGTGGGATGGGGCGTGAATTGCATTATCGTTGGCTGGCGTTACACTGTAAGGTGGGCCATGATGACACAATTCACAGTGAATCACATCATTATGGCCTCATTCATGTCATGGAAGAGATGGGCTGAATGTAGGAGCGTTGCCTATTCTCCTGTGATCCACAGAGAACGCCCCCAATTTTTTGAGCCTAGATAATCTTGGAAAGGAGAAAAGTACATTATAAATAATGATCAATTATCCCTATTACATTTCGTCTTTAAAATGCACTGAAAGAAACAAAGGCACATTACATCAACAATGGCACAGTACATCAAGTGAAGACATAAACAGTCCATTTGTACATATGCAAATATCACATATATTTATTTTTGCCTATTTTTAAACTATATTTGAATGTATTGATTATGATGTTAAATCATGCTAGTGTAACTGTTGAATAAAAGAAGAGAAGACCATGCTACCAACTATTCTCCAAAAGTTTAAAAGGGATTTATTTGATGTCCTCCCAAAACCTCTGTCAACATTTAGAGCCCTATTCATCATCACTTATATTCCACAAAATCATGTGAAAATTAACATTTTCACATACTTTTAAAAAAAAATAAGTGTCAGGGCCATCCATCAAGTTCCAAAAGAGCATTTTCTTCGGAACTTGATGGTGTTACTGAACGCCACTCTGAGATGGCGTTCAACCCCCGATAATCTTCACAGGCTGCTCTTTTACACAGCAGCCCGTGAAGAAATACCTGCCAGCCAGTGCAGAGGGATCTATTAAAATCCCTCCCTGCTGTGTCTGCACAGCAGAGCCCCTGAGCTGAGGGCACCACAGACATGTGGCCACACTTACTGGCCGAATATGGAAGAGGTGAGAGGGAGAAGGGGGATTCGGGGGGGGGAGGTTGGACACCCACAGGGGGATCATCAGACACCTGCGGGGGGGCTATCGGACACCCGCGGGGGCTATCGGACACCCGTGGGGGGGTTATCGGACACCAGTAGAAAGTGGGGGGGTGCAACGGACACCACTTGGCCGGATCGGATATTGTAGGTGTCGCGGGGGGGGAGGAGGTGAGACAGAGCTGGGGAATAGAGAGTGAAGGAGGAAAAGCCATGCAGAGGTGAGGAAATCCTTGTGGATACCTCAGCTGCATGGGGAAAAGTATCACTTTTCCGAAAGCTGACTCCGCAAAAAGAACAGCTTTTCGGGAAGCGATACTTTTGTTAGGGATGCATGATTGAAAGCCTCCAAAACGTATTTTAAACTCGCAGCGAGTTTAAAACATAATTATCACTAATGATATAATTATGCCCCTTAAGGGTACATTTACTAAGAATCAAGATTGGTCGAGTTTTGTTTTTTTATCTCTATTTGCATCGCTGGTTCCACATGGGTCCTAGCCAATGAGCAGCCACTACATGTAAAGCGGCCGCTGATTGGCTAGCAGCCCGTGAGAAGTAATAGATGATTTTGTTCACCTATCATTTCGCGAGGTGAAAGTATAAGTAGGGGGCTATAAGTAGGTACCTTACACCTGCTCGGCTTGGTTCGCGTAAGTCATTTTTTTGTTTTGACAAGACCCTGGATGCTACGGAGAGCGGCACCAGGATGGAAGTGAGTATAGGATATTTTTTGTAGGTATATCCAAAAGGCTTTCTACATGGGACAAGTGGACCGACTGGCTGGTTTAGGTAAGTATGTGTGAGTGGGTTAGGTGTGTAATATATTTATACTATCTACGGTGTGTCTTGTGCCTTTATTTAACTATTTATCTTACATTGGAGGTACAGGTGCCGGCCGCCTACTGGCATTTGTAGTTCCACAAGTGCCATGGGGCAGGCATGCTGGCACCTGTAGTTCCACTGTAAATTACAATAGTTTACTACTATTTAATACTTTATTAGCCCCATACCCACAGCCCAGGGGATTGGGGAAGAGCCCCGGGCTTCAGACCAAGCCTGGGGTTTTGGGAGAGGGAGATCCCTTCTTGGGGGGGTCCCTACCTCACCTGAGATCCTCAGCTTGGCCTGACCAGCTTGGGGTGTTAATGTTTTGGCCATGGAGCCCCGGTGATAGGGTCTCCTGGCTGTGGCATTACATCCCGGTCTGTTTGGGTCCAGTGCTAGTTTTAAATATAGGGGGATTTTACGCAATTTTTTTCCCCCTATATTTAGAACCAGGATTGGCCCTGCAGCCTGGTGCTGGTTCCTAAATTACAGTGAAACCCTACTCGTTTTGTTCCCCGTAATTTTAGGAACCAGGTCTGGCTGACCAGTCTGGGGCTGGTTATGGCTTTTCGGGGGGGACTCTACGTCATTTTAAAAAAAAAATTAACCCTATTTTTAATACTTACAGGCAGAAACATACACAAATCACACTGATCTGTGTATGTTTCAGGCAAACTCGCAGCTCCGGAGGTGAGTGTTTAAAACTTTAATTTGACAGAGAGTTTGCTGTCATCTCATCCGAGATTGTAATCTCGATTCTTGGTAAATTTGCGAGCTGTAACTTTTAGGTGAAAAGTACTTCTGAGTTTGCCCTATGATGATAAGATTCGAGTTTGCGATCTCACCCGAGTTTTACGAGTGAGAAGATAGAACTCTCTCCCAAAGTCACCAGAGTTTGCCTTTCATAAATTTGCAAGATGAAAAACATGCCTAAACTCACCCGAGATTGTCATCTCAATCAGACTCGATTCTTAGTAAATTTAACAGTTATTGTCTATTTCCAGATTTGGCATGTTTTCCTGTTTGTGTTGTACTCATTAGGGTACAAAGAAAATTGAATGTTAGCATTAAGGGACATTTTACATGTGGCTCATCCTTTGTCAACATTGCCGTTAAATACATTAGTGGTAAAAGTAAAACTTGAGCAAAACCACTGAAAATAAAAAGGAAAGGGCTTATTCACAAAATCTATTTATCCATAGTAAAAGCCTATATATTTTGGGGAAACAGTCAATTCTGTACATCAAGAAAAATGTGGCCTTTATGGAAGATTAATTCACCCTTTGACATAACCCCTTATCAAAAAAGAAAATCACTTAGAGAAAACATTTTTGATTAGGAAACTGGGAGAATTGACATTTTACCTGAAGTGATGTTCAGCACTACAGTAAGTACAGTATGCAGCAAGACACATTTATCATAGAGATAGGAGTTCATGCAGCATCCTCCATGCAGTGGCGTGGCTATGGGGATGCAGGCTGCAACTGGGTGTCACCCTCGGAGGGGGTGACACCAAACTGCCGGCTCCTCAGTGACAGCAGTTGGCTCCTGTCACAGAGGAGGTGCCGACAGTGCAGACGCTAGTCTCCGGGGGGGCAGCCCAGCATCTCCGGGAATGCTAGGCATGCGCCCGGAGTGATGCAATCGGGATTTCTCACAAGGCTATGCCCCCGTATGTGGTAGTCCACGACCCCTTTTCGGGCACACGTGGCTCCCCCATGAGGGGGGAATATGGAGTGCACACAGGGTGTCACCAGGGAATCTGTATGAATGACCACTGGCCCTATGGCCGGCGGTTGAAATCCCGATGCCAGCAGACCGACAGCAGTGAAAATCCCAACAGGGGATTTAAGTAAGTATAACTAACCCTACTCTCCCCCTAACACTCCTTTAGGGGTGCCTAACCCTAACCTCCTCCCCTGGTGCCTAACCCTAACCCCCCCTAAGTGCCTAAACCTAAGCCACCTCCCCCGGGGAGGTGCCTAACCCTAACCCCCCCTTCCCCTAGCCTAACCCTCCTGGGAGGGTGCCTAACCTTTAGTCCCCCCCAGGAGGCCCTAACCTAACCCTCCCCCCCGCGGCTGTCCGCGCCCACTGCCTGACTTACCTTCGTTCGGTATGCCAGGCATCAGGCTCCCGGCATAGGTATAATCACAGGCATCGGGATTTTGACCCCTGTCATTAGTACCTTGCTGGGATTTGACAGTCGGGACGCTGGCAGTCAGCATTTCGACCATCGGCTTCTCGACTGCATCCCGTCACCAGACCTTCTGCCTCCATGAGGACTATGCAGCTCACTGTATTCCAAAAAAGTGCTATTGTTTCACATTTTTAAGGTTACTAATGGGCCTATTCATGATGTTTATTTTCGGGGTTAATAACCCGATAATTAACATTCTGACTTGCCACGGCTACCGGAGCAATTCACCATTGCTCCAGCGCGGTGACAGCTGATGCGATATCAGCTGTCCCCACAAGCACTTCACTGCTCCTGTCAGAGCAGTGACAGGACTGCGCACGCATGACCTACAGGTCACGCATGCGCACAAGTGTCCCGATATCTGGCTGAAGGAGGGTGGAGGGATCCAAAAGTGTCCCTCATCGCAACCCAGACCTCCTTCCCATAGGGAAGGAGTGGGTTGCAATGCCGGAGCAGGAGCATTCACCATCTGAAGATGGCGAATCCTCCTGCAGTCAAGCTCTGAAAATGTTATATTTTTGGAGCTTGATGAATTCTGTCCCCATACTAGTGTATGGGGATAGTGGGCAATTCCGCAAGAGGAAGGTAAGTAGGAAATATCTGTGATATTGTCACAGTGCGCCGGACCCCGGCTACCACTTACCGCGTCCGGCAGCACTGGAATCTGCAGCAGGCAGCGGGCGGGGAGTCCCTGGCGCCCGCTGCCATGACGTCTGCTCCGGGTCCCCCGCATTCGCGCGCCATCCTGCAAAGTAATTTAAAGGGACAGGTGTGCCAAACGTGAAGTCACATTTGGTGCGAGATTTGACCTCCTCTATAAGAGGAAGTCTCTGGCACCAGACAGGTGCCAGAGTATAGGCTCCATTCCATACTCCAGCATTCCTAGTACTTACCTGTTATCCTGATCTTGACCTTGACTTGTTTGTGACAACGATTTCATCTGACCCCTTTTACTGCTCCTGATATCTGGCTCTGACCTCGGCTGCTTCATGTGACCCGTTTACGTCTGCTCCCTGGTACCGTCTCATCTGTTTGGTTCTGACCCGGCCTGTCGACTACGTTTATTCTTCTGCACCTGATCCAGTGTCCACCAGTACCTGTATAGGGGAACCTAACCTGAGGGCTGCGACCTGTGTGTCGGATGCAGCCAAGTCCATACCATCTTGCGAGGGTCCTGGTGAATATCGCTGGCACATTAGACTCTGCACCTCAGGCATAGGTCTAGCCAATTCCTTAAAAATGGGCCGCATCCACAATCCATTCGAGAGTTGTGATAGAATACTCTGGCCGACAACATGGATGCTACTGGTAATCCGTCACCACGAGACCTGCTTGAGAACTTACTTGCTAGTGTTGAGACGCAAGAACAAGACCAGGCTCAGATATGCAGTGTTTGCAGACACTGATGCAGCAAGTTGGTTTCGCTCAAGCACCTCCGGTACAACCAGGTCCATCTACTACGGCAATAGCCGCAGGGGCTTTCGCACCGATATGGATTCCAAATCCAACAAAGTATGATGGGGATCCGACAGGCTGTCGTGGATTCCTGAACCAGTGCTTGATCCAGTTTGAAGTCCAGGCAGCAAGTTTCCTTCAGACAGGACTAAAGTGGCTTATATAATCTCGCTATTGTCAGGTCAAGCATTGGCTTGGGCCTCTCCATTGCGGGAAAGGAATTATCCGCTTGTCAACAACATTGCCTAGTTTCTGAGAGCCTTTCAGAAGGTATTTGATGAACCTGGGCGAGTATCCTCCGCAGGGTCGGCCATCTTGCAGCTGAAACAGGGGAACCAATATGCGGGACAGTATGCCGTACAGTTTCGAACCCTTGCTTCAGAAGTGGGGTGGAACAATGAAGCCTTGGTTGCCGCATTTATGCAGGGACTGTCGGATCAAATTAAAGATGTCCTTGCATCCAGGGAATTGCCAACTTCCTTGGACGACTTGATCTCCTTGTGTATCCGAGTAGACCTTCGCTACAGAGAGAGAGCATGACAAAAGGAACAGTCTCATTGCTTCACTTTTAAGCTGGCCCCACGATTCATGACACCTATTGAGTCACCAGAGGAACACATGCAGATTAGGAAATCTCACCTTCCTGCCGCAGAAAGAGAAAGGAGGTTCAAAAATAAACTTTGTACTGTGGCAAATCAGGCCACCTCCTCTCTGGCTGTCCAAAGCTTCCGGGAAATGAGAAGGCCTAAATGATCGAGGGGTGATCAGTTTAGGAGCGTTGAAATTCACCCCAAAAAACCAAGGCCCTGATTCAGAGCCGAACGCTCTGACCAGAGCGCTCGCTCTGAATCAGGGCCCACCTCCATAAATATGGAGCGTCCTCCTGGACGCTCGTATAGCTGTGGGTCACCACCCACAGCCTATACGAGCGTGCAGGATGATGGTCGCGATGGTCTTGACTATCGCGACCATCGCCAGTGCGACCGGAAGCCTGCGGTTGAGTTTCTCAACCGCAAGGCCAGGAGTGATTTTGGCTCTATCAGAGCCAAAATCACTCCCACTGACATCACTAGTGATGTCAGTGGGGCCGGCTTCTGACGGTAGGCGTTCCCTTGGGAACGCCTCCATCTGGCTGGCATGCCCCCGGCATGCCCACCAAAGGGGGCGTGCTGTCAATCAACATCGACAGCACGCCCCCTTTGATCAGACACAACGAGCGAAGGAAAGTCCTTCGCTCGTCGCGTCTCGCGCATGCGCACGACGGAGCTCCCTCCGTCATGCGCATGCGCAGTGCACACCATCGACCCACTTGCGAGCGGACAGCTGCTCACGAGTGGGTCTGAATGCTGCCCCAAGTTACTTCCCAGTTTTCCATCGATGTAACCCTGGTCGTGGGAAATTCCTATGAAGAAGTCAAAGCCTTCTTAGATCCAGGTGCCAATGGCAATTTAATCACGGCTAAAAAGGTCCAAGAGTTAGGTATTGCTAGCATGCAGCTGCAAAAACCCCTTGGTATCATTGGTGTGGATGGAAATAAACTTCCCATGGCTTCCATTCACTCACGGATGGCAGAACTCACCATGCAAATAGGGGCTCTTCATCGGGAATCAATAACATTCTATATCCTCCCATCAGCCGAAAGTCCTGTTATCCTGGGTCTTCTTTGGCTTTGCAAGCATGCCCCTGTTCTGGACTGGAGAGAGCCTCAAATCCTGTCATGGGGTTTTCAATGCCGAGGGTCTTGTTTATTGTCTGTCAAACCACCTCATCGCTTCATTGGACCTCCGTTGTCTCTTTGGAAGATCAGCCTCTGGCTCCGTACCAGTCCTTCAGAGATGTGTTCAGCAAAAAGGCCGCAGATACGCTTCCTGCCCATCGGGAGTGGGATTGCGCTATAGATTTATTGCCTGGAAAGGTCCCACCTTGTGGAAGAATTTTTCCCCTCTCACTTCCCGAATTCCAGGCAGTTACTGAATTACAGAGAACCTGGAATGTGGATTTATCAGAGAGTCTAAATCACCTGCTGGAGCTGGTCTCTTTTTTGTTGAAAAGAAGACTGGGGGTTTGAGACCATGCATCGATTACCGGGGCCTGAATGCAATTACCATCAAGGATCGGTTCCCTCTACCTCTGATTTCAGAACTCTTTGGTCAATTTAAGGGGCCAAAGATTTTCACTAAGCGAGATCTTCGCGGGGCATAACAATTTAATCAGAGTCCGATCTGGAGACGAGTGGAAAACGTGCTTTAACACTCGAGATGGCCGCTACGAATACTTAGCTATGCCTTTCAGATTAAGCAACGCCCTAGCTGTGTTTCAAATATACATGAATCATATTTTCTGGGATCTGTTGTATAAATACGTAGTGGTGTATTTGGATGATATCCTAATATTTTCTGAAGATATAGCAAGTCATCGCCAACATGTTTGTGAGGTGTTTTCTCGACTTCGAGCTAATCAGCTTTTATGCAAACTTGAGAAATGCTCTTTTGAACAAAATGAAGTGACATTTCTGTGGTACATAATCTTGGGTTCCAGCCTTCGAATGGACCCAGAGAAGCTTGCCGCTATTGTCAACTGGTCCCGCCCAGTTGGATTGAAAGCAATACAATGCTTCCTGGGTTTTTGCAACTTCTACCGCCAATTCATCAGGAACTACTCTTCCATCGCTGCTCCCATCACTACTCTTACCAGGAAGGGTCAGGACACTCGTGAGTGGTCAACTGAGGCAGAGGAAGCCTTTGTCCATTTAAAACAGCAATTCCTTTCAGCACCCATCCTGAGACAACCTAATTGTGACTAACCATTTTTTCTGGAGGTGGACATTTCCATGGTTGGGGTTGGGGTTGGGGCAGTCCTGTCACAGAGACAAAGGAAATAAGTGGTACTCCTGTGGGTTCTTCTCCCAAAAGTTCTCTATATCAGAGAGGAATTATGCTGTTGGTGATAAGGAACTACTTGCCAACAAACTGGCTCTACAAGAATGGCGATACTTGTTAGAAGTAACTAAATTCCCCATAACAGTTTACACCGATCATAAGAATTTGATGTACCTCAGGACAGCTCACTGTTTAAATTATCATCAGTCCAGATGGTCGTTATTCTTCAATCGATTTAATCTAGTGATTACTTACCGGCTAGGTAATAAGAACATCAAGGCCGATGCCCTGTCTCTAGCATTTATTTCTGCTGAAATGGATGAAGTAAAGGAGGATAAGGCCATCCTAAACCCTGACTGTTTCTTAGCAGCCACCAAGAGGGTCAAGATTCCACTGGGGAAAACATTCATAGCCTTAGAACTTCGGGCTAAACTACTTCAGTGGGCGCATTTATCATGTTTCAGTGGGCATGCAGGCGTCAAAAAAAACCTTGGAACTGATCCTCAGGTGGTACTGGTGGCCGACAATCCATCAGGATGTAAAGGACTTCGTGGCTGCCTGTCATTTTTGTGCTCAGCATAAGATTCCACCGCACTCTCCATCGGGTTCTCTGTTGCCACTACCAGTGCCTGATTGCCCTTGGACTCACATTTCCATGGACTTTGTGACTGATCTGCCTTCATGCCAAGGGTCCAACACAATTCTGGTGGTGGTGGATAGGTTCTCCAAGGCCACTCACGTTATTCCTTTGAAAGGTCTACCCTCAGCACCAAAGTTGGCAGAGATTTTTGTAAGAGAAATCTTTAGGTTACACGGGTTTCCTAAGGACATTGTTTCCGACAGAGGGGTACAGTTTACCTCTAAGTTCTGGAGAGCATTATGCTGGTGCTTTGGCATCAATCTGAGCTTTTCTTTGGCCTATAATCCCCAGAGTAATGGCCAAACTGAATGAGTAAACCAAGAATTGGAAAAATTTATTAGGATGTATGTTTCAGGCAATCAAGATGACTGGGTCTCTCTGCTACCTTGGGCTGAATTTGAACGCAATATCCTGTACCATGAGGCATCGGGACATTCTCCATTCTTTGTTCAGTGTGGTCTGCATCCAGTGTTACCCGAATTACCAGGCCTTCAGTCAGTATCACTTCCAGCAATACGTTGAACAGTGAATCGATTCTTTAGGGTCTGGAGATGGTAAAGAGGAATTTGTGTAGAACTTTTTCAAAGTACAAGCTGTTTGCAGATAGGAGGAGGGGTCCGGTGCTGGCTCCTGGTGATAAAGTCTGGCTGTCAACCAAACATCTGAGAGTAAGGGTTCCGACAAATGAAATTTGCTCGCAGAGTAATTAGTCCTTTTCAGATCTTACAGGTGATCAACCCAGTGGCATATCGTTTGAAACTTCCAAACACTCTAAGAATACCCAATGTGTTTCACGTTTCTCTTCTCAAGCCCTTGGTGCTCAATCATTTCTCAACTCATTGCAGCCCTCCTCCTGTGATTTCGGTAGACCATCAAGAGGAATATGAAGTGAAACAGATTCCGGACTCTAGGGTTGCTAGAGGAGCTGTTCAGTTCCTAGTAGATTGGAGGGGCTATGGTCCTGAGGAACGTTGCTGAGTCAAGGCTTCTGACATTCATGTGCCTCAGCTTCTGCAGAAATTCCACCGCAAGTTTCCCAACAAACCATTTGTGGGGTGTTCGGTGCCCACCCCTAGAAGGGGGGGTCATGTCACAGTGCACCGGCCCCCGGCTACCACTTACCGGGTCCAGTAGCACTGGAATCTGCGGTGGGCAGCGGGCAGGGAGTCCCCGGCGCCCGCTGCCATGATGTCTGCTCCAAGTCCCCCGCATGCCGGCTGAAAGTGCAGGCGGCCGCGGCTCTCCTATGAGTGAGCGCGCCATCCTGCAAAGTAATTTAAAGGGACAGGCACGTCAAACGTGAAGTCATGTTTGGTGCAAGATTTGACCTCCTCTATAAGAGGAAGTCTCTGGCACCAGACAGGTGCCAGAGTATAGGCTCCATTCCATACTTCAGCCTTTCTAGTAATTACCTGTTTTTTTGATCTTGACCTTGACTTGTTTGTGACACCGATTTCGTCTGACCCCTTGTACTGCTCCTGATATCTGCTTCTGACCTCGGCTGTTTCCTGTGACCGTTTATGTCTGTTTTCTGGTACCATCTCGTCTGTTTGGTTCTGACCTGGCCTTTCGACTACGTTTATTCTTCTGCAACTGATCCAGTGTCCACCAGTACCTGTATAGGGGAACCTAACCTGAGGGCCGCGATTTGTGTGTCAGACGCAGCTAAGTCCATACCTTCTTGCGAAGGTCCCTGGTGAATACCGCTGGCACATTAGACTCCACGCCTCAAGCATAGATCTAGCCAATTTCTTAAATACGGGCCGCATCCACAATCTGTCCGAGAGTTGTGACAGATATCTCCTGCTTACCTTCTTGACAATTGCAGGTGAAAATGTGCATTTTCACCTGCTTTGGTGAAAATTAAGTGATGATGAATAGGCCCCCTAGTGTGTTTGAGGCCTAAGAACAAATCATGTAAACTTAGAAATATACAATCACAGCCAATATTGCATATACCCATACCTTGCGATTGATTGCTACTCTGCAGGACAAAAGCAACTTACAGTAGCTTTTGTAGGGGCTACTGACAGGACTGGAAGACACACAGACAGGACTGAAATACAGACTCACTGACAGGTCAGACAGAAATAGAAGCAGGACTGAGGTACAGACACACTGACAGTGCTGGAAGACAGGCTCACAGGACAGACAAACACACTGACAATGCTGAGAAAGGCTCACAGGACAGAGAGACACACTGACAGTGCTGGGAGACAGACTCACTGAGAGGACAGACAGATGCAAAGTGTGCTGAAAGACAAAAACAAAATATAGACACATACTGAATGCTGGAAGACAGGCTCACAGAACAGACAGACACACTGACAGTGCTAGGAGACAGGCTTACAGAACACAATGAGAGTGCTTGCACTCTTTTTCCTGTGGATCAGGCAGCTACAGATTCTCCTCCTCCCCGAGCTGTGTGCTGGCTGGGAGCCTTCTGATGACAAGGAGGAAATACTCTGCATATTATTGGTGTGTTCTGCTGCTTCCTGAACTAGTCCCACAACTGCCTCTGCTGGCAGCCTAAAGCAGAACACACATAAGCTGTACACTCATTATCAGCACCCAGTGACAAACAATACAATAATTTCAGGCACCCAAAGGTGCCCCTGTCATGAACAAAATTTGTAAAAACATTAATTTGATTGCTTGATAGCATAATATGCACTATCATTTCATGCTTTACTACCACTGTATGGTTTGTTTACAATTGTATGGTTTGTTTACAATTAAGCTTAATATATACATATAATAGGCTACATGTATGAATGTTTTATAGGCCGATAATAGTGTAATCATGTGAAATATGTTCTCATCGCACAGTACAGAGTGATACAGACTACAGGCTAAATTTGCTATGAGGCACTTTTCAAAGCTGCCTCTGGATTTAAAAGGACAATTATATAAAATATAATACATGCCAGGTTTTATATTGAGTATAATTGCTCCTTTAAATTCAGCAGCCGAAACTCCTAAACAAGCAGCAGCTTTGTAAAATGCTGCAAAGTTAATTTGGCCCAACTATAGAATCAACTTTAATAGTTCTATCTTTCACCCATGATTTGTATGGTTACACATACCAATTTTATTTAGTCACTTTAATCATTAAAGTGCTTTATATGATCTTAAAGATTACTTCTAATCTTTCCAAAGCTATTTTGTCATTTTAATCTGACACTATTTATTCTTACTAATATAATGTTGTTATTAAATTCTTTAGAAAAGTCTTATAGAAATAGATTTATATAGATTCTGCCATTTGAAGTTTTAATAACTTCTATGGCTTCTAAACTTTTTGATTGATTTCTGACCTATAATCTTGAGAAAGGTGAACTATTGAGATGGAAGTAAGGGATTTGTTTATCCTTCAAGTATCTTAATTCACCACTTTTGTGAGAAAATGAGACTTTCTACAACGTGTGTCAAGTGGTGACATGATAAAAATGACATTCTTCTTACTACTAGAAGGAACCAGGTCCACTGTTACCCATTGGGCACCCCACTTATTAGATGCAGGCCCACAGCCGTGCTGATTGTTACCATACCAGGTGAAAAGTAGGGTGGAGTTGTAGTGTCGTTTGACTTTGTCAACATAGCCACATGCTACACTCACAGCCCAGCACAGACATGGATGAGCGTTAAGCTGCTTTTCCCCCAGTGGTCAACATTCCATGTGTGTTTTCGGCATACCCTAACCATTGGTTCCCGAGATAGATATGCTTTCTTAAGGTTCACCAAATACATGTAAGAGCGCCAGTCATCATTTAAAATAAAAAACATTTTGGCTACTCCTAAATTTTTTACATGTTTAACCTGTATGAATAACTTGGAACGAAACACGGAAATTCTATAAACTGAATTAGTTACAGCACTGTAATATCACCAATTAGGCAACAACCATTCATTGCTTATTATACATTTTAATAAAAAAGTTATAAATTATAGTTTATCTTCCTTTTTTTCTGGTTTATTGTGCTGAGGGATTTTCTTATCTTCATGTACAAAATGTACAAGGCATGCTGAATATCCAAGGGCACTGTGCCTAGATAGTCAGGCCCATCAAATGGTTGGGCAGGTCCCAGTAACAGGTGGGGCAAGACACTTTTATGTGGCTATCAACAGGAGGTCCACTCAAGGCTTTGTTAAGGGCCTGATCAAATAATCTAGGGCTTATTGTGAGAAGCAGAGGAGGTGTGTGCAGTGGGGTGTGTGTAGTATCATGGCTATCAACTTCAATATCTCCCTATAAACCTAAACGGGATGTGGTAACAATGTTGGCACAGCTGGGGGTGTGGTGAGGCATAAGGGGGCGGAGCGAGAACTTGATGCGGCATTGGTGGGAAGCAGGGGATGTACCTATACAATCACAGCATCATGGCTCCGCCCTGCTACATAATGCCAAGATTACCATCATTGTGAAGCAGGGGGCGGGGCCACAAAGAAGCAATTCAGTGCAAATCTCTTCATCACCATCTCCTGCTGCGTGTGTGTGTGTGTGAGGGCGCGGGGGTGGTGGGCCTGGGAGTAGCCGGTCGGCCCGGAGACTTACCCACTTTTCCTGGCAGCTGGGAGTGCCAAACAATTCAGGAGCCTCCGTTATGAGAAAGTAGGTAAGTAGGCAAGTATGATCCACTCCTCTATTTCCACTTTATTGAAACTTAACTCCATTTTCTCCTGCTATTGGCAGATATACAAAGAAAGCACAATCCTCAGAGGCTTCGATGTTCACGCAGGCATGATCCTAGACCAACAAATAGGAGTATTGATACTAGAGGGAGACCCCAGTCTTTAGCTCATTTACAGCAGGCAGGACCACCATATGTGGACCAGGGTGCCTCCATTACTACAGTTCCTCTAACAGTGGTCTAACACCAATGGGCAAATGGCTTTAATGGGAAAATTAATAAATGTGGATAGGTGGAGAAGTTGAGCAACCAATCAGCTTCTAATAAGCATTTATCAAGTACAATAGGTAGAAGCTGATTGGTTGCTATGGGCAACTTCTAAACTTTTTCACTAGGAGGCTTGATACAGTCCCTCTTAAGTCTAGTAGAAACTAGGTACCACCTATAAAGCCATTTATATATTTTCCTTGATACGGACACAGATGAAATATTTATCAGAGAGCTCTCCTTTTTGGAACCAAACCCCTAGGTCATGTGTATTTCCCATGTGTGCTATCCAGGCCAACTAGTGTAGGTCCATTTCAGGTTGGTTATGATCAAGAGCTGTAAAATAATAAAACTAACCCTGTGGAAGTCAATCTTTGATGAGACCAGTAGGGAGAATTCACCCCATTTCATCATATTGGTCACACCATGATTAGTTGTAGTTAGTAGGGACCTTCTTGCGACATGCCTCTAGTGTTTGCTAGTGTTTGCAAGGACAATCTCTAGCATAGCTTGGTGCTTCAAGGACTTCTGGGATTTATGATGATCAATATCACCACCACACCAGAAGCAAATCCATCATTGCAGTACATTATGTTAGGCTATGGGTGTGATCATTTATTGTTGTGGCAGTCAAATGGATGTGAAGTTAAAGGTGTCAATTAAGGTTCTTGCATTATATGCTATACATTCATTTTGCCAGTGATCACAGGAGATACGATAGGTGAAGAGGTGTAGCTATTCATCAATCAGCTTTGCCATTTTCCAGCTTAAGCGACAAAATCACTGTCCAAACTGTTGGCACATGATTGCCTGAGCTGCCAGTTAGTGCTTGGGCATAGCATCTGGAACATTTGTGCCTGACACTGGGGTCCATTGATACTGACTAAAATATTGATATTGATTTAACCACAAACACAATTACTAAAACGGTTTTAATTTTAAGTATATAACTGCAATAATTAAATAATTATTTGAGTGTCTGCATAAAATAGATTAAAAACTTATATATGATAATACAAATAGTTTTATTCTAAAACCAGTGGCTGCAAAATAAAAATGATCTAACTTTTGCCACTGCTTCTGCACTGAGAACATGTCATCAGCAATTTGGAATGTATCCATGTTATTTGCATGCTCCAGGATGCTGAAATCACCTTCAAGATGGTCAGTTCATCTACTGGCACATAAATGTTACAGCTCATGAGACAGACTAATGAGCCTCGGATGTGGTATGCTTTGTCGCTGTTCACAGAACATTCTGCTTAAATAGCTGAAGCTCCAGCAATTTTCTTGCACCATTAACTGGGTTTATTATTATTATAATTTATTTATATGGTGCCACAAGAGTTCCATAGCACTGTACAAGGTGAACAATACAGACAGACACCATCGTGTACACAAATTAACATAAATACTTAACTACATAATTACAACCCACAAATTACATAATTACATAACAAACACAGATGTAGATAGGGCCCTGCTCATCAGTACTTACGTTCTAAGGTTAATTGGGCAGACACAAAGAGGGTATGATGAACAGACCAAGGGGTGCGGATTCTGGAGAGTTAGGAAAGGTGGTAGTCTTCAATAAAAAGGGGAGTTTTATGAGCAGATTTAAAGTCTGATATGCTAAGCATAAGAGGTATGGCAGGGCATTCTAGACGTTGGGAGCAGCCCAGGACAAGTCGTGAAGGTGGGAGTGGGAGGAATTGGTCAGAGATGAGGTGGTGGTCATTGGTAGAGTGGAGTCATTGAGAGGGAGTGTGGGAAGAAATGAGATTGGAGATGGAGGGTCTGATTCAAAGCAGCACGGTATTGCACAGCGGCAGGGAAGTGGCTGTGCAATTCAATACAACATATGTGCAATTGCAGCAGGAGGTGTCTGGTATAAATAGATGCCTCCTGACTGCATTGCAGATCTGAGTGCTGCATCCTAATACGCAGCATCAGATCGTCTGCAGGACCATCAGCAATCTGAGTAACCCTGAAGTTACTCAGATTGTAGCTCCGTGTGCCAAGGCCAGGAAGTAAGATCCTGGCCTCGGCACTCGAAGAAAACAGAGGCTGCCCCGCCCACTTCCCGCCCCAAATAGCCTCAGCCTGTTAATCAGACTGCAGCTTGGGGAAACTGCGAGTAATCTCACAAAGGGAGACCTGCACATGCGCAACACAGATCCTGCACTTGCAGATGTCTCTCACAATCAGAGTAGTACGCACCCCATCAGGTGAGAGGAGTTTTTGTTTGATTCTGTACAGTATAGAGAGCCAGCGAAGTGAGAATAGAAAATGAGGTGTGCAGCAGAGTTGAAGTTGGATTGATGAGTGCAAGATGAGAGTTAGCAAGGCAAGAAAGCAGTAGGTTAAAATAATAAAGGCAAGAAATGATAAGGACGTGGATGATACTTTTAGTGGCTTACAGGTTGGGAAAGGACAGTATCCTGGAAATGTGAGTGGGGTAACAAAGAGAGGGAATCAACAATGACATGAAGAGAGTGGACTTACATAAGAGAGGAGGATGTTGTGAACTGAGAGTGGGAGATAGGTGGAGGAGAGAGGACATTGGTGGGGGAAAACACAATGGGAAAAGTTGTAGAGATATTAAGCTTCAGAAAGCATTGGGACAAGGGGGGTGATGGCCGACAGGCAGTTGAAGATATAAAAGAAGATAGAGGGCGGGATGCAGTAATACTTACCGCCGGACATCGCATTTGTACTGATCGCATATACACTAACATATGCGATCAGTACAGCAAAGGACAGCTCTTCCGATAAGAGCTGTCCTTTGCGATCGATCTCTGCTGCACAGTGGACTTCCAGGTTTATGACCCCGGAGTCTATCTGCGCATGCGCAGAGTGACGCTGCGGCCGTGGGGCATGCTGGGAGGGATCCGATCGGATCCCTCATAGCAGCGCGATGCGGTAGAAGCCCATAGGCTTCTATAGGGTAACACCAGCAAAAGCAGGCGTTACCCTCCGCATCGGAGCCCGGCGGCCAGGAGAATGACGCATCCGAAAAATGTGGTAAACAGGGATTTTACCGCATTTTATGTTTACTGCATCCCGCCCAGAGTGTGAGAACTCAGGGAAGGAATATATAATTTTGATGTCATCAGCATACTGGTGGTATTGATAGAGAGGGAGAAGAAATAAGGTGTAGTTATATGAGACAGAAAAAGTACGATTGGACAGATACGTAAACCACTAGAGTACAGTATCACAAAGGCTGATGTAGTGAACCATTTGCAGGGGAAGGGGTGGTCAAGAGTGTCGGCAGCCTTGAGAAGGAGGAGAATGGGAATAGAGTAGCCCCTGGATTTAGCAGTGGGGAAGTTGTTGGTGACCTCGGTGAGGGTAGTTTATGTTTAGTGAGAAGAATGGAAAACAGATTGGAGTGGTTCAAGGAAGGAATGATAGGAGATGGAGGAGATGAAGTGGTTAGAAACAATGCATTCAAAAATATTTGAAGCATAGGGGAAGAGAGGGATGGTGTGGTAATTAGACAGAGCAACAGCATAAAGGAAAGACTTCTTGAATAACTGGTTCGGGCATGTTTTAATCATGAGGGATGGGTGTCAAAGGAGATGGATAGGTTAAAAAGGTGGCATAGGTGGGATAATGTGTCAGGCAAGAAGGACTGAAGGAGGTGAGATGGAATAGAATAGAGAGGGCAAGTGAAGGTAGGAGGTGATGAATGCAGGGCAAAGACTTCAAGTATTTTGACAGTGAGAAAGGGAAACAAAGTTGGTAAACCAGGTGGGGTTTTGGAGGCACTATGCAGACCCTCCTGCCGGTCACATAATACCTAATACCTAATAGGTATTATGTGACCGGCAGGGGGATCTGCATAGTGCACAGGACACGCTTCCTTCCTATATGGATATCGGAACAATACTCCTCCAGAGTCTAAAATTCTGCACAAACTGATTATATCTCTCTTGTGAGTGACATCTGGAGGACTGGAGGATACATTACATTACAAAATAAAATTGAAAGAAAAAGTAGTCTCAGCCACTGACAGACAGAAATCAGGTGGTGCTCAGGTTTTATGTGTTTACCAGGCAGAAAGAATGCATGTAAATGGTATATACAGTCAGATGCATAAATATTGGGACATTGACAGAATTTTCATATTTTGGCCTCTATTCACCACCACAATGGCTTTGAAATGAAACAAACAAGATGTGATTTAACTGCAGACTTTCAGATTTAATTTGAGGGTAATTACATCCAAATCAGGTGAACGGTGTAGGAATTACAAAGGTTTCTATATGTGCCTCCCACTTTTTAAGGGGCCAAAAGTAATGGGACAAACTAAACAATCCTAAATCTAACTTTCACTTTTTAATACTTTGTTGCAAATCCTTTGCAGGCAATTACAGCCTGAAGTCTGGAACGCATAGACATCACCAGACGCTGGGTTTCATCCCTGGTGATGCTCTGCCAGGTCTTTACTGCAAATGTCTTCAGTTCCTGCTTGTTCTTGGGGCATTTTCCCTTCAGTTTTGTCTTCATCAAGTGAAATGCATGCTCAATTGGATTCAGGTCAGGAGATTGACTTGGCCATTGCATAACATTCCACTTTTTAGCCTTAAAAAACTCTTTGGTTGCTTTTGCAGTATGCTTCAGGTCATTGTCCATCTGCACTGTGAAGCGCCGTCCAATGAGTTCTGAAGCATTTGACTGATTATGAGCATATAATATTGCCCGAAACACTTCAGAATTCATTCTGCTGCTTTTGTCAGCAGTCACATCATCAATAAATACAAGGGAACCAGTTCCATTGGCAGCCATACATGCCCATGCCATGACACTACCACCACCATGCTTCACTGATGAGGTGGTATGTTTTGGATCATGAGCAGTTCCTTTCCTTCTCCATACTCTTCTCTTCCCATCACTCTGGTACAAGTTGATCTTTGTCTCATTTGTCCATAGGATGTTGTTCCAGAACTGTAATGGCTTTTTTAGATGTTATTTGGCAAACTCTAATCTGGTCTTCCTGTTTTTGTGGCTCACCAATGGTTTACATCTTGTGGTGAACCCTCTATATTCACTCTTGTGAAGTCTTCTCTTGATTGTTGACTTTGACACATATACACCTAACTCCTGGAGAGTGTTCTTGATTTGGCCAACTGTTGTGAAGGGGTTTTTCTTCACCAGGGAAATAATTCTTCTGTCATCCACCACAGTTGTTTTCCGTGGCCTTCCGAGTCTTTTGGTGTTGCTGAGCTCTCCGGTGCGTTCTTTCTTCTTAAGAATGTTCCAAACAGTTGATTTGGCCACACCTAATGTTTTTGCTTTCTCTCTGATGGGTTTATATTGATTTTTCAGCCTAATGATGGCTTGCTTCACTGATACTGACAGCTCTTTGGATCTCATATTGAGAGTCGACAGCAACTGATTCCAAATGCAAATGTCACACCTAGAATCAACTCCAGACCTTTTACCTGCTTAATTGATAATGAAATAACGAGGGAATAGCCCACACCTGTCCATGAAATAGCTTTTGAGTTGATAGTCCCATTACTTTTGGCCCCTTAAAAAGTGGGAGGCACATATAGAAACTGTTGTAATTCCTACACCGTTAACTTGATTTGGATGTAATTACCCTCAGATTAAATCTGAAAGTCTGCACATCTTGTTTGTTTAATTTCAAAGCCATTGTGGTGGTGAATAGAGGCCAAAATATGAAAATTCTGTCAATGTCCCAATATTTATGCACCTGACTGTAATTGACCAGTTTTTTTTAAGATTGCGGATTCCGGACCGGCTTCTATTGTCCTCCAACCACGTTGTTTCAGCTCCTCACCATCTGTGGGCTCACCACCTACTCGTCAGGACACATGTCTCAACACAGTTGGTAATTATATTATTCATAGCTGGACATTATTCCGGATTCCACCATTCTGAGGACTATCAATGGCTATCAGCACTAGGCCATTTGGACTGAGATTTCTTTCATCGGTACATTTGTGAATTTCACCATCTATTTTTATATGTCATTGTTTGATTTCCAAATGGATTTTTAATTCTATTGTGCATTATTTATGGCATGTCTTGACATGCATTATTAAATGAATATATTTTTACTATCAAATCAAGCCTATACAGTTTTGTCTATTTTCAGTATTTATTAGCATCAATGTTATACCATGCATTGTGATTTGTGGAGTTATTTGGGTCATTGACCATTAGAAATAGATACAGTATCTTGATTCTTACAATATTTCAGTGCAGGTTCTTCCATTATATATTTTTACCTATATCAGTAAGGAGAGTGACATCCTCCTTGAACCAGCAGCTTTCTGACAGCGCCACGTGATATTTGTTTTTGACATAAATGATAAGTAGAATCACTAAAATCCTGCACTTTAGTAATTATACCCCTATGTGTAAGAAATAGATGCTCTATACCAGTGGCGGAACTTGTGAGTGGTGGGCCCAGGTGCAAAATTTTGCTTTGGACCCCCCTCCTCCACCCTGCTCCAAGTTCAAAGTGCAGTGAGTGAAAGGGAGAGGTAGAGAGTGACAGGGAGAGGCAAGAAGGTGACAAGGAGAGGGTGACAGGGAGAAGTAGTGGGTGACAGGGAGAGGGAAGAGGCAGTGGGTGACAGGGAGAGGTGACAAGCAGTGGGTGACAAGGAGAAGCAGTGGAAGACAGGGAGAGGTGACAGGGAGAGGGAAGAGCAGTGGGTGACAGGGAGAAACAGTGGGTGACAGAGAGGGGGACAGGGTGACAGGGATAGTTAACAGGCAATGGGTGAAAGGGAGAGGGGATAGGCAGTTGGTGACAGGGAGAGAGTGCTAGGGAGAGGTGACAGGCAGTAGTGACAGGGAAAAGCAGTGGGTGAGAGGGAGAGGTGGCAAGCAATGGGTGACAGGGAGAGGGTGACAGGCAGTGTGCGACAGGGAGAGGGGAGAGGCAGTGGGTGACAGGGAGAGGGTGATAGGAAGAGGTGACAGGCAGTGGGTGACATGTAGATGCAGCGGGTACCTGACACATTATACCACACTGTAGTGCCCCCCACATTCTGTCACACTGTAGTGCACCACACATTATGCCACACTATAGTGCCCCACACATTATGCACCTGTAGTGCCCCCACATTATGCTACGCTGTAGTGTCCCCACATTATGTCACATTGTAGTGCCCACACATTATTCCACACTGTAGTCCCCACACATTATGCCACCTCTAGTGCCCACACATTATGCTACACTGTAGTCCTCACACATTATTCCACCTGTAGTGCCCATACATTATGCTACACTGTAGTGCCCACATATTATGCCACCTGTAGTGCCCACACATTATGCCACCTCTAATGCCCACAGATTATGCTACACTGTAGTCCCCACACATTATGCCACCTGTAGTGCCCACACATTATGCCATCTCTAGTGACCACACATTATGCTACACTGTAGTCTCCACACATTATGCCACCTGTATTGCCCACACATTATGTCACCTGTAGTACCCAAACAGTATGCCACCTGTATTGCCCACACATTATGCCACCTGTAGTGCCCACACATTATGCCACTTGTAGTCCCCACACATTATGCCACCTGTATTGCCCACACATTATGCCACCTGTATTGCCCACACATTATGCTACACTGTAGTCCCCACACATTATGCCAGCTATAGTGCCCACACAGTGTCCTCACCAGTGGCATCCTCAGGCAGCTGGCACAGCAGTAGTCACAGCCTCACAATGAGTCACACCCATGAGGCTGCGCTGCTGCTAAACTCCAGGTCAGAGGAGCATGTGATGGGCTCCTACAATCAGAGCTCAGCACATGCTCCTCTGACCCCACTGCTGAGACTACTGGGATTTATTACCCAGTAGTGCACTGCAGTGCTGAGTCTGACAGCAGTGTGCCCTGATCCTCTCTGCGTGTAGCTGCTGGTTGGCTCAGTCACAGCCTTGATGACTGCCCCGGCAAGCAGCTGCACTGCAGCCTGCCTTTTACAAATGGCGCCGGGCAGTGTGGACCCCTATATTGCAGCGGGCCCCAATGCATAGGTGCACCGGCTGCACCACTGGTACTTCCGCCCCTGCTCTATACTGTTTAACATGTATAACATAATTTTATTACTTGCAGTTTATAGTAAGCAAACATTAATTATCTCCACATGCATGTGATGCCATTCTCACAACTAAATAGAGGGACAAGGCCAGGAAAGATACTCTGCCAAAGCAACCATGAAAGCAAGTTTAAAAGTCTTATAGAAGCTATTGATTCCATTGTGCCTCAAAACTAAAAATACAAACATTAGACAGTAGATGGAAGTAGGACTCTAAACATGAAATGTGAACTGTATGTGCCGGGTTGGGTGTGAGATCCCAGCTGTCCGGATGCCGCTGGTCAGAATACCGACATCGGCATCCTGACAGGCAGAATCCTGACAGCCATAAGAGAACTAAGGTAAGACTAACCCTTACCCCTAACCCTCACTCCACGATGCATAACCCTAACCTCCCCCTCCCCGCATCCTAAACCTAACCTTCCCCCCTACTGCCTAACCCTAACCCTCCCCCTAATGGCTAACCTTAGCCCCGCACCCTAACCATCCCCTAACGCCTGATACTTACCTTTGGGATGACGGTGGTCGGGATTCTGGTGCCGGGATCCCGACGTTGTCGGTATTTCGGCCGTCGGCATCCCACATTGTGGGATGCCGACTACATCCACTATGTGCCATTAAACCTACATATAATGCTTATATTTTAATTATATAGAAATGGGCAGATTGGGAACCTAAAGTGGCCATGGAAAAAGTTCTGAAACTGCCCTCATGTAGGTGGGGTTAAATAAACTGTTAGCAGGTATAAACAGAAACACAGGCAGGGAAAGCAAATCTGTTGGTCCTTACCATAATACAATAAAGAGAACATCCATGTAACTGCTATACAAAACAGAGAGCATCCATGTGATTCAAATACAGGACAGACAGCATCCACATGACCACAATGCAGGACAGACAGCATCCCAATGGTCATCATACAAGAGAGAAAGCATCCTATTAACCACCATAAAATTTCGACAGCATTCCAGTGACTGCCATGCAGCACAAAAAGCATCTAAATGATCACCATAATACACAGGCAGCATCCCAATGATCACTATAAAATACAGATACCATCACATTGACTGCTATAAAAAACAGAGAGCATCCCAGTAACTACCCTAAAAAACATATACTATACAGCAGTGGTTATCAACCGCTGTGCCGCGGCACACTAGTGTGCCGTGGACGGTTGTTAGGTACATCGTAGCGTGTGAGCCCGCCGCCAGTCACATTATAGGACGGACCATGCAGCGCTGCCTCTGAGCTCCTCAGGGAGGCTTAGACATGCCCGGACCATGCATAGACACGGCGGCGTGACATCACAGGTCACGCACGCCGCATTGCCTGTCTGCGAGGCCATTCACCCAGCCCTTAGAAGACCTGCGGAGAGTGCGAGTCGTGAAGAAGGAGCCGAGAAGACGGGGACATGAAGAAGCTAGTAAGGTAAGTGAATGGGGTGGGGGTCAAACAGTAATGGACACTGCTGGGTACGAGAGGGGGGGCAGAATAACGGACACCGATGAGGAGGAGGGGGGGAGATAGCAGAACAGACACCAAAGGTTAGGGGGGGAGCATAATAACACAGATTTGGAGAAAGGGATGTGCACAATAACGTAGATGAGGAGAGGGGAGCACAACAACACAGAAAGGGAGGAGGGGGGGACAATAACACAGGTGAGAGGGGAGCACAAACACACAGATCGGGAGGAGGAGGGACAATAACACAGATGTGAGGGCAGCACAAACACACTGATGGGGAGGAGGGGGGACACAATAACACAGAAGAGGAAGGGGGTACCACAATAACAGATGGAAAGAAGGGGTGACACAATAACAATGATGAGAGGGGAGCACAATCACACAGATGGGGAGAAAGGGGGACAATAACACAGATGAGGAGGAGCAAAATAACACAGACAGGGAAGTGAACCCAGTGACCCCTTCCCCTTCACAGAGTGTAATTCTGAAAATATTGGGGGGGGTGGAGGCGGGCAGTCCCTTAGTTTTCCAGGGGTGCTTGGACCCTAGACACACCCCTGGGACCAATGTACGTGCGTTTTATTTCTCTCGGGCCAATGGATGTGCATTTTATTCTGTGGAGGCCAATGGATGTGCATTTTATTCCTGTGGAGGCCTATGTATGTGTTTTTTTATGTGGGAACCAATATGTATGTTTTTTTGTAGGTTGCACACGCCGTATTGCCGGATGGTGTGCCTTGGCAATTTTAAAATATTCGTAGTGTGCCTCAAGTTGAAAAAGGTTGAAAATCACTGCTATACAGTGACGGCCATAGAAAGCAGAAATAGACAGCATCCCAGTGAACAACATATAGTACAGACAGCATCCCAGTGAGTGTCATATAGGACAGATAGCAACCCACTGACTGCCATACATTACAGACAGCATCAAAGCATACTTGCCTACCCTCCCGATTTGGTCGGGAGCCTCCCGAAAATCGGGTGCCGCTCCCGACCTCCCGGGAAGGCAGGCAATCCTCCCGGCCCCCGGCGATGTGCCCGCACCCCCCGCACTTTTCAGTACAAACCCTGGCAGCAGGGGGGCCGGTGACGCAATTCGCGCTGAATTGCGTCATCGTGGCTCCGCCCCCGGCTGCACAATGCCATTAATCACGGCATTGTGAAGAGGGGGCGGAGCCACGATGACGCGATCATGCTATCACACCCCCATGCTCCACCCCCAATGCCACGTCATGTGCCGGGCCCCGCCCCCTTTGGCCGCATCACGCCCCCAGCCCTGTAAGCCCGACAGCTCCCTCCCGGAAGGAGGGAGCTAAATGTTGGCAAGCATGCATCAAAGTGACCATCATACATTTACAGATAGCAACCCAATGACCACCATGTAGTACAGACAGAATCTCAGTGACCTCTAAAGAGACAGCAACCCACTGACTGACATACAGTAAAGACAGAATTGCGATAATGAAGAGGAGCAAGTTGTTATGGATGTAGGTGCTGGAGGAGAAGGGGGAGGGATTGGCTGCTCTTGCCAAATTTAGTAATTATACTATTTAAGGATTGGGAACAAGGATTCCATTAAGAAATAGTCCAAAAATGTAGAGATGTGTGGTTTGGTTATACTCGGATTTACTCGGATATGTTCAGATCTCAAAAACGGCATCATATTGGCTATCCGGCTGTCACGTGTTTTGGATAGCCAATAAGAGAAATTCAAACTAATATGAAGTTGTGATAACTTGGGGTTAAATACCGAATAAAACTGAACCCGCACATTTCTACTAAAATATACTCATAAGGAAAATATGGTGCTAAAAAAGGTACAATTTTTATTTTTCCTATTTGTAAAAACTGAAAAAAGAAACTGAACTGACTTGAAATTTTAATACCACCACCATAGTTTATATGGTGCCTCTTTCACGCTCTACTGGAAATGTCTCATTGGTCACCCCATAGCACTAAACTGAAACATCGACAACCCATTACTAGATGTGTTGGGGCATGACTACATCCTGCTGGGGGCCCTCTGATAATGTTTTGCAGTGGCATGCACTAAGGTGGCCATCACTTGCTATATTAGGGGCATGGTTACACCTTCATGGCATTCCTCGGCTGTCAGAGAGGCTGGTGTCTGAGTACCTTATTCCCATCCCCCCTATTTGCCCCCACACACCAGCCTGCATGTAACATTGCTACACTTCCTCACACCATTCACCAAATAACAATAATACATTTTTTATAAGGTTCTATGTACAAAGCCTTGGAGAGAGATAAAGTAGATGGAGATAAGGTACCACTCAGTCAGCTCCTAACCATCACTTTACAAGCTGTGTTTGAAAAATGGCAGTTAGTAGCCAATTGGTTGGTACTTTATCTGTCACACTGCCTTGATAAAGAGACCTGTTCTCGAAACGCGTTTGCCGCTGGTGACAGGAAAGTTACCATGACAATACCTTGGAGTGGATCTAGATCTATGTTGCAGGGAGAACCTGGGTGAGGTTCCAGAGTCTCCATCTTTATACCATCTACAGGCATTTTTGTCACAGACATCTGGTAAACCTCCTTCTTGTTCTGTTTTTATTGGATTTGTTATAATTGTTACAATGTTTTACACATTCTTATCTCTCCATATATGATGAAAATTATTCTTCATGAATCATATGTTGGGAATTGATTGGAGAATTACTGAGATCAACCCTAAACTTCCAACAGAAGTGTATTTTATTTTATCTATTAATTTACTCACTGCCACACTACCGCTGTTTTTAACAGTTTTTCTCCAAGCACCTTTTAGCAATAGCGCACTTATCTGGTCTACCTTGATTATTTATTGTCTTATGATATTGGAGGGTTATTTGGGTGTAACCATATCCAGTTGGGAGCTGCTGTTTGATGTTCGTGTTATCACCAGGGATTATTTCCAATCATTTATATTTCTGTCATTATGCATACAGGAATGGGCATGGATGGCTGGCGGATGGGATGCCGGCGGTCAGAAGACCGACAGTGGCATTCCAATCTGCAAAACCCCAACAGGGGCTGGTAAGTATACTTACCCTACCCCTGTCCCCCCCTAACTCTAACCCTCCCCCAGTGGTGCCTAACCCTAACCTCCCCCGGTGGTGCCTAACCCTAATCTCCCCCAGGGGTGCCTAACTCTAACTGCCCCTTCCCGTACCCTAAACCTAACCCTCCTGTGGCGGTGCCTAACCCTAACCTCCATGGAACAAAAGTGGTACATTAAAACCAAAAATCGCTCCCCACTCAACATGTATAGCAAATAGGACACCTCTATGTTTTCACACAAAGAAGGACAATAGTCACCAATGATAATGGTATTTAGTAATTCCAAGTTCTGGATATCCACTATTAAACTTCTCTATTGCGCTGCTGGTCAATTTTCCCTTAGGGTAATTCCATATGCATGGAGGAATAAGAAAAAAAGTAGGATAATAGTGCAGTATGTCTCAAACAACGTAAGCTTTTAATGACAAATTTGCACTTACAATCACGAGAAGTATAAAAAGCATATAACAAATGTAAGACTGCATCCAGCCCCCATCCAAGTGTTGACATCCACACCCGGATGTATCATGGAAACAGTGGAACCGCTACTCCAAATATAGAGATCCACTAGGATGAAGTCCACAAGAGGATGCTGCAGACAATGCAAACAGTTCAGAGGGTGAGACCCGCTTAACGCGTTTCGGACATCAATTGGTCCTTCGTCAGAAGCATGGCATGCTCACCCAGTTTCTTCCTTAAATACCCTACATACAATAAACTCACATGATTCCAATTAGACGATCGCCGGCGGCTGTGTGTGGATCCGGAAGCCGGAAGTCACCAACCCAAGTGCGTTCCACCGCACCCGGAAGTCCTGCATTCCAAAGATACACAACATGTGATTCTGATTGACGCTTGCACATGAGGCGGAAGTCACAAGACCTGGTGCGCTCCACCGAACCCGGAACTCCTGCGTTCCAAAGGTGTCTGGCTTTAATCCTCCATAATAGATTGAATCAAATAATAAAATCTTTATTGTTCTTAAAAAGTCACTGTATTGTCCTCATTGATAAGTCCATGCAAACATGAAAAAACAAACATAAAAAAATCAAACATAGAATCTATAACCACAATAAATATAAATAGCACCACACTAAGTATGTGCAAATATGCAGAATATAGCAGTGGATACATGACTAAAGGTGCAGAAAGAGGAGAATAATATAAGACAGAATCCCAATAGGTGCAAGGAAAGGGAATTTTCTATAGCAGCAAGTATGTAAACTCAAAAACATAATTTAATTAAAAATATAAATAAATAAATTAGGTTAAGAAACATTTGAGTTCAAAATCTCCATTCAGCCCCTTGCTAAATCCATCTCATTTCGGCTTGTGAAAGCCTCTTTTCAGTGTCTCTTGCTTTCCATCTAGGTAATACCTGTTGGATACCTAAAAAACATTTTAGATGGCACTTTTTGCTATTATGATAATTTTTAAAATGTGCAGAGACTGTATGCATAATCAGACCTTTATGTATGTTATAAATATGTTCCGATAATCTTATTTTGAGGTTTCTAGTAGGTTTACCTATATACAATAGGCCACAATCACACTCCAGGAGATATATTACATCTTTCTTCAAGGCTTCCCTTGAAGAAAGATGTAACAAAGCATCTGAAACGTTGCTCTCATTTGCTGATCCTATGTCCATTTATTGAGTCCCGGGAGTGTGCCTGCTTATTTATTCTATATATATATATATATATATATATATATATATATATATATATATGGCAAAAGGGAATGACACATGTGTGAGTTCACATGCGTGTCAATGGTGGGACTGCGCTCCGAACAAGTGGTGTATAAATAAACTCATATACTAATGACTGAGTCTAAGGAGTGATTGGATTTGTCATGAACTATTTTTATTGTTGATTTATGCCTACTAAATAATAATAATGATGGATGCTGCTGATTCCAAATAACATGTAAGATATATAGAGAGGGATATATAGAGAGGGAGGGTGGTAATGAAATGTTCCATTGTTGATAAGTTAAATTTATTTTTTTATATATTGGAGTTTCATGTGTGTTCACTATCAACAATGGATTTAATGTGATTGGGTTTTTGGTATGTCTTTGTGTTTTCTTCAGTGCTAAGTTGTTTTTATGATCTATAGCCTGTCTCTTCCCTGCTTTGTCTTGAATGATTTTTGAGGTTTTTGTTAGTATAATCTCATCCTCATGTTTTCTTAATCTATTTTGGGTCACATTTTCTAAATGTATGAATTCTTTATCATCTTTGTATTGGTCTAATTGTTCATACAGTCTATTGATATCCCTTTCTAAAGTTTTCAATTCATTATTGTGTGTCTCTATGATGAGCCCAATCAAATTCTTTGAGCAATCTTTAATTATGTTTTCCCATTTGGACAAGAAGGTGGGATCATCTTTTTTATAGGCAGGTGTCTTTTTGATTTGTAGTCCTTTTGGTACTAGGTTGTAGTGTAAGTACCAATCAAGTGTTTTATTAGTCCACCAAATCTTGGTTTCTCTATTTATCAATTTCTCAAATCTTACTGATAAGTGCGTTCAGAACGAAGACAGGACCAGAAAAATGCCCACGTTCATCAGAAGGTGAGGCTTCACCGGGACTCTTATTTACTTTAATAGACAGATCACGGACCACTCGGGTCTGACCGCACTTATCAGTAAGATTTGACTTTCTTCTAGACTCTGACTTTATTTTTATTTTTGGATTTGAAGTACAGTGGGGTGTGGGACGCCCTCCCTCTGTACCCTTCTCTCACCTGTTTGCCAGTTATTGTATGGTATCCAATTACTGACCCTTTACCAGCAGAATTTATTTCTGTATCCACGTTCATTTCATTACCACCCTCCCTCTCTATATATCTTACATGTTATTTGGAATCAGCAGCATCCATCATTATTATTATTTAGTAGGCATAAATCAACAATAAAAATAGTTCATGACAAATCCAATCACTCCTTAGACTCAGTCATTAGTATATGAGTTTATTTATACACCACTTGTTCGGAGCGCAGTCCCACCATTGACACGTGTGTGAACTCACACATGTGTCATTCCCTTTTGCCATTTGTTATAGTTAGACTTGGGTAGTCTAACTTTGGGATCTGCAGCACCTGTGCATAATTACACCGACCTTATAAGTAAAGCAAGCGCCGACCCAAAATCTATCTACTGATATATATATATACATATATGTACATACAGTCACGCAAATGTACACACACATGCAGTACATACATACTGCCACACACATATAAACATACATACTGTACAGTCACACATATATACAGTCACACACATGTATGGATATATACATACAGATAGACACAGGACCAGAACTACGGGCGATGCAGCTGATGCACTGCAACGGGGCCCACAGTCAGGCACCCTTAGTTGGTCTATTGACAGGTGTGCCAGCTGGGCCGGTGACTCGCTGGCGTGAGTAGCAGTGAAAGGGAGGGCAGACCAGGTGCAAGTTAGATTGGATCCTGCCCCCTTCTCTTCTGTTGTTGGGGAACAATACGTCACTCATGAAATCACGATAGGAACTATTACTGTCCTGCCAGTGTCAGCGGTGACAAGCTGGGGCAAAGCTAGAGGGGAGGCTTGACTTGTGCCCCAGGTACCGGAGGGAGAGGGGGCACCATACTCTGACTACAATTAGGTACCCTGTGGGGCAACAGACCTGGAGATCATACTGACAGTATCAGGGCGCATGCTAGGTCAGAGGCTGAGAACAGAGCAGATGCAAGTTCTCAAAGTGCCTCACCTGTGTATGTCAACTGAATCCTTGGGGTGTTCTATACTACATTCTATATTACAATCCCTCAGTATCCCTGACCATCTGTCCTTCAGTTTTCCATGCCAGATGCATCAGAGATTTCAGTTTACAGTTGTGATTCTGCTGATTGCCTACAAGGCATTACTCGCATTTTGTTTTTCTTTTGCAATGGGGGGGCCCAAAGCATATTTTTTCACCTGGGCCTATCACTCGCTAGTTCTGCCACTGGATAGAGAGAAAATATAGTGTCCCCCCTCCCATAGACAAAACTACGAGGTGGTCCCGATTTGCACAGGACCACCCATTATAAAAAGGAAGTGGAGAGAGCAGTGGGTAACCAATCAGGCTTGGTGCCATTACACACAGGAAAGCCTAGCTAGCAGCCTACAGTGCTGTGGAGCTGGACTTAATCTTGCTTTACTGCTTACTGCTGAAAACACTCAAGCCACCTTGGAAACCTCACACTGTGGCATGGCTTCCCTCCTCTGTCAGCCAATCAGTAGAATTAGAACAGGACGAGGTAAAGCAGAATTGACCAGCCACAAGCTGCAGTCTCTTTATTGATGCTTGCGATTGGTCCTCCCAAGGCTGAGATTGTGAAAAGAATTTTGCTATGTACAATGATGCTGAGCTCTAAATTGTACCAGTACCTTTATCACTGATTATTATTTTCTATGTGTTTTTGTGAGAGCATTTATGGGTTACCTGGATGCCTGTATTGCACTGAACAGAATCTAAAGAACATGCTCAGGAAAATTTAATATATCAACGTTGTACACAAAGCACATTGTATGGCATCCCTTAGAAAATTCTGCTCTACCACTTAAATATGTTTTTTCCCCCGCCTTTGGACTAATTCTAAATAAAAATAAGTATCTATTAAAACCACCTGAAGTCAGATTTCTCAGCCCAATTTCTACAAAGTACAGTAGTCATTTTTTTAACTGTTGACATTTATTGCTTAAGAATGCTAATTCAGATCCTTTCCTTTTGTAACACACTCAAGAAGCTCTCAGCAACTACGGTGAAATCTTTTAAAGTAAATCCCGAAGGTCTGTGAGCACTGCATTTCATACATTTTATGTTCATTTTCCGATATTAAGAAGACACAAAGCAATGAAAGGCATCTGTTTACAAAATGAAGCCATATGGAAAAGGAAATGAAAATAATTTTATTGTTTGGTGCGCTGTAAATCAGCTCGCTGACAGACAGACCTTTTTAACTTGCTTTTCACTTTTTCTGTTTTATTGGCATTAGTTAACATTTTGTTCACCTCCAAAATCTCATTGTCAAGGAAAAGTTTCTGTGAACATTGTATTCTTGCGCAAAGGATGTTTCTTTTGATGAATTTTCCTTCATTATAACTTAAAGTAAGGCCAATAGGGGGTAGCAGGTAAGATTTGTCACCTACAGTATAATCTCAAACAGAGAACACTTCTACTTTTCAAAATAATGTTCCTCATATATATTGGTATAAAAATTGTAAAATAAAATGTGTAAAACGTTTTATCTCTTCCTTTATACCTAATTTGAAACTTGGGGACAGGTGGGCTTTTATGTGCGGTAAAAAGTTTTCAGTAGACAGCTTCCTGAAAATATAAAGGGTTGAGAGGGCTATTTGTTTAAAGTCCCACTCTGTGGAGAACTGCTGTGAATCCTATGCTTTCCCTGAGCATGGGGGAAGACAGGCCTTGTGGATGTGCCTGGCAGACACAGAGTAAAGGCCTAAATGACCCAGTGGGATTTCAGGAGATAAAAGGATCTGTGAGTAGCCCAAAGACTCTGGTACCTTCTTCTATATGGAGGACGTGATAAGGCAAGACAACATTCAAATATTGATACAGATCACATTATTAAATAAAGTGAATGGAGATAAAGTTCCAACCAATCAGCTCCTAAGTGTGACGTCAGAGGCTGTGTTTGAAAAATGACAGCTAGGAGCTGATTGGTTGGAACTTCAACTCCATTCACTTGACCTCTATCCAAGGCTTAGTAAATAGACACCTTGGTACTTGCAAACCTGATGCTTGTTCTTATAATGTCATGAATTTTGTGCCTTCCAGGTACATTTCTGCAGAAAGTGTCTCTAAGCACTCATCAATCAATAGCATTAAAAGTTTCAAACACACAAAGAAGCATGTAATAAAGGAAGTACTGATCTCTCTTCACTCTTATTATTAATTTAAGGCATAAATGTAGTATTTTAGGAGACAAAGATTGAAATTAATAAAGTAAGTGGTCTTGTTAGCAGGCTAAACGCTATACATTTTTAGGTATATCAGCAAATGCAGACACGTCCACATTTACTTGACTGTTTCCAAATAAATGAAAGTCTGCATTTTTTATAGTTTACAAATGACCCTTAGTGATATGGTACTGTATGCTGTATGCGCTTTTAACTCCTTTGCTGCAGAGGGTGAGTGGGGCCTGTCATCTAGATGTACATTAAACCTAGCGGTGTGCACGGCCATGTTTCGTGTTTTGTGTTTTGGTTTTGGATCTGGATCTTTCTTTGTGTTTTGGATCTGGATTGGTTTTGCCAAAACCACCCTTCCGTGTTTTGGGTTCTGGGTTTTGTGTTTTGGATCTGCATTTTTTTTTAAAAAAGCATAAAAACAGCTAAAATCACAGAATTTGTGGGTTTTTCTGCTTCTATGCTATTATTAACCTCAATAACCTTAATTTCCACTCATTTCCAGTCTATTCTGAACACTTCACACCTCACAATAGTGTTTTTAGTCCAAACCGTTGCACCGAGGTAGCTGGATGACTATACTAAGCAACACGAGTGGGCGGCACAAACACATGGCCCATCTAGGAGTGACACTGCAGTGGCAGACAGGATGGCAGTTTGAAAAACCAGGCCCCAAACAGTACATAATGCAAAGAAAAAAAAGAGGTGCAAGATGGAATTGTCCTTGGGCCCTCCCACCCACCCTTATGCTGTATAAACAGGACATGCACACTTTAACAAACCAACCATTTCAGCGCCAGGATCTGCCACACGACTGTGGCTGAAATGAATGGTTCGTTTGGGCCCCCACAAAACAAGCTGGCAATTAATCTGTCCCTGCACAAACTGGCTCTACGGAGGCAAGATGTCGTCCTCATCCTCCTCATCCACCAATTCCTCACCCTCTTCAGTGTTGTGTACATCCTCATCCTCACAGAGTATTAATTCTTCCCCGCTGGAATCCACCACCACAGGTCCCTCTGTACGTTCTGAAGGCTGGTCTTCCTGGAAGAGTTGATAATTAATTTTGATGAACATCATCTTCTCCACATTTTGTGGAAGCAACCTCCTACGCCTTTCGCTGACAAGGTTCCCGGCTGCACTAAACACTCTTTTGGAGTACACACTGGAGGGGGGACAACTCAGGTAAAATAGAGCCAGTTTGTACAGGGGCCTCCAAATTGCCTCTTTTTCCTGCCAGTACAGGTACGGACTGTCTGATATGCCTACTTGGATGCTGTCACCGATGTAATCCTCCACCATTCTGTCAATGGTGACAGTATCATATGCAGTGTCAGTAGACATGTAAGAAATTGTTGCCAGGTCTTTCAGTCCAGACCAGATGTCCAAACCTTGGTCCTGCCTGCCCTGCATCACCGCCAGCGGGTTGCTTAGGATACCTAAGTTGTTTTCTTGGCAGCCCCAGTTGCGGGAGAAAATAAATAAGGAACTGTTGATGTGTCATGTTCCGCTTCAGCTGACAGTGTTTTTACCAGCAGGTCTTTGCACCTCTGCAGGCTTGTGTCGGCTGGAAAGAGAGAAACCACGTAGGCTTTAAACCTAGGATCGAGCACGGTGGCCAAAATGTAGTGGTCTGATTTCAACAGATTGACCAGCCTGGAATCCTGGCAAAGCGAATGAAGGGCTTCATCCACAAGTCCACATGCCGAGCGGAATCACTCCATCTTAGCTCCTCCTTCACTTTCTCCAGCTGCTTCTGCAAAAGCCTGATGAGGGGAATGACCTGACTCAAGCTGGCAGTGTCTGAACTGACTTCACGTGTGGCAAGTTCGAAGGGCTGGAGAACCTTGCACAACACGGAAATCATTCTCCACTGTGATTGAGTCAGGTGCATACACCCTCCTTTGCCTATGTCATAGGTGGATGTATAGGCTTGAATGGCCTTTTGTTGCTCCTCCATCCTCTGAAGCATATAGAGGGTTGAGTTCCACCGCGTCACAACCTCTTACTTCAGGTGATGGCGGGGCAGGTTCAAGAGTGTTTGCTGGTGCTTCAGTCTTCAGCATGCAATCGCTGAATGGCGAAAGTGGCCAGAAATTTTTCGGGCCACCCAAAGCGTCTTCTGCAAGCCCCTATCATTTTTCTGAAAATTCTGCACCACCAAATCTATTGTGTGAGCAAAACATGGGATGTGCTGGAAATTGCCCAGATGTAAACCCCGCACAATATTGGTGGCGTTGTCAGATATCACAAATCCCCAGGAGAGTCTAAGTGGGGTAAGCCACTGGGCGATGATTTCCCTCAGTTTTTCTAAGAGGTTGTCGGTGGTGTGCCTTCTACTGAAACCGGTGATACACAGCGTAGCCTGCTTTGGAATGAGCAGGCGTTTCTGAGATGCTGCTACTGGTAACGCTGCTGTTGTTGCTGCGTAAGGTGATACATCTACCCAGTTGGCTGTTACAGTTATATAGTCCTTAGTCTGCCCTGTTCCACTTGACCATATGTCCGTGGTTAAGTGGACATTGGGTACAACCGCATTTTTTAGGACACTGAGGACACTTTTTCTGACGTTTCTGTACAGTCTCTGTATCGCCTGCCTAGTGAAGTGGAATCTAGATGGGATTTGGTACCAGGGACACACTACCTCCATCAATTGTCCAAATCCCACTGCACTAATGGCGGATACCGGATGCATGTCTAACACCAACATAGCAGTCAAGGCCTCAGTTATCCGTTTTGCTTCAGGATGACTGCTGTCGTCCTCCTCGCTAAGGACTGTTGGAGGGTCAATTGTTTAGTAAAAGTAGTGGTGTTCCTACTTCCTCTCTGGGATGATGAATGACTCTCTAGCAGCAACAACAGCAGTAGCGGCAGCAGTATGCGTAGCAATGCAGGATCCTCCAGAGAAATCCCGGATAGGAGGGTCAGTCATGCCAGCGACATGGCCTGCAGGTCTACTTCCGATTCTGACTAAGGAGGAAATTGATGAGGAGGGAGTTGACGGTGTGGTTTGTAGGCGCTTGGATACAACAGGACAAAGGGATTTAGGTGTCCCTGGACTGCTTACGGTCTTAGCCAAAGTTTCTGAACTTGACAGTAACTTTTTATGAACGCGCTGCAGGTGACGTATAACAGGTGACGTATAAGGGAGGATGTTCCTAGGTGGTTAATGTCCCTACCCCTACTTATTTCACCTTTACACATGGCAAGACAGTTGTTGTCCGGATTTGGATAGAAATATTGCCAGACCAAAGAGGTGGAATGTTTGGTCTTCTGCCCAGGCATGACCGTGATGGGCTTTTTCATCCCACGGACAACAACTGTCTCCCCCGGAGCCTGATTTAAACAAACCATATCACCATCAGAATCCTCCTTGCCAACTTCCTCCTCAGCGCCAGCTACACCAGTATCCTGATCCTGTTGTACTTCAACAGTGACATCTTCAATTTGCATATCAGCAAGTGGACTGTGGGTGCTCCTTCCAGCACTTGCAGAGGGCATGCAAATGGTGGAAAGAGCCACCTCTTCCCGTCCAGTGCTGGGAAGGTCAGGCATCGCAACCGCCAACACATTTGGACTCTCCTTGGGGATTTGTGATATCTTCTTAGAACACACAATTCTTCACTTTGCTTTTGATAGCTTAACTCGTTTGATTTTTGTAGCGGGAGGAGGGCTTCCATCGTCATGTGAAGCTGAACCACTAGTCATGAACATAGGGAAAGACCTTAGCCATTCCTTGCCACTCCGTGTAGTAAATGGCATATTTTTTGGTATAGAAGTATTCCGGCGCTCCCCAGGATCAGTGCCATCCAATTGAGGAAGCAGTTTGAGGTGCCCCATAGAAAGTCCCCCAGTGACCACCAGCCATACGCCGGAGCGTAACACAAGCCAGGACTTGATACATTCTTTCAAGCCAATCAGGAGATTAGTTACTCACACAGAGGAGACCAATTACTGGGGGACTTTCTACGGGGCACTTCAAACCGCTTCCTCAATTGGATGGCACTGATGCACAGGAGCGCCGGAATACTTCTATACAAAAAACTACTGTATCTTTATCCGGGTCTCTGTTGAAAGTTCCGATTATTCCAGGCTGCACTTTCTTTCGGTTCATTTATAAGACCACATAAGGATAGTAGCGCCAATCATCCGAACCTATTTGTAAATGGCATATTGGCAAGTTTATGTTTTTTTAAGGTCATTTTCCTGAACTTTGTCATTTGGGATTTTATATGCCCTCTACTATGACATTTGGCATCGACCTTGGTAGACGATGTTGATGGCATTTTATCGTCTATGTCATGACTAGTGGCAGCAGCTTCAGCACTAGCAGGAAGTGGTTCTTGATCTTTCCTTATTTTATTTTTATCGGACAAAGTTTTGTCCTCCATTTATGTTATATTGATATATATGTGCGGCTAAGGCGCACACAAACACAGAAAAGAAGAATTTAAAAAAAATTTTGGAGTGCACTTTGGGGGTTACACCAACCTTTTACAGACGAGCCAGCCGGCCCTTTACTTATGACACAGGCGCACGCATGGCGCTGCTCCTTTGTTGATGCACATGAGGCTACAGCGCATACATTTCACACACAAACACCGAAAAAAAGAAGAATTGTTTATTTTTTGTGGAGCGCACTTTGGGGGTTACACCACCCTTTAACAGACTTATGACACAGGCGCACGCTTGGCGCTGCTCCTTTATTGATGCACATGTGGCTACAGCGCACACAATTCACAACACAGAAAAGAAGAATTTTTAATTGCTTTTGGAGTGCACTTTAGGGGTTACACCACCCTTTAACAGACTTATGACACAGGCGCACTCTTGGCGCTGCTCCTTTATTGTTGCACGTGCGGTTACTGCACATACATTTCACCCACAAACACAGAAAAAATTAATTGTTTATTTTTTGTGGAGCCCACTCTGGGGGTTACACCACCCTTTAACAGACTTATGACACAGGCGCATGTGAAGCTACAGTGCACACAATTCACAACACAGAAAAGAAGAATTTTAAATTTTTTTTGGAATGCACTTTGGGGGTTACACCACCCGTTAACAGACTTATGACACAGGCGCACGCTTGGTGCCGCTCCTTTGTTGATGCACTAGCTCCTACCCTCCCTCTTCACTGTCCACAGCCGGAGTGAGAAATGGCGCCAACGCGGGGACCTTTTATAGAATCCAAAACCCGCGAGATCCGGAAGGCGTGATGATGACATTTTGCCTCGATTTCAGTTCCGAGTCAGGCGGGAAAATCTGAGCCGGACTCGATTCCCGGCTCAGATCGGGGGGGGGGCTCGGATTTCAGAAATCCGAACAAGCTCATCCCTAATTAAAACTGTGGAGGACAAATCCCACTCATCCAATGGCCACACATGGACAGTACTTGTGGGGGAACCGAACCCCAACTGTGATAAGTAGGCGCCATAGTCCATTGGAGTTGATGAAGGAAGCTCTAATGGTGCATACACACGGTCAGATTTTTCTTCAGATCTGAATGATAACGATTTAAAAAATCATTCAATCGTTCATATCTGAAGGAAAATCTGACATATCTGACATGTCTGAATGATGAACGATGAACGATGCGCGTTCCTGATGGTCAGATAATGATATCTGACATATGATGTGTTTGCAGTCAGATTTGGACAATTCCATTCATTTTAATGCAGTCAAAAATCGTTCGTAGTTCAAATCATTCAATCGTTGGTCAAATCGTTCAATCGTTCATCTGACACATCTGACAAATCTGACCGTGTGTATGCTCCTTAAATTAATCCACAAAAAGAAAAACAAACAATTCAAGACTCCAACTCCCTTGAAGTGGAGAGGTTCCCTGCTCATGGGCATAAGTATTGGAGGCAACTATAGGAGGGCAGTGAGCATGATAAAAGGTAAGGAGAAGGGAAGGGTAGTGCACATAAAATAAAGGGACACAGAAAATTATATAATGCTTGGTTTAAAATTAACAATGTAAAAATGTATCAAAAGAAAAAACAAGCGATAATGGTTCAGGGCACCTGGATATGCCGTAGGCAAGCACCAGCCCATTAAAACAATCACACAACAAGAATTCATTACATTAAATAAACAATATCATATGGAAACATTTGCATCTATAGATACCTCCAAACCTCTAAGAAGTCCCATCCAAATCTAAGATTGGAGGTAGATACCATATTCATGATCCTATCATACTGTACCTTTTAAAAGTCCCACTTTCAGAGGGACAGTTCAGATTTGAGGGCTCTGTTCTGCCTTCCTGATTGGGACTACATTGTCCTAATACACCTGGCGGTTAGTGAGGTATGTCCCTTCACTGCTACTCTGCATTTCAGAGGAGCAATGACCAGGTGCCAAGCACATGTACTGTAGTGTGAGCACATTTCAAAGACGGGAAGACAGTCTAGTGCAGTGGTTCTCAAACTCGGTCCTCAGGACTGCACACAGGTCACCCAGCAGGTGCACAGGTGCATTCATTACTCACTGACACATTTAAAAAAATCCACAGGTGGTGCTAATTATTTCACTTGTGATTCTGTGAGGAGACCTGGAAAACGTGCACTGTTTGGGGTCCTGAGAACCGAGTTTGAGAACCTGTGGTCTAGTGTATTGGAAGCACTGGCCATGCCGATTTAATCCATAGCCAAGCCCCATGACACATGGCCATGCCTCCTTATTCTGTGCATCACTACAGTGCATGCTCTTGTCTCAATTACCTTTGGGGAACAGGTTATGCATATATACCTTAACAAAAAGATGCCCAATAAATTGCATGATTTTTTGTGAACTGTGGATGGATGGAGGTGGTACAGTTGCATAGTTCCAGGTGACTGAGTACTGGGCCTGATCCAGAGGTGCTCACCATAGCATCTGTGATTGCATCTTTTACCAAAGCATGACTGCATCTTTATGCTAATTCTGCAGCTGATGGGATTCTTACAGCGACGCTCACCAGCTGCAGTGCTAGTCAGCCACTGTGCACTTTAATACGTACCATGGCCGGCACCATCAGAGATTGCACCAGCCTTATGGAGGCGTGGGATCTCCCTCTGAATATGGCCACCAGTATCAGTCCAACTGTAGAAAAAAGACGCAGTCATGAATTGTGACACGCCCACATCTGACTACACTGTTCCCACCCAGACACACCGACTGAACTTATAAAAATAGTTATGGGTTTCGCGCTATAGAGTAGTACCTCTAGCAGCTGAACACCGACTGAACTTGCCTTCCTGTGTCCAAATTCATCCTGTGGCTCCCGGCTCGGATGCATGCACAGACTGAAAACACACTACATTCACCTCTGAATCAGGTGCTTTACATGCAACTATTAATTAGGCTCTCGATAGCTACTCCAAATCAAACCTGACGTGTTAAAGCCTGAGATAAAATGAAATAATATGTATTACAAGTTGAGCAATATTTGCTTTCACAACTAATTTTATGCAGTTTCCTCCGTTCTGTTCATTTCACCTTTTGCTGTATTTTTGGAATGTTGCTGGTAGTTTCCATAAACGAATTTATTTCTAATTCTCTAGGGAGAACCTGATGAAAGAAAACTGCATTCTTTGAACATGCTGACTGATGTGTCTGAATCAGTGCCTTAAAACCGAGCAGGCATTTTCTGTTTGATATGCTAAATTAGAGCTATTGGTTTTGGAAAATAAGTTTAATGTTACCTTGAAATGTGTACTTTAGTGTATATTTCACTGAAACAAAGTCATGCATGAATGGGGAAACTACGACACAAGGCCTTTTGATTTTTTTTTTAAGTTTGAAGACACAGGAATGCTGCCAAGACTATTTGGAAAAGGTTGACAAGTTTTTAAAATGACATCAATTTCATCTGACAATTGTGTTCCAGTTTATAGATTGCACATCTTTCACAGAGCTTAAGCAGATGTCATCTTTAAGTTATATAAAATAAAAACCTCATAGTTATATTATCTGATGTCATTATGTGACCTCTCCTTTAAGTGTCAGAGTATGAAAATATGTTCTAATTATGGTAGCATAGTAATATGCACCATTTTTGTGGGCACCACTGGCTGCTCCCCTGCATTGAATCTCAACCATTTCATGGTCATCCTAATCATTTTGATTCTTCCCTATATGAACTGCCTGCATTGATACTTCCCATATCATACTATCACACCCATGTCAGATAAGGCCGAATTCAATTCAATGCGAAGATGAACAGCCGTTGGAGGGAGCTCCCACAGCCATTCAATACACAGCGCTGTGTGCCTGGTTGGGAATTGGTTAAGCCAGAGAATGACGGTTCTCGCGACTTAACCTGAGTGTTTAGGCACAAGAACCAGCATTCTCTGACTAAAGTGCTGGGTGCGCGGCTGTTAGCGCCGCGTTAAGCCAGAAAACAGCTGCGCGCCCGGAACTTTTGTCATGTTTCTTCTCGCATCCCCTGGGGATGCGAGAAGAAAACTTTTAGCCCGCCCAAACAGCACGGTGTATTGAATAGCTGCAGAAGCTCCTTCCACAACTATCCATCTTCGCATTGAATTTTATTGAATGCGGCCCATTGAGGATAAAACTCACAGCAATATAGATCAAAAGATGCCTGGGGAAAAAAATGTTTGTACTTGGACATGGAGTACATATCTAAATCTAAAGTAAAAAATCGGAAAATCCTAGTGGAAGGCTATTTTGAAAGATACGGTTTTTATATATAAACCAATAACACCAACCCTGAAATACATTACGGTAATTATGTAGGTAGGCAGATATTTACTCCATGGTTGCCAAATATTGTTCAGAAGATGTGTGCGGAAAGTGTTCCTGACGTCTTCAACAAGCGAGAAACATTAAAAATTTTAATAGAGAGTTTATCTGCATGCTTTTCCAACCCTTTGTTTGGGCCACCAAGGTGAAAAGACCAAGGAAACACAAAAACCATCACCTTCAGCACAGCGATGGTGAGCAACATTGTCCCAAAATGAAGAAATTTTCAGACAAGAAAACCAGACATGGAGGAAGGAGCCAACATGGCCGTAGGCTCTCCAGCACATGTCCTAGGCAGTGCCATATATTTTCTGCAGCCTAGTAGGAACAAGGTACCATTTGTATTAAATCTTATAGGCATTTTCTTTTACCAACGAGGAAAAAAATGCCTTTGAGAACCTCTCCCTTATTGTGGACCAAATGTCCTCTACCGGTGGACATCCCAGATCTACTTTCCACTGTGTTTCATAATTTGATCTGTTGGGTTGTTTAGTGATAAGCAGAAGGTCATAGAGAGTAAAGATAATGCCCTTTAAGAGGGAGCTATGAAGTTATAAATGTATAAGGGAGGTGAAGGTCAAAAGATCCAGGAAGGGAGTCATTGTAATGTATCACCTGAAGATGTGCATTAGGCTGAGACTGTATGCAAAAACTTGCTATTTGCGTCCTTGCTAAGAGATCTGTGCAACTCAGAATCAGGCCCACAGTCTCTTGCAAAAGTATTTAACCCCCTAATGAGTTAATAGATGTGCCTGTATTACAAATGACATCTATACAGATTGCAGACAGAAGGCTCTGACTACAAAGTAAAAAAAATAATACAACTTGAAAAATCTGTTTGCATAAGTATTCAACCCCTGTGCTGGGGAACCTCCAAATTTACACAGTTTACACCATTGAAAGCTTTTGCCTGATAAACTGACTTTCAATGAAGACAAAAAGCACTCTCTTACTCCCACCCTCATTATTGATAGTAAATACAAAAAGACAGGATAAACAGTGGTTATATCTACTTACTTCATTTTTACATTTTAATTATTTGAAGTTAATTAATTGCTCTTGGGGTTCCCTGGTATACATTAGCATATGTTCTGTTCCAAAGCTAAAATATTGTTTCATAATTTTAAAAATGTAAAATAAATTAAAAAAAGAATGTAAAAGGAATCCAAAAGTTTTAAACCTACATACTCTACATACTCTCTCAAAGTTTTCTGTCATTTTTGTTTGACTGTCAACAATGTGCTTTTTTAAAATAAAAAAATATTTTTAGACTAGAGCTTGTTACACATTCTACAGCTTGTATATCAAACTTGATATAGGTTATTCCAGTGTTCTTTAATAAAAATGAAATGGAATCTGTCTAATTGGAGAACAATGTGGACTAAATGCTGCCTTTTAAAATGTTCTACCTTGTGCAAAGCCAGGCATTCAGCAACAAAATACTAGGGATGTGCAGGCTCGGATAGGTTCGAGTTTGCATGCCGAGTTCGGATTTTTCCCTCCAAAAAACGGAACTCAGAAAGAGGCAAAACGTCATCTTGCATGGACAAACATTCTTGGACTTCCAGGAATGATGATGTTTGTCCATGCAAGATGACGTTTTGCCTCTTTCTGAGTTCCGTTTTTTTGGAGGGAAAAATCCGAACTCGGCGTGCAAACTCGAACCTATCCGAGCCTACTAAATACACACCTAACTACTGTAACTCCAAATTCTACAAAGCAAGCCAAGACAGAGGCAAGCACAGCTGACTACACAGCTAGAGTTCTCTTGTATTTACCCAAAATGACCCATCAGCAGGTACGGGTGAACTGTTACTGGCAGATCAGTAAAAGGTGATAAATGCAAAATACTCTGATCCCATCACCTTTAAAGTTTTTCCGCTAACCTCAGATGTAACAGAAGGAGGGAAACTCTGTTCAACTTTACTTGGCAAATAACACTTCCAAGGCATGAAAAAAAATAGTGACTTAAGAAGCAAAAAAAATCAAGAAAAAAACAACTCGTTTTCTATTTTTGTCTTCCTCACCTTACAGTCTAACACCACTTTGGGGTCTATTTACTAAGCCTTGGATGGAGATAAAATACCAGCCAATCCGCTCCTAATCGCCATGTCACAAGCTGTGTTTGAAAAATGACAGTTAAGAGCTGGATGGTTGGTACTTTATCTCGGTTCACTTTATCTCCATCCAAGGCTTAGTAAATAGAACCCTGTGTGTCAACAGGAAATGGCACAGCATCCTGCCAATTTCCAAGCCAATGATCTCTGATTTTGATCAAGACTGAGTTCCAATCTGATAGCTCTCAGACTTGCAGGTGTAGTTTCTGCTGAACATTTGTAACACACTGATAATTTTTGTGGCCCAGACCAAGGGGAAAACTTACTAAAGTTTGGACTGATGACCTATGATGACCATAGGTTTTCATGTGATTTGATGTGCAGTTTATAAACCATGTGATTTATTAAGTCAAAACTGCACATCAAGAGCTTGCCCTATATTTCAACTTTTCTACTCTGGCATACAGGACGCCACCCAGGATCTGTAAAGTGAGTGGTGTTGGCAAATGCATTTCTACACAACAATCTGACCAAAGAAAACTTGCTACAATATCCCACTAAAGCTGCATACATATGGTATGATCTGTACAACCAACAGCTTGAAAGATATTTTTGAAAGATATGTTTCAGTGAAGTCATCCTGCCACATCTCTGAACAGGCAAAGTTGACGATATCGTGCATGTTGGCCAGCATGTACGTTCACTGCATAAAAATGAACGATATGAACAATATATCGGTAAACTATATCATTATCGTTCATAGATATCGTACCGTGTGTGCGCACCATTAGAGCTCTTATTAATTATCATTATGTATCCATAAAGTAACTTGTGCATAATCCCTTGTATTGCCATTCAATTGATATTTCTCATATACATGGTTCTACAGTAAATACCTACTTTAAAGTCACTTTTGAGTTTGTATGTAGGTGGTGCTCCTAACTGAACTATAGAATACTTTGGTTCTCTATAAAAAAAAGTATTATTATTATTATCATTATTATTATCTTTTATTTATATAATGTAAAGTATACAGCACTGTACAGAGTATACATACAAAACATTCTACAATAGCGAGGTATTAGATCTTAAATACTATGTGTTACACAAAGAAAATGCCATAGCATAGGTGTCAACATTACCTTTACACCACACTGGAATGACAGATGACTTGGGCATGGATTGGGCAACTGACTGGAGATAGCAAGAGTCACAGGTGGGAATCCATTCAGTATTCAGTTATCCTGGACCCAACGTATGGGCACGCAGGCAGTATCAGAGTGCAAAAAAGGAGACAGAAAGAGTATTCCTATGTGGGGCACTCATGAGCCTCAAAATGTTATTATTCTACAGTATTCCATTAATTCTGGGATCTGACAATTTACTAAATATAACCTTTAATAATTAAATTAAAAATAATAATGCCAGCGAAATATTAAAACCAAAAAACAAGAATTTTACACAGACAGTGAAAGTGAAAATAAAATTAAATATGATGCTTTCAAGACTTGTGACAATGAATATTAGCTCTTCATTATTTCATTATGAGTTACAGATGTATCAAATTATCATTTAGGTACAATACACCACACTGCTTATATTAAATATAATGCTCTTATAGAGGATCCTCTATTAAGATTTAATCAATCTCAGAAAACAGTGAGTTTTATGACCATAGTGCTCAATTGTTTACGATGCTATTTGTCATGGCTATTTATAAGTCAGTAAATGGCAGTGTTGTTTCTATTTGTTTATCCTAAAACTGGGGTGAATATTTCAAAGTTGGATCATATATTATTCCAGTTATACTGTATATTCCCTAATAGGATCCATTCTCATTTAATTTTATTGTGGTTCTCTTTTGATCCCCTACTAGACGCTTAAGTTAGTTGCATTACATATAATTAGAAACTTCATAAGTATTCATCAACTGGTACATATAATTAGCAACTTCATAAATATTCATCAACTAGTATAGTTGTATTCTTGGAATATCACAATCACATATTGCCATTGTTGCCGCTATCGTATAGGGTTATATATCACCACACTTGTTAGAATAAATCTGACTTATTAAATGAATATCAGTCATATGTAGTATATCACTGTCATGCTACGTGCAATGAGATTGACTGTTTCTTATCCGACCCTAGGACTGAGTACCCCTGTTGTCAGAGTCCCCGCATCTTGTGTATAAAGGGTCCTGGATATTTATTTCTTATTATGGCAACTTTGTTGAGACAAGGAGTCATTCTATTAAGTTATAACACCAGTTCCTTCCAGTACCCATGCGTCTGCCACCTTGCAGTCAGACAGCATTGTGAATGTAACTATCACAATGTAGATTCATACACTCACATCAATCATGACAGACATATAATTTCCATATCATTGACAATAGCCATGTATACACTGTTGTCGCAATTGTTAGCATTAGGTCATTGGTATTTGCTTCATGTGTTTATACATTTCACATTAAAGAAGGAGTCTGAGCAATCATATTATCACGCTGGCAGCATGTGCCGCGTGTCTCCCTGATGCGCGTTTCGTTTAATCAGCTTATTCATAGGATCAACCCATTCATCAGGTTGACACATGTTATATAGCGATACCCCTCCAATCAAATGGCTTTCTGAGTGATTGATATTTCTTACAACCAAGCCGCAGCCATCTTCTTGATTAACCATCCTCAGAGCCTATCAGATTCGCCTGTCAGCCATATCACGGACAGAGGCAAAATCCACTATGTGTTCTTCCGTCGAGTTGTTTACTAGTGTTTCCATAGCAATGATTCCTTCCAGCGGTTCTTCTATTGGTCAGTCATACTATTTATTTAAGGTAGCCATGAGAGTTCAATTCCCATATAATTTGGCCCTGCGCCTTCATCCTGAGTAAAGGTCTGTTTACATATTCATATAACATAGTAATAAATAATGTATTCATTAGGAGGATACCACTTATAATACCATCATAGTTATATCCTAGTGGACAATCCTATTAATGTTTCAGAGTTGCTGAAGTGTAGAAGGTGACATGGAGTGTGCTAGGGAAGAACTAGACAGAGCAGGACCCTGCCTGTAAGAGCCTACATAATAAGGGGAAAGAAAGAACACTTGAAAGTTGAACTGGGAAAGATAAATGGTGCAGGGTTTAAGAAGTATCAATTTAAGAGAATGGTATGATTTAATAAAAAGGTACAGTTAAGAGTGCATTTAAAACTGAGGAGGTTAGTAGATAGTCTGACTGGAAAAGAGAGTGAGTTCCATAGGATGGGGCACCTTTGGCGAAATCCTGGAAGTGAGAGTGAGAGGAAGTGACCACAATGGAGGAGACGTGTTGGTTAGAGGAGAGGACTTTAAGGAGTTTAGACAGAAATTACATCAGAGATGTAGGGAGGGGACAAGTGGTTTAAGACTTTGTGACTGGAATCTGAAATAGGGAACCAATGAAGCTTTTTGCTATAGTCCCTAAGAAAAAAACAGGAGAAACCAGCACTCACCTAAATGTGACACCAAGATTATAAACAGTATAAAAAATTATATATATATATATATATATATATATATTTAAATTATAAAAAGACAATTATAGTATAAATGATAATGTATTTATTCAATAAGAATGAGATATGGAAAAATAATGATAATAATATAATAAAATAACAAAAACTCAGCTCATATGTGCTCAATACAAACAGATCTCGAATAAATCCTAAATTATTAAAAACAAGTCTAAAATACAAGTAAAAAAAGTGGATAATCCAATAAGTTATACAGTAAAGGCTATCCAATACAAGCCAGGTAAAATAATGTTCCTAAGAGATTTTCCTAAAACACACACACTATATATATATATATATATATATATATATATATATATATATATATATATATATATATATATGGACAATGTGTTCAAGTCAGAGCGCCTTAAAGTGGCATATAGTGCAAAATAAATAATGTGCAAAAAAGTAAACAGTAATCACTTAGAAAATATAAAACCAAGTGTAAAAGACCTCTTATTAGGGTCTAATAAACAAATAGATCTAGACCATAAATATATCTAAAAATAAAAAGCATATTTAATAATGACAACAGACATAAAAAATATAAACCAAAAAAAATTGTCACCAGATTGACACTTTACATACCTGTATGCAAGGGGAAACCCGGTAAGTACCCACCTTATAAACCAGCACTGAATGTGATATTTATGAACTGGAGTTAATTTTTTAAGAAGAATATTTATTCTGTTTGATATTTGGGTTTTGTTCCGAATTATGTTTGCATGTGCTTATTGAAAATTGTTTTGTTAAAAAAATATATTACACTATGGTCTCTTTCCCTTTGATTATGTCTTTTATGGTACTGGACATATAAGGGATGAAGGAGGACTCAGAGATATGTGATTTATCCAGACCATACTACTAAGGGAAGTATTGTTATATGATATTTACCTTCTCTGCTCATATCAGCGCACTCTAGTCTGCAACAATTTTTTTGGTTTCTGTTTCTGTTGTTGAAGTTATAATAGGGTATAACTTTCCTTGCGGATAGGAGCGCAGCACATGGTATACACATAGGCGCCTGGAAATACACTCGTTTTTTTACGCTAGACATAAAAATATGAATAAAAAAACATGAGCGTAATGAATGACAATACTAAATAGATGAAATAGATAAAGTGCATGTGAATAAATAGGAGTCTTATCTTATTTCATGTATAGAGGAAGATACAGTCAGGTAGGGTACAGGCTTCCAACGTGTTTCGTCACCAGCGGACTTCTTCAAGGTAATATGCGTTCCACAGAGAGGACCTCGTGCGTGTCATCACAGAGATCCTCCCCCATGGTGTAGCTACCAATCAGAATAGTTAGAGGCAATCATAATGAGAAACTCCACATAACAACATTTTATGAGAAGTGAGTGTATATTCATGTATTTATATAATGATATGAGCTTTTCTAACCCTGATATTGCAAGCCACTTTAATGTTGGTTACTATGTACTATGTTGTTATGTGGAGTTTCTCATTATGATTGCCTCTAATTATTCTGATTGGTAGCCACACCATGGTGGAGGATCTCTGTGATGACACTCACTACGTCCTCTCTTTGGAACGGATATTACCGTGCACCATCTTGGATGTGGCATATGCAATTTAACTTTATTGATATACACAATGAATACAGTGGTTAGAGCTATCAGATTCGATGTGGTGGCTGGGCGCTATTATGTGCACACAAGACATGTGTTGGCTGGTGATGTTGTCTTGCCTAGATGTGACTATTTGAGTCAGTTCCGGTTTCATTCAGCATTGGTATGAGACAATTAAGGCGGAGGGTCTATTGCTAGACTGTCTGCTATTTAAGGTGGTTCCTGCACACTTGTGATCAGTGCTTGTGGAGATATTTATTTGTGTGTATGTCCTGAAGACGTTCCCGATGTGGACTGAAAGTCGACCTTTTCCATGCTGATTTAAAGGATAAGAAATAAAGATGTGATTTTAAATTCTTATTTACTACATACCTGTTGAGTACCCTATTCTCTCTGTTTTTTATATCTGGATACTATTCAAGGATCCTTGAGGAGCACCACACTGCTGATTTCTTTGGTTGGAGTGCGGACACTCATATATATATATATATATATATATATATATATACCTAAAAATTTTAAATCTCCTAATACCAGTATACAACATAAGATACAGGGTACAGGACAAAACATACAAACAAGGGAGGGATAAATGCTGGTAATTCACCAAAAATTCTTAGAGTGGGTGCAGGGAAAGCAGGTTTTCAGGATCTCCCTTTTCGCACAAATATCGTGCTCCAAGCAGTGTTTGTACAATATACTGTAATATTAATGGAAATAGTAACAGTCAGAGTAGCCAGTTAAGGATACTGTTCTGGATGAACAGAATCTAGACTTTTTAGAAAGTCTTTTCAGAAACATAGCGGGTGATACGCCTGATCGGTGTTTTACTCACCCATCTTTACAGGAGGTTTATTTTGTTCCCTCCAGTAATTCAGGAGGGGATCCGTATCAGCTCCAGTTACAATCAGGGATAGGCAGGCTGTTCGCTCTCCTGTGTATACGAGAGCAAACCTGATCCAGGGTGCAGTACTGAACAGCCAGCTCCCAGCAGACTCCTAACACACTGTGGTATGTTAAGCTTGTTAGTGTTCAGATTTCTCACAATGCAACGCATTTCACCTGCCGTAGCAGGCTTCATCAGGCTTCGATTGGGATACTACTTTCTCGCACAGGCTAGCCATATAAAGGTTGTTAATTAACAATAAAATGTCAAGTTCAATCATTAGGAACAGGTGAATACCGATTGAATATACACATAAGGAGACGTTCATACAGAAGCACAAAAAACACTTAACCAATTAAAAACTCTAATTATTCCAAAACCTGTTGAATAAAAATGAGTAGCAATATGCACACTTGAGGATAGGGGTAATTATTCAAAAATGAAACTGATACAAATGTACACCATGGGGCATATTCAATTGGGAGCGAGGTTCAGAAAGGAAAAAACCTCATGCCCTATTTTTTATTACCGCGGGTATGTGCGCTCCTGATACTTGCGGTATCTAATTTTAAAAAAAGTGGTCGTGGTGTGTTCAGGACTGAAACCCCACTATGCGTAAAAATAAAAAAATTAAAAATTACACTTACCTGCCCAGGGGTCTCCGGTGGTCTCTGCAGCTCCCAGTGGCCTCCCCTCCATCTTCTCACTGGGGATAGGGCTGCTTCTAGTCTCGGTGGCTGCAGTTCTCCCAGCACCCATTACGGGGGGGGCATACTTACACTGGGGACACACACAGACCAGGGGTCACACACATGCACATGCACACACTCATAAACACTCATAAACACTGACATACTCACCGCTGCTGCAGGAGTCTGGGTCCCGACGCAGGATGCAGAAGACAGCACTTCAGAAGGTGAGCATTACTGACAAATTAAGCTAATTGGAAACTTCCAATTGCTTCATTAGTCATTAGGGGGGGAATTCAATTCAACGCATTATTGAATAGTGATGGGAGGGACTCCAGAACCTATTCAATACACTGCGCTGTTTGGGCGTGCTAAGGATTTCTTCTCGCACCCCCCTGGGGATGCGAAGAGAAATCCAACCAAAGTGCCGGGTGCACGGCTGTTATTCTACATAGCGCAGCGCTAACAGCCGCGCGCCCGGCACTTTGGTCAGAGAATGCCGGCTACCTCGCCTTAACACCCTTGTTAAGGCGTGATGACCGCGATAACCGGCATTCTCCAACCAAACAGCGCACTGAATTGAATAGCTCTGGGAGCTCGCTCCCGGCGCTATTCAAGTCGCGTTGAATTGAATCGCCCCCTAGGAGGGGTGCTGCCGGGGTCCCAGAACATTTCCCAGCCATTTTTCCTAATATTGTGGATTTTAGGAAAAATTAGTCATGCTCTGGAGGTGAGCACAAAAAAAAACCTCCCGACACTCTAAAAATCAAAAAACCCTGCTCCTAATTGAATAAAAAAATCCTGCACCTGGATTTTTGCTATTCTTGTCCCCAATTGAATATGCCCCCATGTGTATATAATCCTGGCAGAAGAAAAGTGCACGATGGCGTTAAATGTACCACTTCAATAGGAAGGATGTTGGTAGTGGAATAACACTAAAATAATTAAAGTAATATATATATAGTGATGACACTGGATAATAAATCTATATTAGAGGAAGCTACTACGGGGAATAGTAGCAAGAATATAGGGTTGGATATAAAAATGAAAATAAAAATGAATATAAAAAGGAGAATAAATATAAATACAATCCTACTGAGAAGTGAATTAATCAAATAACTAGGGGATCCAAAGGGTCTATTGAAGATCTAAATGGGAAGTATAAGAGGGGTGTACAAAATGGACTAAATATATGGAATAAAAAAGAATAAATGGAATAAATAAAACTAAATTAATAAAATAATAAAATAATTAAAATACTGGGGGTGGAGGGGTATGAATGGATCTATATCACAATCTAGGACTGGAGAGGTACAGAGGGTCACTTCAGGAATTTGAATTACAAACTCAATGTTTAGAACCGGTTAGGGTCTCCAACTCATAGATTGTTTTTGTCTCTTCTTTTGTCAATAAATTGTTAAAATCCCATCCTCTCCATGGAATTTCCATTTTTTTTTTAGACCTATGAAATCTAGAGTAGATGGGTCACTGGCGTGTTTCTTCTTACAGTGTGCAGGGATACTATGGTTACCCTTGGGTTCCTGATGTTATCCTTTTGGTTCCCTGGTGGCTGTGTTCCGTCAGACCGCTGGTGGAATGCAGGAAGCCAGCCGGTGGAACGCATGATTGCGGTTCCTATGGTGATGGTGGCTGCGCACCCGGAAGTGCGATGTGAAGTGGCTGCAGTGGGTGGTGTCCATGAACAGCGGTGAGCAGAGCGGGAACTGGTGGCAGGTAACGTGGGTATTTATAGGGGAATTATTCACTCATTTCACTGTATGTAATTGTATGTGTGGTCCTGATGACGGGATCTTTACCCTGAAAACATTTGACCGTTGACCATTAAATTGGTTTGTTGGTTTATGCTGCCTCCGAGTGCCATTTATTTTGGAGGATGTGTTTATGTGAATTTGTGCACTGGATCAAATTATCCATGAATAGAGTGCCAGCAGAGGGAGATTATATATATATATATATATATATATATATTAATACAGCGAGGTACTGAAGCAGCGCTCAATCCTATATATTTCTGTATAATTGCAGTTATTTACATCAATATTTATCCACTATATTCCCGTTTTTGCGGTTGCAGCCGTATGTTCTCCAGTAGAATCAATTGTTGTATGATCCCAGACGATTATGGAAAACAAAAAGGTGAGAACAGGCGCCTATATAGTGTAGTATTATGTGAAGTATGCAGCACACTCTAATTAGAAAAATGGCATGCGTACCGTAATGACCCAGAACAACAGGTATTTATATATGGGTCTTTTCTCCGGTTTCACCAAATTAGTCCTCTTAAACACCCAAATGGTAGCCGATTAGACACTCCAAATATAGGATTTAAGGAGAGAGAAAACACTTCTCATGGTGTAGTACGTTTAAAAATGGTTTTAATCCAAAGTACACATAACACACATAAAAATGGAGAATTACATTGATAAAATTTCAAACAAGCTTATCTGATAGTAGCTGGTCTCAGAGTTTGGGAATACACCCACAGTCCTCAACGCGTTTCGTCCTTAGTGCAAAATCAGCTGGACTTCTTCAGGAGGATTCATATAGTGGTCTTAAATGCTGCCTTATATAGCTTTAGACATAATTGCTTATGTGCAAACCAGGTGTTTTCCGGTGATTGCCGCCATTTTATTCAGTATCGCGCATGCCGGGATTAGATCAACACTCGCGAGTCTCCAGAGGGTATTGGACTTTATGTGCGAGTCGCGGCGCCTTCTTTTGTTTACCCGCGCGTGGGTCTCTAAGACCCACGAGGTTGGTCTTAGAGACCCACCTCGTGGGTCTCTAAGACACCACGCGTGATCTGCGGCGCCATCTTGTGTTTACATGCACATGCGCGGTCCACATGGCGCCGGCGACCAGTAATTTTAATACAGTAAAAAGTTGTTTTAGCTTTAGTTACAGTCAGTGGTGCCGTTAGAACATTCAGCCCTCATGTTATTCATTCACAGGCTGATAGTCTTACACATATTCAGCTAGATTGTTTATCAGGCATTTAGTATAATGTTATTCAAAAGGTGTCCCACCTACAGTGGCCATCTTATTGAAGTGCTTCTATAGCTAAAATGGCAGCCGTCCTTCGGTGCAGTATATAGCATAATTTAAAAGCATATTTAAACATAGAGATAATAATAAATAGATAGTAGCAGCACATATTTTATAAAACACTAGCAGCAAATTAGAATAAAGTTAATATAGACTAAAAATGAGGATGTATATAAAGAAGGATATATAAAAATATATAAATATATAAAAATATATAAATATATACAAAACAGATCAGTGCATTGGTATAAAATACGTATATATATCTTCATAAAATTACGGTTATAAATATAACTAAAATCCACGAGATGAACAGAATGGGCAATGAAAAATATAAGTATATGATAAAAACAGGATTATAAAAATGGTGCGATCTCATATGTTTCGTTGAGACCAAACGGAGTCATTGTATTCAAAGTGTAAATCCAATACATTTCACGTTGTGACAACTTTTTCTCTCTATCCCCGCCCCTGTCCGCAAGTGAGACACATTCTATGGCTTTATACTTCAAACCGGTGGGGTCTGCATTATGATATTTATAAAAATGTTTAGGGATGGAGTGGTTGTCAACCCTGTTTTTAATTCCTCGTACATGTTCTTGAATTCTCAATTTTACATTTCTTTTTGTTTTACCCACATATTTCAAGTGACATGGGCATTCAATTACATATATGACCCAATTGCTCATGCAGTTCATCAGGCTCTTAATTTTAAAAGAAGAGGTGTTATCATGATTGGAGAAGTAGCTGTTATTATTACCCACAAACTTACAGATATTACAATTATTGCATTTAAAGAAACCTTTTGTTTGCCTAATCCATTGTAGGGGTTTAGTTTCTAACAGTTTTAAATTACTGGGGGCAAGGCAGTTTTTTAAATTATTGGCTTTCCTGAAGGCCAATTGTGGTTTGTCCGGGAGTGTTTTACCAAGAATTTGATCAGTCTTTAGTATATTCCAATGTTTATTGAAAATTCTTCGTATCTCTTTTTCTTTGCTATTGTATTGAGTGACAAATGTTGAATTGTTTTTGTTTGTAGTCCTGGGTCTGTAGACCAAAAGATCTTCACGTTTAATGTTGGTCGCTCTTTCAGTGGCTTGGTTAACAATCTCTTCTGGGTATTCTCTTTCCCGAAATCTGTTAGAGTAAATACCCACTTGTTCTTTATAGGTTTCCATGGATGTGCAATTTCTTCGTAGACGGCAGAATTGGGAAAATGGTATGTTGGTCTTCCAACTGTTTTTGTGTCCGCTCTTGAAATGTACATAACTGTTTGTATCTACTGATTTGATGTAATTGCAACTCTTGATTCCACAGGTATCACTACTCAAAATTAAATCCAGATATTCAATTTCATGTTCGCTAAATTTGTGTGTAAAACATAGATTGTATTCATTCAATTTGATATACTCCATAAAAGACATAAAATCCGTTTCTGTGCCATCCCATATAATTAAAATATCATCTATGTACCTGGCGTACAGAATTAAATGTTTTTTAAACAAATGGTTTCCATAGATGTATTTACGCTCCCAGCTTCCCATGTGGAGATTGGCGAAACTGGGAGCAAAAACGGTACCCATTGCTGTACCTTCAATTTGAATATAAAACCCATCTAAAAATGTAAAATAATTATGACTTAAAATGAATGTCATTAATAGGAAAATAAAATCTTTATGGTTTTGATTGATTGAAGCATCTTCATCTAAAAATTCACGGCAGCTAGATATACCCTTAGTATGTGGAATTGACGTATATAATGATTGCACATCCACCGTGGCCCATTTGAAACCGACTTGCCATTCTACAGTATTCAATATCTGTAGGATCGACGTAGTGTCTTTTGAATAGGATTCTAAAGTACTCACATATTTATTCAAAAACTTCTCCACATACTCTGAGCTGCCCGAGGTCAAGGAATCAATCCCTGAAACTATGGGGCGTCCTGGGGGATCTACTAATCTTTTGTGGATCTTGGGCAAATAGTAAACAGTAGGGATGACTGGGTTGTTTTTTATCAGAAATTGGTATTCGTCCTTATTAATGATATCAGTGTGGAGTGCTTCTACAAGAATTTTTTGTAGATCCTCTATGAATACCGGAGTGGGATCTTTCTCTAATTTCCTATAGGACATTGGGTCTCCCAGAAGTCTGTGGGCTTCTTTGATGTAATCAATCCGATTAAGGATCACAAGGCCACCCCCTTTATCTGCTTGTTTGAAGATAAGTTGTTCATTCTTATTTAGTTTCTTTAAAGCTTCCTTCTCAAAGTTGGTTAAATTAGAATTCTTTGGAGCTTTACTGTCAATGGAACATAAATCTCTTTTAACTAAGTCATAGAAGGTTTCTATTTGTGAGGATCTACGAAAAATTCTAGTAGAAGCACATGAAATTGAATATCTGGATTTAATTTTGAGTAGTGATACCTGTGGAATCAAGAGTCGCAATTACATCAAATCAGTAGATACAAACAGTTATGTACATTTCAAGAGCGGACACAAAAACAGTTGGAAGACCAACATACCATTTTCCCAATTCTGCCGTCTACGAAGAAATTGCACATCCATGGAAACCTATAAAGAACAAGTGGGTATTTACTCTAACAGATTTCGGGAAAGAGAATACCCAGAAGAGATTGTTAACCAAGCCACTGAAAGAGCGACCAACATTAAACGTGAAGATCTTTTGGTCTACAGACCCAGGACTACAAACAAAAACAATTCAATATTTGTCACTCAATACAATAGCAAAGAAAAAGAGATACGAAGAATTTTCAATAAACATTGGAATATACTAAAGACTGATCAAATTCTTGGTAAAACACTCCCGGACAAACCACAATTGGCCTTCAGGAAAGCCAATAATTTAAAAAACTGCCTTGCCCCCAGTAATTTAAAACCGTTAGAAACTAAACCCCTACAATGGATTAGGCAAACAAAAGGTTTCTTTAAATGCAATAATTGTAATATCTGTAAGTTTGTGGGTAATAATAACAGCTACTTCTCCAATCATGATAACACCTCTTCTTTTAAAATTAAGAGCCTGATGAACTGCATGAGCAATTGGGTCATATATGTAATTGAATGCCCATGTCACTTGAAATATGTGGGTAAAACAAAAAGAAATGTAAAATTGAGAATTCAAGAACATGTACGAGGAATTAAAAACAGGGTTGACAACCACTCCATCCCTAAACATTTTTATAAATATCATAATGCAGACCCCACCGGTTTGAAGTATAAAGCCATAGAATGTGTCTCACTTGGGGACAGGGGCGTGGATAGAGAGAAAAAGTTGTCACAACGTGAAATGTATTGGATTTACACTTTGAATACAATGACTCCGTTTGGTCTCAACGAAACATATGAGATCGCACCATTTTTATAATACTGTTTTTATCATATACTTATATTTTTCATTGCCCATTCTGTTCATCTCGTGGATTTTAGTTATATTTATAACCGTAATTTTATGAAGATATATATACGTATTTTATACCAATGCACTGATCTGTTTTGTATATATTTATATATTTTTATATATTTATATATTTTTATATATCCTCCTTTATATACATCCTCATTTTTAGTCTATATTAACTTTATTCTAATTTGCTGCTAGTGTTTTATAAAATATGTGCTGCTACTATCTATTTATTATTATCTCTATGTTTAAATATGCTTTTAAATTATGCTATATACTGCACCGAAGGGCGGCTGCCATTTTAGCTATAGAAGCACTTCACTAAGATGGCCACTGTAGGTGGGACACCTATTGAATAACATTATACTAAATGCCTGATAAACATTCTAGCTGAATATGTGTAAGACTATCAGCCTGTAAATGAATAACATGAGGGCTGAATGTTCTAACGGCACCACTGACTGTAACTAAAGCTAAAACAACTTTTTACTGTATTAAAATTACTGGTCGCCGGCACCGTGTGGACCGCGCATGCGTGGGTAAACACAAGATGGCGCCGCAGATCACGCGTGGTGTCTTAGAGACCCACGAGGTGTTTTTAGTCCCGCGCATGCGCGGGTAAACAAAAGAAGGCGCCGCGACTCGCACATGAAGTCCCATACCCTCTGGAGACTCGCGAGTATTGATCTAATCCCGGCATGCGCGATACTGAATAAAATGGCGGCAATCACCGGAAAACACCTGGTTTGCACATAAGCAATTATGTCTAAAGCTATATAAGGCAGCATTTAAGACCACTATATGAATCCTCCTGAAGAAGTCCAGCTGATTTTGCACTAAGGACGAAACGCGTTGAGGACTGTGGGTGTATTCCCAAACTCTGAGACCAGCTACTATCAGATAAGCTTGTTTGAAATTTTATCAATGTAATTCTCCATTTTTATGTGTGTTATGTGTACTTTGGATTAAAACCATTTTTAAACGTACTACACCATGAGAAGTGTTTTCTCTCTCCTTAAATCCTATATTTGGAGTGTCTAATCGGCTACCATTTGGGTGTTTAAGAGGACTAATTTGGTGAAACCGGAGAAAAGACCCATATATAAATACCTGTTGTTCTGGGTCATTACGGTACGCATGCCATTTTTCTAATTAGAGTGTGCTGCATACTTCACATAATACTACACTATATAGGCGCCTGTTCTAACCTTTTTGTTTTCCATATATATATATATATATATATATATATATACACATATACATATATCCACAGTAAAGCCGCACTCACATCTTCATTAAATTGTCAGCCACTGGGGTATCTTCCCAAATCCACTCAAGTAGATGCCACATATAGAAAAGTTCAAAGAATGGGGCACTCACCAGGTTCTTCTTGCACATAAAAGAAGCTGCTATTTGTCATATGTAATGAACATAAACTAATAGGGAGTACCATCAATAGTACCATATATGTATATGTGCAGCCTCACCTGAACGGATTTTAGCTCCAAAGGTGCTGGCTCATAGAATGTGCGTTATCTGCCCCTCTGCAGCATGGACCACATGCCAGCACTCGTGTGCATTCCATATAGAGAGTAAGGGCTCACTTCCGGCTAGGGTTGCTATCCTACTTCCGCATTCCACTGAATCGTCAGTCTCGGGAGCTGCACTAATACATACAGAAGGAGTGGACATGCTCATCAGTGTTCTACATAACATAAGTTCCAGCGCCACTCAGTGGTAAAGGACAATGTATTTAATTCCCAACTATTCTAGCTAAATCATAAGGTCTTGGAGCCAGGGGTACAGGTAGATGAATATAGGATTCACAAGTGTAATAGAATTAAAATCCAGTTAAAATACATCACCCATATTAGTAATTAAGTACCCAAACTGTCAGTGCATACATTATGATAAAAAAAACTAAACTAAAACCCAAAACCAGAAAAAAATAAACAAAAACAAGAAAAATAATAAAAAATAATACGCATCCTAAAAAAATATAAACGAAAAGCAGAAAAAACTTAATGTATACTTATGTATAAAGAAAAAGTGTTAATGGCGCTCAGTCTGTGTTCAGTCAGATTAATGTCTTAATAATCCTTGACAGGTATGCACTCCCCAAATCTCAAGGGTGGCTGCTTCTTCTCCCAAAGACTGTTGTTCCAACAGCATAAAATCCTATAAAATAAAGAGTGGAGAAGAGAGCACCTCCTAGTGCAGTATTGTATAATAAATTTCAACCACCATCAGGTGCAATCACCGCTATATGAATGGAGGTGTACCTTGAAAAGTGGAAACACCACTTTTTTAATAACACGAATGGCCTTTTTAGTCCACAATCTCAGGATCCTATGGGCAGCCTGATATCATAACTCCATCATGATAAAAAATAGAAAAAGAGAGAGAACCATAGTGTAATACTACACAAACAAGTTTAATTCACAAAAAGGCAGAAAATAAAATGCCCGTATATATAAAAAGACAATTAAGGCTTATCTGTCCATCTGCAACATCACAGTGTCACCATCAGAGGATATCACCTGTCAGAGTGCCTGTACCTCAACGCGTTTCGTCCGTTTACATTCACAAGGACATCAGGAGGATATTTTATGTTCCTATTAGCACTGTTTATATACCCTAAATAATTATTCCAATTAATGGGCATGTGTACTGCCAGAAAGCCGTCCTAACGGCGTGTGTTCCACACTCCCGGAACTAATCCGGAAGTACGTTCCAAATCCCGGATGTGCTCTTATAGCCTCCAGTATACAACATTATCCGGCTCTTTGCCGGAGGCCCCTGAACGTGTGTCCCCCGTCTGGGAGTGATCGGGCATCCTGAATAATACTGACGGTCACAGTGCCACCAGCTCCAGGTGCTGCGTCATCCCCCGACCTGGTCCACACATAATCTGCGGTGGCCATTTTGTTGTAGTTCTACCTCTAGTGTTTCCTCGGCTGCCATTTTGCCGTATATTCCAGCCGTGGAAAAACACTAAGTCTTAAACATTTAGCCCTCTCAGAGCTATTCAGCTTAGTAGATAAATTAACAATATAAAAAACAATAACAATTAATCATCAAGGGTATTAAAAAGGACAATATCACAATAAAACCTTAAAACATTCTGTTAAAAAACAATAACTTAATTAAAAATAGTCTAATCGGAATAGCAATGAATGGATATAAATAATATGCATCAGGAAATAATTACCATAAATGAATAAATATATATAGACATACATATACACGAAAAAAAACCATTTGGCAACCCATACTAAAAAATCATATAATCAGATGCCTAAATTTAGAAAACATCATACATGACTTTAAAACCAGACTAAAAATCATCATATTAAAAATCATCATATTAAAAAGGGAGCAATTTCATAATTATCGTTCAATCCATGGGGAACTAGAGTATTAAGTGTGTAAATCCAGAACATTTCTCTTTTTGATAATCTATTCTCCAAATCGCCTCCCCGTTCTCCCATTGTCACATGCTCAATAGCTTTGAATTTAAAACCTCCCACATCAGAATTATAAATTAATTTAAGATGCCTGGGGACACTATGAGTATCTTGTTTATTTTTAATACTCTGCACATGCTCTTGTATTCTTATTTTAAAATGAGAATGTATTCCTATTAAATGTTGAGAGTGCATTGTACATTAGATGTACATAGAGAACTCAATGCAACCAAAATATATCAGCGTAAAAAAACATTTATCACGTTATATTCATTGAGTCCATGGGGTAACACAGTCACAAGTTTGAAGATCCACTTGGCCTTAAGTTTCTCCAATAGTAATGCTCGGTCACCTCCACAATAGGGTCTTGGTATCCAATCTTGGATCCTACACTTCAGCATAGCAACTTGGTGACCAGCCTCCAGGAAATGTTTCGCAACCGGTTTGTCGGTGACACCTGTCAGTAGAGCCTGATGTGTGGAACTACGGTGATTGGCCATCATTTCACAGAAGGTACAGGTAGTCATTCCGACGTATGAAAGGCTGCACGGACATGTCAATAAATATACAACGTGATGCATACGACAATGTAGCTTGTAGCGTATACATATAGGCAGGGGTTAAAGTAGGCCGGAACAGGGCGGAACTGTGTTCCGTCACTTCTATCTGGAGATGGAACCAGTTCCGCCTCCACTGGCTCACCTAACCCCGGCACTGTAGGGAGGCTCCATTTGCCCGGCGCCGGAGGTTGGAGCTGCTGAGCTTCGACATCCGGCTCCCACAGTGCATTATGAGAGAGATGTTATGACGTCTCTCCCATAGTTCAGAGAGGAGCAGCCAGATGGACATGATGGCAGCGGATGTGGGGCTTTAGGTATTAGATTTTTTTTCTGTATGTGCGTAAGCCAGCAGCTTCACTATTGGGGGCATTACTACTGGGGGCATTACTACTGGGGGTATTACTCAGGGGGCACTACTTCTGGGGGCATTACTCAGGGCACTACTACTGGGGGCACTATTATTGGGAGCATTACTCATGGGGCACTACTACTGGGGGAACTACTACTGGGGACATTACTACTACTACTAGGGGCACTACTATTGGGAGCACTATTACAGGAGGATTACTAATGGGGGCATTGCATAGGGGGCACTGCATAAGCAGCACCACTCATGAAGCCTTGTATAAGGGGGGCTCTGCATAAGGGGTACCACCACTGTGGGCACTGCATAAGGGGCACTACCACTACTGGGAGCACTGCATAAGGGGGCTCTGCATAAGGGGCATCACTACTGTGGGCTCTGCATAAGGGGCACTACCACTGTGGGCACTGCATAAAGGGCACTACCTCTACTGGGGGCACTGCATAAGGGGCACTACCATTACTGTGGGCACTACCACTACTGTGGGCTGTGCATAAGGGGCACTACCACTCTGGGCACTGCAGGAGCACTACCACTACTGGAGGCATTGCAAAAGGGGCACCACTGCTGAGGACACTGCATAAGGGGCACTCCTATTGGGGGCACTATTACAGGAGGATTACTAATGGGGACATTGCATAGAATGCACTGCATAAGGGACACCACTCCTTGGGTCATTGCATAAGGGGCACTGCATAAGGGGCTCTACCACTACTGAGGGCACTTCATAAAGGGCATTTCCTCTGTTGGAACTGCATAAGGGACAATACCACTACTGAGGGCACTGCATAAGGGGCACCACTGCTGTGGGCATTGTATAAGGGACACTACTACTGTGGGCATTGTGTATAAGGAGCACAAATGAGGGAATTGTGTAAAGGGGCACTGCTGTGTGTCATACATGAATAAGGGAGGTGTAATGTGAATCAAGATTGTGCTACTGTGTGGCGTAATTTGAATTGGAAATACTATTGTGTGATCACGCCCCTTTTGTGACCATGCGCCTTTCTTTTGTGACCACACCCCTTCCACTTGAGGACATGCCCCCCTTTAATGTCTACTGGGAGATAGCAGACCAGGAGAAATGCGTCAAGATCTTGCTTGACTTTTATTTGTCTTCTTTAAAACCTCCAAGCTGCCAGAATCTTATACTCACCGCGATATGGTATAGATCTTACAACCTCGTTACCTTCAACCTATGCTGTCATTAGCTGGCTCCAAATCTGGATATTACAAGCCCTGTGTCCTGCTAATTGCTGTACAAGCAGTGGACATCTGTACCCTTAATCAGCAACACCAGCTGGTCTCTTGGTAGATCCCAGCCAATGCAACACAGAGGTAAGTGGATCCAGTCCTCTTGCTCACCAATGGGTGTTATCAGCAGGACAATTCGGGACTCTCTTGGTTTACCTGTGAGTATATCACTGTTTGCTCACGGGTAATGTAAAACCCTTTAATTCCAAGGTCCAATTGGAAGGTTATCTTTGCCATAGTTGGTGCAATATTTATCATTGGCACTACGGTTCTGCCAGCTATAATTATCTTTTGGATTTATAGTGACATCTATGTGACTGTTTCTGGACTTGGGTGGATATACCCGATTCATTTGTGACAGCATGTGCTAAGAGACTTGCGTTTGCGGACTGGCTACACACACTTTGCACATTCGGATGATATAATGTGTCTATTTTAAACACACAAGGCAACAGTGTTGCAAAAAGTGGTTATTTAAACTCGTCTGAAAAGATATTACTCTTTACCTTTAAAATTTGAGTGTATGTATTGGAGGATTTTATCTGATTGATGCTAACTGTATATTTTATGCCTTATAGGTTTAAATACATTTCTATTGTGAATATATTGTGAATAAAGTGTTGGTTCATCACCTGCATTTGATCAAGCACTTTCATTTTTTCTTTGTAAAAAAACACAGAGGGGGTGGTGGTGAGTTCCACCAGTTCTCTAGAACCACTTTAAGCAATGTGTATAAGTTTCCGATTATGGGGATGTGGAAAGGTATTTCCTGGAATAAAAAAATGGCAGGTAACACAGCCAGTGAAACCAGGTAGTTGTGTTCATGGGTGTTTGGCATGCTGGGTGCATCAATAATTATTTAAGATTTTCCCCCTTCTGAAAGCCATCATAGGGAGCTCTTTTAGTGTACCCAAAAATCCTGGATCCGTTTGTACCAACGGCCAATGGTTCCTAATTGAACTGGCAATTATGTTAGATTTGTCATCAAATTGTATTACATAGAGCATAAGATTTGGCGTTTTAGGGATCCTCATGGTAATATGCTTATGTGCCCTGGTGAGACATCCCTCAATGGTCTTCCTCTTATACCCTCTCTCCAGGAAGCAATTTTTCATCTCCAAGATCTGTGCTTCTGCTGTCCTGGGAATAGAGTTGTTACACAATACCCACATAAATTGGGAGATGGGAAGACTATTCTTGAGGCAAGGCGGATGATTACTGGTGGCATATAAAAATGTATTCCTGTCTGTTTTTTTTCTAAACAAGGTGGTACCCAGTCTAGGTCCTTCTCTAAATACCGTAACATCTAAAAAATCAATAGTGTCTGGACTAATTTTGCCGGTAAAGCAAACAGTCGAATCAAGTTGGTTAAGATAATCAATCATCAGAAAGAATTCCTCCTCAGTGCCATTTCACAAAAGAAACACATCATCTATGAATCTTTTGTAAAATATGATTTTGGTGCCAAACTTAGCGAGCATCTCTGTAATTTTGTATTCATGCAAAAAAAATGTCGACATAGGCTGGGGCCACATTGGACCCCATAGCTGTGCCGGCAATTTGAGTAAAATATTGACCCTGGTACATAAAATGGTTATTTTCCAATATCAATCTCAACAGCTCGAGCAGAAACTCAACAGGGGGACCCTCTGGCTCAGAGCATATAAATATATATATTACCTGATGTACCCAGTTTCACCCAGGCAGACCTTAAATATTTTAATTTCCTTCATGCCATCTTAACTTAACTTATATGCTTAGTTTATTTTATAGCTCTGGTGTAAAGGAGTGTGCTAGTATCAAGTTTAAGGGCTCTATTCATGCAGCAGAGAAAAGCCCGGTTTTGGGGTAAACAGGGATTTTCTCTGCTTGATGCTATTCACAGAGCGGGTTACTTGTTACGAATCCCAAAGACTTCTCCAAGTAAGCCCCCTAGAACGTAGCCTAGCAAGGTCTTCCACCACTAACAGCCACCCATTGTTCCCTTAGAATTAAAGACATTCATCGGTACTTAGGTGGCCGCCTGGACTTAATACTCAAGGTAGTAGTGGCTTATGCGAGTGTATGATGGGATCCAGTGGTAAGGTGAGAAGTTTGGAACAGGAAGTGTCAATGTGGCAACCAGAGACTCGATGGTGTGGGTGGAGAGCCGGTGATAAGGCTTGAGTGCCGATGTGCAGGAAGGATTGGCTTTGAGAGATGATGATGCCGCCTAGGAGCCGATGGTGTGGCTTCAAGCCAGTAGCAGAAATAAGTGTTAATAGTGCGGCTTTGAGAGCCAATAGTGCAGCTAAGGTGCCGATGGTGAAGTTTTGAGCTGGTAGTAGGAATTGGTGTATTTTAATTGTGGCTTTGTGAGCCATTGGTGCGGCTTGGAAGTCAGTACACAAGTTGGTGTACTTGCGATGCGGCTTTGGGAGCTAATAGTGTTACTGGGGAGCCGGTACACAAGCTGGTGTACTTCAGATGCAACTTTGAGAGCTGCTGGTGCGGCTTGGAAACCAATGGAGTGGCTTGGGAGCCATGGAAGCTGCTGGTGCGGCTGGAAAGCCGATGCAGTGGCTGGTGAGAGAACCAAAAGTAACGCTATAGTTGGCGAGGTGGCAAAAGGCCAGCGTGCACAAATAGGAGGAGGAACCAATCACGCCGTGCTGTGGATAACATGTGACCTCCTGTGGCGTGCAGATCGCCTAGCAACTGAGGGAACCAGAATAACAGCGTCATGAGAAGTTAAACTGCTAGAGGGAGACAAGTTGTGACCGCAACTTGTAACATTACCATGGAGAAGTTTATTACTTCCCCAGCAGCACCCCCACTCTGTGAATGAATTGCATCACCATACTTTAGTATAGTGAGTGCAATTCATAGAAGCACGGAAAGATCTGCTTTCCATTTTGCTTTACATAATCCATTCGCCATCGCAGGATGGTGAATCAATTCTTGTTAGGGAGAAGAGCAGTGAAGTCTCTCCCATGTCTCTCTGCCCCCTTCTGTGCCAGCAGCCAATCAGAGGAGCATATGCCAGGTTACCTCTTCCTCACTGCCTGGCGCCCATCCGCTGTGATCCACTCTCACCCTGCTGATGCCGTCGAGATGACCTCCCTCCACATAGATGCCAATGCACTGAAGATTCACAGCACACCACCAGATGACAACAGCATACAGAGAAGACTGGATCACCGAACCTGCATTTACTGCATCACATATCTGGTAAGTGTACATTAATTGCTTCTTATCAAAACTAAAGGTCGCATCAAACTGATGCGATATATAGTGATAAATAACAATTCTTTACCGCAGATCTACATGAATAGACTCCCCTGTAAATAAAGTTTTTTTTAGTTCTTAGCAGTGTCGGCTCCAGAGGTGGGGCTGTCCAATAATCAAAAAGGGGAGCCAAACCAACTGTCACCCAAATGCTGCCAAACATCACTGGCAGTTGGTGTGACTCCCCTATTTGAATATTGGACTGCACTGCACCCCCACCTTTTTTAACTTGTCTGATGTATGAGTGCTTTATACTAAGCAGTGGCGGTTGCTCAGTGGGGACCAAAAATAGCAGAAAGGGGCCGGATAAAATATAACCCTAACTGTACCTTATAACTTGTTTTAAATATTGCCGGGTGGTAATATTACCCATCAAAAGCTGGTTCCTGGTAAGAAAACGGAGCCACAGGGACTTACCTTCAGGCATCAGTAGAAGAAGGGAAGTGACATTATATAATGAGTGAGATCAGCAGATAGAAGGGGGTGACATTATGTAATGAGTGAGATCAGCAGATAAAAGGGGAGTGACATTATATAATGAGTGAGGTCAGCAGATAGAAGGGAGTGACATTATACAATGGGTGAGATCAGCAGACAGAAGGGGACTGACAGTAGATCATGAGTGAGGTCAGCAGAAGAAGGGAAGTAATGTTATATAATGAGTAAGATCAGAAAATAGAAGGGGAGTGAAATTATATAATGAGTGAGATCAGCAGATAGAAGGGAAGTGACATTATGTAATGATTGGGATCAGCAGATTGAAGGGGAGTGACATTATATAATGATTGAGATCAGCAGATATAAAGGGAGTGACATTATATAATGAGTGAGATCAGCAGATATAAAGGGAGTGACATTATATAATGAGTGAGATCAGCAGATAGAAGGGAAGTGACATTATATAATGAGTGAGATCAGCAGATAGAAGGGAAGTGACATTATATAATGAGTGAGATCAGCAGATAGAAGGGAAGTGACATTATATAATGAGTGAGATCAGCAGATAGAAGGGAAGTGACATTATGTAATGATTGGGATCAGCAGATTGAAGGGGAGTGACATTATATAATGATTGAGATCAGCAGATATAAAGGGAGTGACATTATATAATGAGTGAGATCAGCAGATATAAAGGGAGTGACATTATATAATGAGTGAGATCAGCAGATAGAAGGGAAGTGACATTATATAATGAGTGAGATCAGCAGATATAAAGGGAGTGACATTATATAATGAGTGAGATCAGCAGATAGAAGGGAAGTGACATTATATAATGAGTGAGATCAGCAGATAGAAGGGAAGTGACATTATATAATGAGTGAGATCAGCAGATAGAAGGGAAGTGACATTATATAATGAGTGAGATCAGCAGATATAAAGGGAGTGACATTATATAATGAGTGAGATCAGCAGATAGAAGGGAAGTGACATTATATAATGAGTGAGATCAGCAGATAGAAGGGAAGTGACATTATATAATGAGTGGGATCAGCAGATAGAAGGGAAGTGACATTATATAATAAGTGGGATCAGCAGATAGAAGAGGAATGACATTATGTAAATATGCATGTCCATTTGATAGATATTTTACATTGCAAGCACCATTATGGCATAGTATACAACATTATGGGCCTGATTTTCAGTGATGTTGGACACAGTGAAGCTATATTTTTCATCTGCGCACGTGTCTGGGCTGCACCGTACATGTGTCTTAGTAGCACTGCGCATACATCCTGTTGGTGGTCATACAGAGTCGCAGTACAGATTCAGGTGCACACATGAAGAAGTGTATTAGAAATATGTCAGGCGATCCTGGAAGGTTACAGGGGGTTGGCTAATCAGACGCAGATGTACCATAGTATGGGCGTGTTATTGGAGTGACATGGGTGTGTTGCTGAAAGTGGTTGCTTAATTAGATGCTGAGACGCTCACATTGGAGGCCATACTCAGATGGAGGATCTGCACCTAGCATAGGGCTGGGCATAGTTTCAATGGTGTGACTGAGAGTGGTGTCTAAAGATGCACAAAGCATTATTGCAGCGTCTGTAGACACTGAAAGTGGGTGTCTTAGTCCTCGCACATTCGGACACACGCATGTACACAGGGAAGGGCTTTGTAGCTGCATTAGTATAAAGTTGCAAACGCAGATGCAGCAAAAGACACAAGGCCGCAACTACCTCCACGTCTGAATCAGGCCTTATGAGGAAGGAGTATCCCACCCCCTTCACAGACCCTGCCCCCTCAACAGACCCGCCCCCATTAAGGCTTCTTCCAGAAATCTTTCTAACTGGTTTTCCATCCCAATTTGCCCCTGCAGGCGAGCACCTAGCCAGCATGGCGGCTTGCTTCCAGGTCAGCCAGCACACATATATAGATGTAACCTCAGCAGCGGTGCTACAGTTAGTTCTTTCTTTAGCATTGTCACAATGCGGTAAAAAGCACTGACTGTACCACTGTTGCTGGGAGAGGTCATGTCTGCTGATGGCACCATCGTGCATCTCTGTCTGCACCAGAGCAATACCAGTGGGGACACAGACACAGGTCGGAACCGGTCATGCAGGATGACAGCCTCAGTCTGTATGACTGGGAGACAAACTTTGGACCCTGCATCTAGATTTTGAAAAGGAAATAATGATTTGCTGTGCAGCTATATATGTGATATATATACATGCTATATATGTGATATATATATGTGATATATATACATGCTATATATGTGATATATATACATGCTATATACACTGGTGGCCAAAATTGCGGACACATTTTGAAATGTGAATGTTTTTCAATTTTGAATGCTTATAAAAACAGTTTCACTTCACACAGTGCAATGATTCATATATCAAATGAAAGGAAATTTAATGCTGAATTCAACACAATAAACAGGTCAAATATTTGCATTACAAGGGAAGTTATGCTACTTTCAGCCAGACAAAGAAGCACAGATGCGTGAGATTCAAGAAGCGAATTGTAGCGACAACTACTACCAGCCAATCGGAATCGTTGTTCTGAGGACCAATCAGCTGTCGTTTATGAGCAGGTGCAAGGTCATGTTCAGAGGTGGGAAAGGTCAATTTGGCTGTTTCATTTTGCAGAATAAAGTTGGTTACTGAAGTGCAATTATAGTTGGATGTTTGTGTGTATTGTTTAGTGCTAACGACGGTGTAAAAAATAAATACAACAATGTCGTCCAGGCAAAGTGGTGACTGGTCACCCAGGAAGAGATCCAGGATTGTGGTGTTATGTGAAAATGGTCTTTCGTATGCAGCAATTACGGGAGAAGTTGGTGGGAATGTGACAACATCAGTAGTACGAAAGTTTTGTTTACGCTATCAGGAAACACAATCTATACAAACCAAAGAAGGAAAAGGCCAGAAAAAGTGCACAACAGCTGTTGATGATAGGAAAATAAAATTAATTTGCGTCAGGGACAGATGGATGTCATCTGCGGCCATTAGCAGTGAACTGAGTGCAACTGGTGTTTTAGTCAGTGCAAGAACCGTACGGAGAATACTAACGGAGGTTGGCCTAAAAGGTAGGATTCCCCGAAAAAAGCCATTGCTGAATAAAAAGCAGCGGCCGAAACGAATACAGTGGGCAAAAGAACACATTGCCTGGACAGCAGGTCAGTGGAAACAAGTGGTATAGAGTGACAAAACTAAGATATCGATATTTGGTAGTGATGGGGGAAAATATGTGAGACGTCGCATCGGGGAAGAGATACATCCAGATTGCACTCAAGTGACAACAAAGAATCCTACAAGTGTTATTATCTTGGCATGTATGACAGCAGATGCTGTAGGCCGCCGTTATGTCATAGATGGCACACTGAACAGCAGAAAGTACATTGACACCATCCTACAACCAAAACTTCTACCTTCTATCAGGGATCTTTGTCCAGATAATGCCCCATTTTTTTTCCAGCAGGATTTTGCTCCCTGTCACACTGCATGGATATGCCAACAGTGGTTCACGGAGAATGACATGCAGGTGCTGGGATGGCAAGGAAACAGACCAGACCTGAACCCCATAGAACATTTGTGGTTCCGTTTGAAAAAACTGGTACATCTGAGGCATCCATCCAATAAAAGACAATTAATTGAGGCTATAATTTTCTCATGGCACCACATAATAAAGAAGGAAGAGCTCCAAACATTGGTTGGCTCAATGCCACGTCGCTGTGCTGCTGTCTTGAAAAATAAAGGATACCCAATAAAACACTGATAGGACAGTAACATCATAAGTACACAGGGATTTTCACCATAAGTATTGTTTTCACTGCATAACTTCCCTTGTAATGCAAATATTTGACCTCTGTTTATTGTGTTGAATTCAGCATTAAATTTCCTTTCATTTGATATATAAATCATTGCAGTGCATGAAGTGTAACAGTTATTATAAGCATTCGAATTTGAAAAACATAAAAATTTCAAAAAGTATCCGCAATTTTGGCCACCACTGTATGTGATATATATAAATGCTATATATGCGATATATATATACTATATATGTGATATATTCATGCTATATATGTGATATATATACATGCTATATATGCGATATATATACATGCTATTTATGTGATATATACATGCTATATATGTGATATATATACATGCTATTTATGTGATATATACATGCTATATATGTGATATATATATATAAATGCTATATATGCGATATATATACATGCTATATATGTGATATATACAGCTATATATGTGATATATACATGCTATATATGCGATATATATACATGCCATTTATGTGATATATACATGCTATATATGTGATATATACATGCTATATATGTGATATATACATGCTATATATATTATATATATACATGCTATATATGTGATATATATACATGCTATTTATGTGATATATACATGCTATATATGTGATATATATATACATGCTATATATGTGATATATACATGCTATATATGTGATATATATATATATACATGCTTAAAAGGTATTTAACACTCTATTAAAATAAATAAATAAAATAAATATTTTGTGTGGGAGTGCTGCTTTGTGATAGCTGTTTCCTATATTCAAAGGACAATGACAAGTACCTGGCATGCAATGTAACGAACACACTTCAGGCTGTTGTAGATTATTACTATGAGTGCTTGGATACTCAATGGTGTTGTTCTGAATATTGCCTGCAGAACATAGTTATCATTCAGTTCTATGCAGATTTAGCCTGAAGCAGGCTGTTATATTAAGTATGGTATTCCCTGCCTTCTCTGTAGCAAAAAAATACAATAAGGTTTAATTGCCTACTACAAGTGAGTGCAATAGCAAGTATTCTAGATATTCTTATAATCTATTCTAGTTATTCTAATGTTAACTAACTGTAAAATTGGATTCAATGAAATAAAATCTTTTTCTCAACTAGTAAAAAGAGGCAAACATTGGAAAATATAAGAAAGATCTCAATGGTCAATGTACCATGAATTTTAAAATTTGAGAGTGAAAAAGCTGAGAAAATGTCATTTAATAAAAGCAAACAGCATGAGTGTGAAATTAAACCCCAAAATGGGAATAAAGTACAGCAGATTACTATACTGAAAAAAGAAATTAAATGGCACATTCTATTATTAAACTACCAGCCAGACGGCAACCCTTTTCTGGTCAAAATAAAGTGTACTATTTTTATGTTCATTAAATAGAGATCCATTTTATATTGAAAATAATACTATCAATTATTATTATTATTTTTATTATTATTATTATTATTATTATTATTATTATTATTCCAAAGCAAAGTGCAAAATTCAAATAAATATAACATAATATGGACATGGATAAACTCTTTGCCCTTAAACATACATCTCTTTAATATATACCTCCTCAAAACACTAAGGGGTCTATTCATGATGTTAATTAACATTGTAACTCGCCGTGGATACCGGAGTAATTCAGCATTGCTCCAGCGCGGTGACAGCTGATTCGAAAGTCAGCTGTCCCACGAGCGGCTTTACTGCTCCTTTCGGTACTGCTATGTCCTCATACACTGTTGTTCAAGTCGCCAATAGCCCCTCTGGGAGTCATGTCCTGGGCGATTTGGCCATACCAATCGTCTTTCTCGCACAAATGTGGTCTTATTGCATAATAAAACAACTGGGAGGGCCCTATTTGCATATTAAAACAACTGGGAGGGAGAAACTACATTGCTGGCTTTCACTGATCAATTTGAGGTGCAACATTTATATATCTGTGTGCTGAGTCTGAATCTGTGTAAGAAAGTCTCAGCAGCCATGGCTTTTTATCATGCCAAGCTCCCTTGTGCTTCATCTGTGACTTTGTACCAGGGCCGTAACTAGGGGTATGTGAGCGGGGCTGCCTCACAGAGTGCAACGCTCTATGGGCAGCACCACCACTCACCCACAGCTCCTGTATTTGGCTATGGCTAGCAGCGTTCCTGTAACGGCACCCTGCTGTCCGAATCTCTGCAGCAGTGCCGTCTGGAGCGTCCTTAGGACACTCTAGACGGTCACAACCCAGAGTCTCTAGACACTGTTTGGCGTTTTGCTGCATGTGAATAAGATGAAAAATGTAAAGAAAAATACAGTACGCTACTCCTCTCGTAGCATCTCAGATAAACTGTGCGCGTCGCTCCAAATGGCATATATATTCTAGGCACTACAGGAACCATCACAACCTCCAATCATGCCTCTCAGAATAGTAATATAAAATGGTGGTTGCTCAAATCTACTTAATCAACTTAATGGCCCTTCACAAGTGCACGAAAATGGAGGGGTAAATCTAGACAAGAAAAAGAAAAAAATGTTCCCCCAGCACTATGCAAAATATCAGCAATACACATAATTATAGAAATTCAGAGATCTCAGTTCGCATATATATTTGCAAAGATAGGTTTATGTCACAAGGCTTAATTTGGTGGTTAATTAGAGCTGTAGGACCCGGGCCCGTGCCAGGCCCCTCCAGTAAGTCAGGGCCCTGGTAAAGAGTACCCGCCCCCCTCTCGGCACCCCTGGAGATATGACATTAGATAATCTGCACCAAAGAAATCAAGTGACTTCATAATAGTACAGAAATTGGGAATAAGCAACCCCCAGTCATTTGATCCTACCAAGTAATATGACAGTTGAAATAAAATAGTTTCTCCTTCTACATATGTGGATAACTGCACAGTGCTACTTCTTATTATTATACACTGTAACATAGCTAATTTGTTAGTTGTCTTTTTAGATTACTTCCACTAAATTTGTTTTGTGCTGAAATATTTATGAGATGCAGACTTCGGGGCCTATTCATCATACCTAAACTTTCTCTGGAGGTAATTAGGTTTAGAACTCGCATGGAGTTCTATCTAATTACCAGAGGAATTCATCATTCCTCCTCTCCATAACTATTCTAAAAATCTGTCATTTTTGAGATGACAGCTTTTCAGGAAATAGATAGTTATCCCTCTCTAGTCTAACTTACCGCAGTTGGAATCCATGCCGCGCATGTGCTGTTACATTCGTAAACCAGCGCATGAGCAGCACTACCTAAACCAGCTGCGGTAATTTTGTGTCCCCCCACAACACCCCCTCCTCCCTCTGCTCACCTCCCCCCATCCCCGCACTTACATGCCCGCTGCAGCGCCTCCGGCTCCAGTGGCTGGTCTGACACGTGTTCTCCCAGCTGACCACAGTAGTATAGAGGAAAAAAAAAAGCTGTTTTTTTTCTAAACTTTATTGTGTTCTGCTGGGAAAACACTAGTCATACCAGCCTCCGGATCCAGAGGATGGACCAGAGTGCTGGAGGGAGATGCCGTGGGGCCTGTCCACGCTGACACAGGTAAGTGTTACCTGCTAATCGCCACCTCACAATGGCGAATAGTAAGTCAATCAAATTCCGAAAATACATAATTTTCGGAATTTGATGAATAGCATAATTTCCATATCCCCATACTAATGTATGGGGAGTGTGGAAATGAACGCAGGGGGACTTAGCAAGGCGATATCAGTGATATCTCTTGTGCTAAGTGTGTTCATGAATACTAAAATAACATCAATTAAGGAAAATGGCCTTAAAACATTATTTTAGTGTTGATGAATAGGCTCCTTAGAACTCATGTATCACTGACTTATGTGTGTGGTTTTTTTTCTTGCATATGTGCACGAAAAAGATTGTAACATACATGTGCACAAGAAAGACATATTTGTGTCAAAATATAGTTAGGTAGCATCTTGCACTTATGACTCCACATACTGAGCATGACACAACAGGGATGGAAAGTGTCGGGCAGATATACAACCATGCAGAGCCGTAACTAGACTTTTTGGTGCTCTGTGCCAGAAAGAGCATTCGCGCACCCCTCATATTTCAAAGGGACTTAATGCACCCAAAAAAGGGGAATGGCCTCATGGGGAAGGACCAGGGAAGAGATAGGGGTGGCCAGGAGATGCTGGTGATGAAATAAGAGGAAGCTACAAGTGAGAATGATAATAAACAGAAATATGACAGGTCCAAACAGCGCTCCCTGACCTGTGGTGCCCTGTGCGATGGCACTGGCCGCACAACCCTAGCTACGGCCCTGCAACCATGTACAGTAAGCTTACTACAGCCTACAGCCTACACATGTATTCAAGTAAATGCGACCAAGTTAGATTTGGACACAGACACATATGCGTCTGTCAGGAGGGGTATCTGTTGCAGGTGATGATCCTTGGTGCAGAAACAAAAGGACGATGATGTTCATAATGATGATGATTATAGGCAGCCATTTCTGATTGTCTGATTACATCTAGACCCGACGCACTGTATAGAAATAATTATTGTGGCTGCAGATTATATGTGCCCATCTATTCATGTTAATTGATACAGTACAGTAGTTGCAGGAAAGAAAATTCCCATCTGAATTTCAAAATGACAAGTCAATAGATGTTTTGATGTAACTGAATTTAGTGTGCGCTTTTATTTTCTATTCCTGTCTCTATTTAATTGTATTTTATATGGTAAATGAGACTTTCGCACTTATTAATAGCACTTCCAGACACATCTACTTAATCTCGTACATCAGTTAATTAATGCATTTAACTACTGCATTTCTGTTTTGTTTTTAGGTGTGATTGTGTGTTTGCTTGTTTGGTTCAGGAACAGTGAACGGCTAATGCATCCAACTCTACATGATCCCTTCGCAGTTCTTTGTTACCAGCTCATGTGGAAACAAATATGATTTATTGCCAATACTGTTTGCGTTTATGCAACTTTGTAAATCAAGTTTTTTCAATGTGCGAATATAATACCTTTTCTCCTAATAATATGTTGTGTGCAACACTACTCTGACAGAATTCTCTATCAGGGGACTGACACTTGAATGTGACTCTAATTTGTTATTTGGCAAAGCAAGTCTAGTTCTGTATATCATAGAAATGTAATCCAAGCCCTGTCAGTGTTTTTAATTGCTCTCTTCATCTTATTCACATTAACAGCTTCACTGTTATATAATGCATTCATTTTATATTTTGGTGTTTTATTTTTATACCCTGCTCTATAAAGTAACTTGGCACTCATTTAATACACTTTTTTTCTGCACACTTAGAATATTTAACCACTTGCCTGGCGTAGGATCTCTCATTATTTATTTATTTATTTTAAAGAAAATACTATAAGTGTTACTGTTACTCACCCATTGCTTCACTTGTCTCTTAGCAGCCAATAAACTGCATTATAGCACAATAACGTACATTGTGTTATTTTCCCTAAAACCACAAACACTAGTGCCAAAACATAAGTAAGAATCATATGCTAGAGACAAGAACAATTATGGTGGAAGTTTTGTTGGAGCCATAGTTCATTAAAATATATGCAAAACTCCACAAAAGTCAGTCTTATGGAGCGTACACAAGGTACGACTTTCATGAACGATAACGATATAATTCATCGATATATCGTTCATATCGTTCATTTCTATGTACCCAACAACCTATCAACGACCAACGATACGCGTTCCCGCATGGACGATAACGATATCGTTGGTATCGTTGGTCGGCCATGCATGCAGGCCAACCTGGATGATATCGTTCATTTTCCATAGGGGTTTGTGATCGTTGGCTGTTCATCGGTGGTGATATCTTTAGTGTGTGGATGAACGATATCGTTCATCCAATCCCCGGGAAATTCAAGGGAGATTGTTCAGAGATATCGTTTGCTGAACAGATTGTCCCATGTGTACGCACCATTATACTGCAGGCAAAGGTGCCAATTTCATCATGGGGCTGATCCTGAGTAAGATGCAGTCTCGGCCATCCTTGCGTCTTTGGCGTAAGACGCATCTGTGACTTTATACTAGTGCCGTTACAAAGTCCTTCCCTGTGGTACATCCGTGCTTCCAAATATGCAAGGACTGAGATGCTCACTGTCAGGTTCCTTAGATGCTGAAATACTGCTTGGTGCATCTTTAGAAGCATCATCGGTCACAGCATCGAAGCTTGCACCAGTTAGGTGCAGTATCTCAGTCTGGGTGGTTGAGCGTCTCTATACAACACACCTGTGACAGTCCCATAAGGCACAACATCTCGGTGCGTCTTCTTAGCCACCCCCGTTACCTCATAATCACTGTCCGGGAATGCCCCTCACATTTCTGTTACTGCGCGTCTAAATCTGTACAAACAAAATCGGATGCATTCACAGCGCGACTCACACATATGCGCAGACAAAACAACATTGCTCCACTCTGGCATAGCTGCTGCGTCTTACTCAGAACCAGGCTTCGTGTGTCAGAAGGCTGCTTATTTTACTCTCAGCCTATGGATGCAAATGATTGAATTGCTTCATCACTCTTACCATGGTACATCACAGTTACATAAGAGATGAATGATGGGATTAGAGATACCATTTGTAGTACATAAAGGCTAGTTCTGTATGCACATTCTGGGCCATATTCAATTTGGAGCGAAAAGTCCGCAGAGCAGCGGTGTGTGTTCTCCTCCCAACTCCCCCCCCCCCCCCACCCCCCACCGCTGGACACTGCGACCTGCGACTGGGACAGCAGGACTGTTCCAGAAAAACGCGACTATCCCGCTGGATGTTGGGAGGTATGCTATAAATGAGTCACTTGAAACCCTGTATGAGCGGAATGGTCACTGGCATATCTATAATGGGTACACCCTGCACCAGGGGCGTAACCAGGTATTTGAAGGCCCCATAGTAATAGTTTGCAAGGGTCCCTATGTACCACCCAATGGTGAAAAAATTATCTAATATATGTAACTGTGACAAGGAAGATGGGGCCCCCTCAGCTCTGGGCCCTATAGCAGCTGCACCCCTTGCACCTATGGTAGTTACGCCCATGCCCTCCACCTATTTCTTCAATATTTACCTCCACGCCATTTCTCCTGAGACCTGTGCATGCTCAGTGGACTCTGGCACAGGGCTGGAGTCTATTAGTGTTCATAGTCTACTGTGCTGCCGGGTAGAGAGGAGGGGGACCTGGTCGGAGATTGCACACGGGCCCCCTCCTTTCTTGATATGCCCCTGGGAATGATATATACAGTAGATATCTGAATGATTTCTGAATTGTCTTTCTCTTTATATGGATAACAAGGTATCTGTATTCCGTACAGCAGTGGTTCTTTCTTGAATTACGATGCCCTAGAGTATCAGCATTTTTATTCACAACACCCCTAGGCCAAATATTCTCTTGTTGTGAATTCTCTGTTCCACTCAGGGATTTGTGGTGAGGTCAGTGGCTGGGCAGGCACTGGCTAGTATCAGAGCCAGATTTCTACACACATATATGAACCTGCCCCACTTGCCCAGATCTCCCCTCTCACACAGATTCCCCGCAAACAGAGATGCCCCACACACAGAGGCCCTGATTCAGAGCCAGTCGCTCTGACAGAGCGCTCGCTCTGAATCAGGGCCGGTCTTTTTTTTTTTTAGAACGGCCTCCTGACGACCCACAGCTATAGCGAGCGGCCAGGATGATGGTCGCGATGGTCAAGACCATCGCGACCATCGCGCTTGCAACGAGACCCTTGTGGTAGGGTCTTGTTGCCGCAAGCCCCAGAGAGATTTCGTCTCTAACAGAGCCGGAATCTCTCCACTGACATCACTTGTGATGTCAGTGGGGCCGGCCCCAAACAGTAGGCATTCACACGGGAACGCCTCCACTTGGGCAGCCACCCCCCGGCCCGCCCACCAAAGGGGGCATGCTGTCACTCAACATCAACAGCACGCCCCCTTTGGTGCGAGACCCGGAGCGACGGTTTGCCCATTGCTATTCTGGTCTCGCTCATGTGCAAGACGGAGCCGGCTCTGTCGTGCGCATGCCCTCTGGGCTACCATCGACCCGGTTGCACGCACTCAGCGCTTGCAACCGGGTCTGAATCAGGCCCAGATTCCCCTTAGCACAGATTCCCCTCATGCATATCTCCCACTAGCACAAAAAATCCCTCCCCCCAACACACACACACACAGATCTCCCCCTAGCAGAGAAGATCCCCCCTCAGGGTTGGGTACAGGGTACCAGCGCTCATAATCCCAATGCTGGCATCCCGACTGGGTTAGGATACCAACACCTGCCAATAAGTACCCTAACTCTACCCCTACCCCTAAAAGGTACCCACACACATAGCGATCTGCACACGATGAGCCGATGTGTACGATTTGTGTACAATTTCCCTTGAAACTCTCCCCAGCAGCTCTGCACATGATCTCCACACAATCTGCACACGATTTGGTGTCCAATCTTCATACGATCTCTCCTGCATCCAGACTTTCACAGTGCATATATCCTAGATTGTCAGATCTGCCCTACAACACGGCAGATCTGACGATACGATGTGTGACCAGTGGGGACGCACATCGCATCATGATCGTGAGTGGGCACGCACGATTTACTCAGGATTTGGCCATATTTTACATGATCTGTCATTCCAATGTGTCAGAATCGGCCAGATGGGGTAAAATATCGCTATGTGTGTGGTCAGCATAACCCTCCCCGCAGCCTAAACCTAACCTTCTCTCCCCACAGCCTAAACCTAACCCTTCCCCCACAGTCTAAACCTAACCTGCCCCCCCCAGCCTAACACTAACCCTCTCCTTAGTGCCTAACCCTAACCCTCCCCCTAATCCCAATACTTACCACCAGGATGCCGGCAGTCAAGATGCTGGAGCCGGGATTCTGACTAGTGTCAGGATTCCAGTGCCAGCATTCTGAGCACCAGCATCCTGAATGCCGGGATGCCAACTACATCCCCCTTCCCTCACACAGATCTCCAACTAGCAGAGAAGAGTCCCCACCCCTTAACTGGGTACACACTAGATGATATGTCATCTGATCCTGCAGATCAGAGCAACATATCAGATACATTGTCTAAAGTGTACCCATGATATGCCCACTCCCGCAGGTCGTTAGTGACATCCCCCGTTGACCCTGCTGCAGGGCCGACAGGGGATGTCGCTAACAATGCAGCATGATATGTAGCTCACCCCTGTCAGACCCGGCATTGGCAAGTGTGTATGGACTTGCCCGATGCAGGCTCCCATCGCTGGTGAAGTTGTGCTGGGTACACATCGTGTAATGTGTACCCAGCTTTGCACAGAAGGTGCCAGTCCCTGCATAGTAACGATGTAACAGCTACTGGTGTCTGCAGGACAACCCCCTATCCTGTTACACAGAGATTTACAAGCCACCAGACAGTGTCCTGTTGTCCACAGCAGACCCTCCTCACCTTTTTCTCCTTTGTATATTAATCTGTGTGCATATTACAATTTCCTTCCCTCTGCTGCTGAGCTCCGATGGTTAGGTCTCCGATGCCTGAGTACTTCCTGGACCGGTCACCTAAATGTCAGATGTATCCATCAGAGCTCAAGGCACACCTCCTCACAGTACGGCATGCCTCCATAAGCTCTTTTTCTCTGTGTTTTATTGGCTGCTTCGTGGCCCAGCCCCCAGCTCCAGCCAGTGTCTGAGCTATCACAGGTGAGGCTGAGCTCTTACTGTCTCATCTCTCATCTATCCCTGTATTTCCAGGGAGTGCTGCATATTTAGTGAAAGTTGCCTATAAAAGATTTCAGAATAATACAAAGAAGATATGTATAAGTTCTAAATATCTTCTTTGCATTATTCTAATAATTTGTATAGTAAAAATGCTGCAGTCTGACAGGGAGTATGTAGTGTTCACTCTAGCTCTGGCAGCAGGCAGGGCGCCGGAGCTAGAGAGGGTAACCTTGTGCGCGCGCCGAAGGTGCGCACGTCCGAAAAGGGGGCGTGGTCATGAAAAGGGGCGTGTCTATAAGATGCGTCCCCTTTTCGTCATACTGGGGGCGTGCCCGGCACTTACGGACATGCCGGGCAGCCCCCAAGCGCTGCAGAAAGGGAAAATAGATGCCGGGCACATGCACCCGGCATCTATTCTCCGGCGGTGACCGGGACACCGCATGTTTCTCCATCCACGGGACACTGCATCCCGCGGGTGAGAACGGCACCCGCAGGCTGTGAGGGCAGGGCGCTTTTTGCCCTCCTCCTGGAGGGCAGGGTGCTTTTTGCCCTCCTGAAGGAGGGCAGGGCGCCGCGCCCCGCTAAAACAGCCTAGCGGGAACGCTAAGTATGACAGGGAAGGCTACACTGACGTGCAGTCAGTGTAGCCTTTCCTGTCATACTCCCTGTCAGACTGCAGCATTTTCACTATAAAAATTATCCCTGGTTCCGCTAAAGAATCCAGTAGCCATTTATGGCCAAAGGCCTTGTGCTCAGACCCAGTTTTCGTCTGCTGGTCCACTCTGTGTATACTTTAACAAATGCTGTCCTTGAACAATTCACCAGTGCAGCTACTTTGCTACATCTTGCACTGCTGCTGAGAGCGCACACAATAATTCATGTTCAAAGTCCATCAGTTCATGTTGTTTGTCCATTACATTATAAGTGGAATAGCTTCTTGGCATAAAATTGCCTGGTAGTCATAATAAGTTAATAATTTGGCCATATATATGCATAGATGCAGTTAAGAATGGTATATTCAACCTTTCAAGCCATTCTCTTAATACAGCGGAAATTTCATTACTTAGCAAGGGCCTCAAATTTGCCCCGACAAAGGAATTAAATAAATTTTAAACTTTTATTGACCTAAATAAATTTACTAGGTCACTAACACTAAGGAGACATTTTGCAAAAAAGGATCTTGAAACAGAGACAGAACATTCATCAAAATCAGGTTTGAGAAGAAGGTCAAAATTTTATCCTCTTGAGTCTAAGGGCAACCACATTAATCTCTTTTATTGACTTAGTAAAAAAAGATCTTTGTGATGATGATATAATTCCTCAGAAGTATTCCAACTTGAAAAATGCAGAAAAAGAAGCATTCAAAAATTTGCAAGGGAATAAGGAAATTGTTATAAAACAAGCAGATAAAGGCGGCGGTGTCGTGATTATGGATCGAGAAGCATATGAAAAAGAGGCTTACCGTTTATTGGATGATGAAGTATCATATAAAAAACTTACACATGATCCAACGACAAGATTCGTAGAAGAACTTAGGACTTTACTTGTCACTTATCTTCGCAACGAAGTACTCGATAAAGAAGAATTTCAATATTTAATGGTATCAGCTCCTGTTTTACCGATTTTTTATTTTTTACCGAAGATCCATAAGTCATTAACCAACCCACCAGGTAGACCGATCATCGCAGGGATTGATTCACTCACGTCTCATTTGTCTGAATATATAGATATTTTTCTTCATAAATATGTGGTGTTATTACCTTCTTACTTAAAGGATACAAGTGGTGTGATCAATACCTTATCTGATTTTAAATGGAAGGATTCCTACTTCTGGGTTACAATTGATGTCCAAAGTCTTTATACTTGCATTAAACATAATAAAGGTATAGAAGCCTGTAGAAGATTCTTAAATAGAGACTCTGATTTGTCTGACTCTCACAAGAATGGAATATGCAATTTTATAAGTTTTATCTTGTGTCATAATTTTTTTAAATTTCAAGATACCTTTTTTATACAACTTTGCGGGACTGCAATGGGGACTATATTCGCACCCAGTTTCGCCAATCTGGTGATGGGTAGCTGTGAAGAAGATTTTATTTATAATAATAATTTATTCATTAGTCATCTAATTTATTATAAACGCTATATAGATGACATTCTGATAATTTGGGAAGGAGATGAAAAATCATTTGAAGGTTTTTTTAACTTCATATCGGATAATGATTATAATCTTGTCTTTTCATACGAGAAAAATAGGGCTAAAATTGACTTTCTAGATCTTACTCTCAGCGGGAACAATGAACAGATTGCCACTTGTAACTATATAAAAAAGGTAGACTCAAATAGCTACCTTCACTTTAAAAGTTGCCATGCCAGAAACTGGAAGACAAATATTCCCTGCTCGCAGTTCTATCGTATTAAACGTAACTGCAGTACACAAGTAGACTGTGAGCAACAACTTTCATTGTATGCAGATAGATTCAGGGATAGGGAATATCCAGAGGTAATTATAGAAAAAGCCCTTGAAAAAACTAGGTGTATGGAAAGAAAGAATCTACTTGTGAAGAAACCGGAGAAAGTCATGGAGAAATTTACCCCTTTTATTACTACTTTTAGCAACCAAGAAGGTTTAATCAAGAAATCTTTTAAACAACATTGGAATGTGCTTTTAATGGATCCAGTTTTAAAAGAAATCCTTCCTCCTTACCCAAAAATTGTTTTTAGAAAGACTGCGAATTTAAAGGACATTTTGGCACCTAGTCTCCTCAGAAGTAAGCAGCCTATAGAGAAGTCTGCTCTAATGAAATGTAAAGGATGTTTTAAGTGTGGTAATTGTAATATCTGCAAGTTTCTTCATCCCAATAGGAAAAAATTCTTTAATTTTAATAATTCTAAGGAATATTTTATTAAGGATTTTATTAATTGCAATTCAACGATGGTCATCTACGTTTTGGAGTGTACTTGTGGATACAAATATGTGGGAAAGACGAAGAGGATTCTTAAACTTCGTATACAAGAACATATACGTAACATCAAAAATAAAGTGACTACACATGCTGTATCCAAACATTTCTTAGAAAAACATAATTCAAACCCTGAGGATATTAATTTCAAAGCAATCGAATTAGTTAGATCAAGTGAAAGAGGTGGTGACATTTTAAATAAACTCTCGAAAAGGGAGATGTTTTGGATCTTTGAACTTCAAACTATGTCACCCCTCGGTTTTAACGAAAGTTTTGAAATTGTCCCTTTTCTCTGATTGCGGTTTCTTTTACTCCCCCTGTCTTGAAGTCCCTTCTATTTCTATATTGTAACCTGTTTTATTAGATGCATAAATGGGTCTCTTGCACTGAACACTTTAAGTAAGAGTTTTTATGCACCTGTCACTTTAAATAAGAACTTTTATGTTCATGCACATGTCACTTTAAAACTATTGTGCACTTGTCACCTTGAATAAGAAGTTCTATATTAAGTAGACTGTGCATATGTCACTTTAAATTAATTTATAACTTTTACATATTTGAAAGTCTAATTATGGTTTTCCTCATTTTTTATAGTTTTGAAAATACACATCCGCTGTGATTTAAGATTTTGGGATTTGATATTGGAGGTTTTTTTAAATAAAAAAAATTTCTAAGTATGTGGAACAAAAGACAAGATTCTAATCATCTTTAATAATGAACATGCAAAACAGTGTAAATCGGTTTTGACGAAAATGACTGTTACCACCACTAAAACGTTGCTAGTGAGAAACTGGTTCCTGATCTATCCCAAAATGGCGGCGCGCATTGATGTATATGGATCTCCAATAAAATGGCCACGTCTCTTTATAAAGAATCAAATAGAGACTATTTTAAACCGCGATTTATGTATTTATGTATATTAATGGAGATGTTGTTGGTTTGCATTAAGTTTTTATGCTTCGTTCTATAAGTAATTTGAGGTTTAATACAGCAGCGCTTTTCCGGAAGTGACGCCGTTCCGTAAGTGACGTCACATGATGATGCGTTCCAGCAGTGTCTGGCTCACCGGATATGATGCTTTTTGCGTTCCATAGTAGCGCTATTTAGGTTTTATAGTTTTTCAACCTCTATAATGATTAGCATATGTTTAGGTAAGGTAGTTTAGATAGCGATTTATATCCCCATATTTATTTTATGTGAATGTACTGATAGATTAAAGGTCTCTTTTATATTTAGAGTTTTTCTCAGGATGTGACATCATCATTAAGCACCTTAATTGATAGCTCTCTATAATTGAGGAGTATAGGTATAAATACACCCTCCAGCTTATTATTGTTATCCCCTTGATGAAGTCTGACATATGATAGACGAAACGCGTTGGGACTACAGTACCTGAGTACCATTTTTATGGACAGATAAGCTTTTTTTGCCATTTATCTTGTACGTTTGTTTTTTAGCCATTGTCTGTTTTTTATGTAATTAAATGTTTTTTAATCTTCATATATTGTGAAGTGGATGTTTTTGGGACTTATATGTTCCTAATGAAGCTGTGCTCAGCAATATTTATGAATTACTGAAAACAGTACACACTATGTTGGTTTTTTCCATTTTTTACATATTATTTATTCCCATGGTGGTCATGTGACCGAAGCTTACATCACCAGATAAGTAGCATCGATCGTTTCTCTGATACTGCACATGTTATTATATCACGTTTTTGGATACATTTAGGCGCTTACGTTACACTCCACTTTGTCTATTTTGTTTTTTAATGTGTACACCAGCACATGTTTATATTGTGTAACTAGCAGCCACTCATTTATTCACATGAGAAGTATCACTTACTATTTTATTTTTCATTATTACACATTTATGATTTTTTATTTGGCGCCACCACATTTATTTCTATATATATATATATATATATATATATATTTATTTTAAATATGGTGAATTATGTTTTCTTGTTGCTATATTGTTAACAATCAGTAAGGACGGAGGATTGCTCTGAGAGCTCATTTATTCATTCCTACTGATTTACTGCCAAGACGGGAAGCAGTACCGAGGGGCCGCCTTGTCGCAAGCACACATTCAGGAAGCCTGTGTTGCCATTGTCAGGTGATCAAGAGCTATTCCACTCGGACTGCACACAAGTGAGCGCTCTGTGCAGCTTACAGCTCCAGTATTATCCGTGCATGCACGAACGCACAACACCCTACAGGTGAATATTTTACAATATTGAGGCATTACAACACACCAGTGTTTACAGAACCCATTCCCACTGACTGGAGATACATCCACGGGGTTCCACTACTCCATTTGGCAGTTTAAAGCACATTTTAAGTATATTGGTGCACTGTGCCCATACAGATATCGGCACCACGAAAGTGAGTAACTATCATATTATCAATTGATTGCACGAATCAGGACAATTTTTTTTCTGAGGTTTACATAAGATCCTAATTCTTTAGAGGTCCTGGACTATATATTTATATCTAATCATTCTATTAACATGTGAGGAGGAGTGATGTTAAATTTCCGACAAGATTAACTTATAGAGCTTGGAGCAGGCCATGGCACTGAATTTTAATATAACGTGTATTGTATACATTGTATAGCGGTGTTATTATATTATTTATTTTAAAAACATTTGTGTAGTTCCTCAAATAAATGCTCCATCTATTTCATTTGTAAAAATCAGGTTATGTTCTCTTGATATTAGCAAACTCTGCCGACACAGAATTATTAAACTGTTAATTTCTGTGACTCATAGGATTCCAGTTTTGTTAAATAACAATCAGGGGGAGTGTACATGAAAAATCTTTGTTAGGTTGTCATTAGAATGCTAATTGCACTCAGGAGAGGAGATGTATATAGGTCATTAGAATGAATGTTTCTGTGCACAGCCTGGGACCAAGAGGTCCAATGTAAATGCACATTCAATTACTGTAAGTGTGCCAGCAAGGAGGTGCAATTTCCTGACATGGCATTTAGATTGCACAGCCAATTGTCTGTATCCGCAGCAAAGGGAAGAAACCTTGCTATGAGTTAATCAGACCAAAAGTGTATTCCATGTGGGCCAAGTGTGATTGTACATACAGCAGAGAGAAGAAAACTCACCCTCTTTCATGTGGTTTTGGACGTAAAATTTCTATTTCAATAATCGCTAGGATCGTCCAAATTTTTCATTCAAATATATCGTCTATTTGAAGGTGGGGTGTGATCTGGCAACTACTCATTGTTTCCGAGATATGAAGTATCTCCCCAATACCACATCACAATGCATCATATTTACTGTCATATTGTAGCTACAGTCATATTGTAGCTAAAATAGCAGATATTAATATAAACACCCCATATCTTAGTTAGTCCTTACCCAGAGGGAGTTACAGTATGTGACATTATCTGTATTTAAGTTGAGTGACGTGGGCAGGTCTGGGTTGTCACAGATCTAATTAGCTAAATTAACTAAATCAACCAGTCAGCAGATACTGGGTTATGACACCCCAAGTGTCACGCTCTGGACTATAAAAAAACACTTTCTTACCTGTCCGGTGCCTGTCCAGGCTAGTGCAAAGGTCTGCTCATGCTGCACATCACTCCCGGCTGGTCCAGAGGCCAGTCTGTGCTGCTCCTGCCCCGTCCACTCAGTGTCCTGTCACTGAGCATGGAGATGGCTCTCCGCAGCTCCTTGCTTTTCAGTATTATGGCGTGCAAGCTGCAGTTCCCTCCAAAACCACAGTATGGGTGCAGCAATGTTGGACTCTGTCACCTGACTCCTCCACCACTCACAGTGCTGCTCGCAAACCAGTTTATTGCAGCATCCAATCCCTGGAAATCCTCCCCTATAAATTACATTTCCTGACTGACCTCTGTTGCCAGTACAATGTTACTTCTTGCTGGAGTTACAGCTCAGTACTGAGCTCCCAGGTATTCTGTATCTGTATGGTCTAGGGATGAGCGGGTTCGGATCTCTGAAATCTGAACCCCCCCGAGCCCCCCCGAATCCGAGCCGTATCCGAGTCAGGTTCAAGTTTTCCTGCCTGACTCGGATCTGAAATCGAGGCAAAATGTCATCATCCCGCTGTCGGATTATCGCAGGTTTTGGATTCAATAAAAGGTCCCCCAAGTTGTGCTGCTGTTGTCATCCATAGGGGCTCTATCCACTCCAAAGTCCATACGGGCTGGCTGGGCTGTGTTGTGCAGTGTCCCATAAAGGCTGTAGTCCTAAAGGGGTGCTGTAGTGTTGTCCAGGGAGAGCTCTGTCCATCAGGGGTGCTCCCCTCAAGTGCAAAAAAAATATTTTTCTGTTTGTGTGCGCTGTAGCCGCACGTGCATCAACAAAGTAGTGCCAAGCGTGCACCTGTGTCATAAGTAAAGGACCAGCTGGCTCGTCTGTTGAAGGGTGGTGTAACCCCCAAAGTGCCTGGAATAAAAAAAAATGTTTTCTGTGTTTGTGACTTGTGTGCGCTGTAGCCGCATGTGCATCAACAAAGTTGCGCCAAGCGTGCACCTGTGTCATAAGTAAAGGGCCAGCTGGCTCATCTGTTGAAGGGTAGTGTAACCCCCAAAGGGCCTGAAAAAAAAATGTTTTCTGTGTTTGTAACTTGTGTGTGCTGTAGCCGCACGTGCAACAACAAAGTTGCGCCAAGCATGCACCTGTGTCATAAGTAAAGGGCCGGCTGGCTCATCTGTTGAAGGGTGGTGTAACCCCCAAAGTGTGCTCCAAAAAAAAATGTAAAAATATTTTTCTGTGTTTCTGTGTGCCTTAGTCGCACGTGCATCAATATCACATAAATGGAGGACAAAAATTTGTCCGATAAAAATAAAACAGGGAAAGGTCAAGAACCACTTCCTCCTAGTGCTGAAGCTGCTGCCACTAGTCATGACATAGACGATGAAATGCCATCAACGTTGTCTGCCAATGCCGGTGCCCAATGTCATAGTTGAGAGCATATAAAATCCCAAATGACAAAGTTCAGGAAAATGACATTAAAAAATAAATTTAAATCGTCTGTGGAGAAACGTAGACTTGCCAATATGCCATTTACGACACGGAGTGGCAAGGAACGGCTAAGGTCCTCCCCTATGTTCATGACTAGTGGTTCAGCTTCACATGACGATGGAAGCCCTCCTCCCGCAAAAATCAAACAAGTTAAGCTGACAAAAGCACAGCAAAGAACTGTGCTTTCTAATTCTAAGAAGTTATCACAAATCCTCAATGGAGAGTCCAAGTGTGGCAACGGTTGCGATGCCTGACCTTCCCAACACTGGACAGGAAGAGGTGGCTCCTTCCACCATTTGTACACCCTCTGCAAGTGCTGGAAGGTGCACCCACAGTCCACTTGTTGATATTCAAATTGAAGATGTCACTGTTGAAATACAACAGGATGAGGATATTGGTGTAACTGGCGTTGAGGAGGACGTTGACTAGGAGGATTCTGATATTGAGGTGGTTTGTTTAAATCAGGCACCGGGGGAGGCAGTTGTTGTCTGTGGGATGAAAAAGCCCATCACGGTCATGCCTGGGCAGAAGACCAAACATTCCACCTCTTTGGTTTGGAAATATTTCTATCCAAATCCGGACAACTGTCTTGCCATATGTACCATATGTAAAGGTGGAATAAGTAGGGGTAGGGATGTTAACCACCTAGGAACATCCTCCCTTATACGTCACCTGCAGTGCATTCATAAAAAGTTACTGTCAACTTCAGAACCTGTGGCTAAGACCGTAAGCAGTCCAGGGACACCTAAATCCCTTTGTCCTGTTGTATCCAAGTGCCTGCAAACCTCCTCAGTCAGGATCGGAAGTAGTCCTACAGGCCATGTCACTGGCATGACTGACTCTCCTATCTGGGATTCCTCTGAAGGATCCTGCATTGCTACGCCTACTGCTGCCACTGCTGCTGTTGTTGCTGCTGGGAGTCGTTCATCATCCCAGAGAGGAAGTAGGAACACCACTACTTCTTTTACTAAGCAATTGACCCTCCAACAGTGCTTAGTGAGGAGGATGAAATACGACAGTAGTCATCCTGTAGCAAAGCATATAATTGAGGCCTTAACAGCTATGTTGGTGTTAGACGTGCGTCCGGTATCCCCCATTAGTGCAGTGGGATTTAGACAATTGATGGAGGTAGTGTGTCCTCGGTACCAAATCCCATCTCTATTCCACTTCACTAGACAGGCGAGAATGTACAGAGACGTCAGAAAAAGTGTCCTCAGTGTTCTAAAAAATGCGGTTGTACCCAATGTCCACTTAACCATGGACATGTGGACAAGTGGAACAGGGCAGACTAAGGACTATATGACTGTGACAGCCCACTGGGTAGATGTATTGCCTTATGCAACAACAACAGCAGCGTCACCAGTAGCAGCATCTCAGAAACTCCAGCTCACTCCAAGGCAGGCTACGCTGTGTATCACCGGTTTCAGTAAGAGGCACACCGCTGACAACCTCTTAGAGAAACTGAGGGAAATCATCGCCCAATGGCTTACCCCGCTTAGACTCTCCTGGGGATTTGTGATATCTGACAATGCCACCAATATTGTGCGGGCATTACATCTGGGCAAATTCCAGCACATCCCATGTTTTGCTCACACAATAAATTTGGTTGTGCAGAATTTCTTGAAAAACAACAGGGGCGTGCAGGAGATGCTTTGGGTGGGCTGAAAATTTCTGGCCACTTTCGCCATTCAGCAACTGCGTGCCAAAGACTGGAGCGCCAGCAAACACTCTTGAACCTGCCCCGCCATCACCTGCAGCAAGAGGTTGTGACGCGGTGGAACTCAACCCTCTATATGCTTCAGAGGATGGAGGAGCAGCAAAAGGCCATTCAAGCCTATACATCCACCTATGACATAGGCAAAGGAGGGTGTATGCACCTGACTCAAGCGCAGTGGAGAATGATTTCCGTGTTGTGCAAGGTTCTCCAGCCCTTCGAACTTGCCACACGTGAAGTCAGTTCAGACACTGCCAGCTTGAGTCAGGTCATTCCCCTCATCAGGCTTTTGCAGAAGCAGCTGGAGAAAGTGAAGGAGGAGCTAAGACAGGGCGATTCCGTTCGGTATGTGGGACTTGTGGATGAAGCCCTTCATTCGCTTTGCCAGGATTTGACGGTGGTCAATCTGTTGAAATCAGACCACTACATTTTGGCCACCGTGCTCGATCCTAGGTTTAAAGCCTACTTTACACCACGTCTCTCTTTCCGGCAGACACAAGCCTGCAGAGGTGCAAAGACCTGCTGGTGAAAACACTGTCAGCTGAAGCGGAACATGACACGTCAACAGCTCCTTCTTCATTTTCTCCCGCAACTGAGGCTGCCAGGAAACAACTTAGGTATCCTAAGCAACCCACTGGCGGTGATGCAGGGCAGGCAGGACCAAGGTTGGACATCTGGTCTGGACTGAAAGACCTGGCAACAATTTCTTACATGTCTACTGAAACTGCATATGATACCGTCACCATTGACAGAATGGTGGAGGATTACATCGGTGACAGCATCCAAGTAGGCATATCAGACAGTCCGTACCTGTACTGGCAGGAAAAAGAGGCAATTTGGAGGCCCCTGTACAAACTGGCTCTATTTTACCTAAGTTGCCCCCCCCTCCAGTGTGTACTCCAAAAGAGTGTTTAGTGCAGCTGGGAACCTTGTCAGTGAAAGGCGTAGGAGCTTGCTTCCACAAAATGTGGAGAAGATGAGTTCATCAAAATTAATTATCAATTCTTCCAGGGAGACCAGCCTCCAGAAACTACAGAGGGACCTGTGGTGGTGGATTCCAGCGGGGACGAATTAATACTCTGTGAGGATGATGATGTACACAACACTGAAGAGCATGAGGAATCAGTGGATGAGGAGGATGAGGACGAAATCTTACCTCCGTAGAGCCAGTTTGTGCAGTGACAGATTAATTGCCATCATGTTTTGTGGGGGCCCAAATGAACCAATCATTTCAGCCACAGTCATGTGGCAGACCCTGGCGCTGAAATGATTGGTTGGTTAAAGTGTGCATGTCCTGTTTATACAACATAAGGATGGGTGGGAGGGCCCAAGGACAATTCCATCTTGCACCTCTTTTTTTTCTTTGCATTATGTACTGTTTGGGGCCTAGTTTTTCAAACTGACATCCTGTCTGCCACTGCAGTGTCACTCCTAGTTGGGCCACGTGTTTGTGCCGCCCACTTGGGTCGCTTAGCATAATCATCCAGCTACCTCAGTGCAACCTTTTGGCCTAAAAGCAATATTGTGAGGTGTGAGGTGTTCAGAATAGACTGGAAATGAGTGGAAATTAATGTTATTGAGGTTAATAATAACATAGGAACAGAAAAACTCACAAATTCTGTGATTTTAGCTGTGTTTATGCTTTTTTCCAAAAAAATACAGATCCAAAACACAAAACCCAGAACACAAAACACAGAAGGGTGGTTTTGGCAAAACCAATCCAGATCCAAAACACGAAGAAAGATCCAGATCCAAAACCAAAACACAAAACACGAAAAGTGGCCGGTGCATACCCCTAGTATGGTCCCAGTCTGTTGTATCTAGTTCCTAGATCTGCTAAAACAAGTCTCCTATACCATCTTGCACACCAGCCTGGTTTTACCACTGAGACTTGTTCTTACAGCAACCATCGGTCCCAACCGATCAAGTTCATCAATTCATCAACATCGGTCCCAACCAATCAAGTTCATCCATTTATTGACATAAATCCCAACCAGTCAAGTACATCAATTCTTCAACATCAGACTCTTTTCAATTAAGTTCTTCAATTCATCAACATCGGTCCCAACCAATCAAGTTCATCAATTCATTAATATCGGACTCATATAAATTATGTTCTTCAATTCTTCAATATCGGTCTCAAACCGATGGAGTTAATCAATTCTTCAGCATTGGATTCAATCCATCAAGTTCTCAACATCAGTCTCAAACTGATCCAGCTCTCAATCCAGCATTATTGGCCCCAATCCGATTCTGCTCATTCATACAGTAGTCTATATTCAGTTCCATTCCAACCTGCTGTTCAATAACCTTCTATTCCTGTTATCACCTTCGGGCCCATCATCCACTACCATATCTCTACCTCCTCTCATCTATACACGAGGAGGTCCTGGCTCAAACCATCCAAGTTCATCCACACCTCTCAAATCTCCGCTTCAGCCTCCCACACAACTGTTCCAACCCAAAACCAACCCTCAGACGTGACACCAAGGGTGGGGGCACAGGGAATAAAAGCAATTGCATCAGCACTCCCCCCCAGACCCAGCCACCTCTGCTGAGCTCCGCTTCACCCATCCCTGCCGTGTCCCTCCCCCCACAGTGCCAAACTTGCTTCCTCCTCCCGGAGGAAGCAGCCTAAAGGTCAGCAAGCAAGGATAAAAGACATTGGAGTTCTTTGTTCTGTGCTCAGATGGAGTGATCAATGTCAGCATTGAAGTTTGTAACCTGCAGTTCTTGAATTTCTTACCGTTCCTTCTGGACAGATTTTGTGTGTGTTAATTTTCCTTTTAATGTGAAATTACAATACATGTATGCACCTATGTAACGATTTCCTTGTAACATTTGTTTTATACAGATGTGTCCTAATACATATAGCCTCCTTACAGGGTTAAACAGTTGCGCTATGCCATGACTCGGTAGCCCCGTTTTGTGCAATTTTGTAGCTTCAAATGCGTAATATTTACACAGTGATGCGAATAGGATGCACAAGCAGCTTCTGCTGATTAAAATGATATGTGGCACGCCTACAGTATGTACTGTGTGCAACTGCAAATAAGAAGCATATGAGGGTAGAAAGTTGCACGAAAAGACGCTCTGTGCTACTGAGCCACATGGCTCTCTACAACTGTATTTAAGCATGGCACCCTTTCTGTAAATAAAGTATTCTTTATTAGTTTATTTCATATATGCTCCAAAACCCAGTCTGTGAAGAGGCTATTACACTGCTAGGGCTACGCTATACAGTATCTACTATTAATTGCTGGAAGCAGGGGGTGACAAATTAACTGAATGGGAATCATGTTGCCGGGCCTTTAGGGATCACATCAAGGTGGCAGTATAAGGAAGCATTGTTTTGCCTACTTATTCAAATCACAATGCGCTGGCCATAGACTGAGTGCACCTCAGTCTGGGATACTTACTGAAGTCCCTGAAACTGTCCTATAGTAGTCATTCTTTACTAAAACTACTATCAACTGAGCAGTTCCTTAAATTATTTAAATATATAATAAATATCCCATTTAGACTTTACACACCGGAAATTGACGGGTCTATCAACACGGCAAATTCCCAGGTCTCAGCCCGACCCTGATAAAGAGCAAGGGCGTGGACCTGGGACTTCAACAGACAAACCCTAATCCCGGGTCGGTGCGCATTCATGTGCAAAAACCAAGGATTTTGATGTAGGTCTGAAGGGGGCATAATATGAGCATTTATGCTTATTTTGATGATTTGATTTCCTTTTACAATCTAGTTCCTGTCAACAAATCAAATTTAAGCAGGGGTTAAAGTGGGCAGGAATGGGGTGGAACTGAGTTCCGTCACCTCTAATGGTAGGTGGAACTAGTTCCCCCTCCACCACGTCTCTGCATAGAAGTCCTACAGACAGAGTTCCGCTCTGTCTGGCGGTGGCCGCCTCCCCATCCTCGGTTTCCGGCTCCATGTTCCTCCTCCTCCTCCTCAGCCCGCGGACTGCCGCTCCTGTCACTCACTTTGTGGCCCTTCGGATCCTTTTGCGGCACAGCATATGTGATGTCATGCCATCACCATGGCTACATAGTGCACTGAGGAGCCGTGAAGAGGAGCAAGGGCCAAGGCAGGCATGAAGATGAGCTGTTGCTAGAGGGACATGGGGGATAAGCTGCTGATGGGAGAGGAGACACAGGGGCAGGGAGCTGCTGGTGGGGGACACAGAGGCAGGGAGCTGATGGTGAGGGACACAGGGGTAGGGAGCTGCTGGAAGGACACAATGGGGTAAGCTGGAGACACACAGGGATGGTGTTGGTGAGATGCAGGGGGGGCTGATGCTTGTGAAAATGGTGCTGAGGAGACGGTGAGATATAGAATTTTTTTCTTTTTAAGTGATCTAACATTGTAGACTCAACTGATGGCAGGAGTGCTAAAAAAAAAGCATCTAAAATGTATTTCACACTGTCATAGTCCCCAAAGCTTCTGAGGGCCTAGGCAGCCCCCAGGTCCCCGGCCATTCACTTTAAAGTTTCCTGTACACAACAGTGTGTGTGTGTATTATTATTATTATCATTTATTTCTATGGTGCCACAAGTGTTCCACAGTGCCTTACAAAGTACATAAACAAATAGGTTGATTTACAGTGACTTACAGTGCAGTACAATACAATAAAGGACATAGATAATATATATTGCTACATTTGTGACCATAACACCCAGATAAGCAACAATGCAAAGCAACCAAGTGTTAGGTGCCATAGTAGAGAGTAAGAAGTAGATGAAAGTAGAGTAAGGAGAAGCACAAGAGGGTAGAGGGCCCTGCTCATAAGAGCTTACATTCTAAAGGGGAGGGACACACAAACAGGTGTGACACAGATGGGGTAGACAGGAAGGAAGGAGTATGCAGCAACAAGTTACGATGAAAGCTGAAAGGCTTTGATGAAATAGTGGGTCTTGAGAGCCCGTTTGAAGGATTGAAGAGAGGTGGAGAGTCTGATGGGAAGTGGGAGAGAATTCCAAAGGTGGTTAGCAGCGTGGGCAAAATCTTGGAGGCGGGAGTGGGAGGAAGTAATCAATTGGCATGAGAGGCAGCGTGCATTTGTTGAACGAAGAGGGCAGACAGGAGAGTGAAGGGAGATGAGATCCGAGATGTAAATGAGAGAGGAATGGCTGAGGGTTTTGTAAGTGAGTGTGAGAACCTTAAATTGGGTTCTGAAAGGGAAGGGGAGCCAGTGGAGAGCTTGTAGGAGAGGGGAGGCAGATGTAGAGCATTTTGAGATGAAGATGAGCCAAGCAGCAGCATTGAGGACAGACTGGAGAGGGGAGAGAAGGGAGGCCAGATAGGAGGAGGTTACAGTAGTTCAATCTGGAGATGACCAATGAGTGTATGAGGGTTTTAGTAGCATCCTGGGTGAGAAAAGGTCTAGGAAATATTTTTAAGATGAAAATGACAGGACTGCAAGAGATTCTGGATATGTGGTTTGAAGGAGAGGGAAGAGTCCAGGATAACTCCAAGACAGCGCATTTTGGGGCTAGAGGAGATAGTTGTGCCATCAATTGATAAAGAAATGTTGGGAACTGTGGTCATGTTGGGGGGAGGGAAAATTATTAGCTCAGTCTTAGACATATTAAGTTTAATAAATCGCTGGGACATCCAGGAAGAGATGGCAGAGAGACAGTTGGAAACATGAGTGAGGTGAGAGGGGGAGAGGTCAGGGGTGGAAAGGTAGATCTGAGTATCATCAGCATAGAGATGATATTTGAGGTCAAAAGAGCTGATGAGTTTACCTAGTGAGGACGTATAAAGTGAGAAAAGGAGAGGTCCAAGAACAGAACCTTGGGGAACACCTACTGTAAGAGGCTGTGGGGGGAGAAGAGGAGTCATGAGACGAAACAGAGAAGGATCGGTCAGAGAGGTAGGAGGATAGCCAGGAGAGGGCAGTATCACGTAGACCAAGTGTAAAGAACAGGACTTCTTCACATTGTTCTGGCCTCTTAGAGTAGCTCCACCTAGCATGGGGGGGAGAGTAGGCGGTGGGGAAGATGAGTTCCACCACCACTACAGGACCACTTTAAGCACTGGATGTAAGTATTGATTTTTAAATGGTTTAAATAAATTTAAATGTGGGTCATTGATAAATAAATGTGATGTTCAAAACACATCATGTAGGTTAATGCTATGCTTAATTGCATTGGTAAAATTTGGATTTTAACACCTGCTTCTTTCATCTTTAGTTGCTCTTCCTAACACCTATGTTGTATGGACTGAGGTAATTAACAAGTTTGGGACAGCTTGGCTACCCTGAAAATGGCTGCCTATTTTTCCTCACTAGCTGTACCCTGAGTAGCCTGTTCTAGTCTTCACTATAGCAAGGCGGGACCAAACACTTGTGATGTTCCTGGTATAGTGGAAATCACATCAAGCTTTCTAGCATGGGGCTGGTTGGGGATTTGGGGAGGAGGTCATAAAATATTTATTTTTTTTATTACATATTGCAGCATCTGTGACCACTTTGAAGAATTAGTGCTCACGGCCAACTGTCAATCACACAATGCGTTCTCCTCCATTCAGCAATGTGTGTAATAAGGGTATGTGGTATTACTTAAGGGAAACTTTTAATTTCTGGTGAGAAAAAAGGGTCCTAACTATTCCTATTATTCTATTTATAAGATTATCAGTTTAGCCTGTAGGGATACAGCTCAATAATAGCTTACTGGTTACATAACCATGTTTTTTTTTAACATTAATTTTTATTGAATATTTTGTTAGATTTTTTTTCCAAATAAAAAAAAAAAGGGGGTACAGAAAATAAAAAAAAGGAAAAAAAATAGATAAAGGGGGGGTACAGGCAATAAGATAACACAATAAAAAGAAAAAAAATACAGATAAAACATTACATTATATTATACCAAATATAGAATATCAATCAAAGATAAAAGATAATATATACTAATAACAAAGACCACTCCACAACTGCAACAGTCAAATCAAAATAGAGAACATAACAGAACCTTGGAGTATCAATTTGTGTTTACTGGGAGGGATGGACCCCCCATATTGAACTCATGCCAACTGAACCACTTTATCATTGGTGAATTAGTAGAGGGAGAATATGGACAATTCAGCATTTCCATCAAAAAACTATAATTTAATTTAGTCTTTATCAAAGAAAGGGGGGGGTTATCTTGCTTCCAGAATTGAGCGATGGCTGCCCTAGTAGCAATAAGTACATGTCCAATAAAATACCTATGGTTAACTGGAACGTCTTCCTGAAATATATGTAAAAGAGCAGTGGCTGGGGACAAAGACAGCAGCAAACCAGTAACGTCCAAAATCAAGACTTCTACCTCTAGCCAGAGGGGACGTATAGCAGGGCAACTCCAGAAAATATGGAGAATCTCACCCAATTGACCACATGAACGCCAACATAAACTAGATTGGGAAGGCCAAATTTTGTGTAATCTGTCTGGGGTCAGATAAATACGACAGAATAGTTTCATATACATTTCGATATGAGAGATACATCTAGACATTTTGAATATAGAAAAAAATAATTGGGACCATACATGTGGGTCTAAACATATATTTAAGTGTTTATCCCATTTAATAATAGCTGGTATCTTGACTGGTTCTTCTGCTGTTAGAATTAAAGAATACCAGAAAGATATACCCCCTTTGCGGGAAATTGAGAATATACGTGAACAAACATGAGAAGGGATCGTACCAGTCAACTCTACTAAATGTGGGAAAGATTGGACCCAATGTCTGATTTGGAGAAATTTGTAAAAATCTCTAGAAGGAATAGAAAACCTAGCTTGTAGTTGGGCAAAAGAAAGGAATGTGTTATTTATAAAAAAAAATCATGAAGGGTACGGATACCTTTGGGGTGCCAAGAGGATAAATTTAAATTTGGAATTAATTGTGAGAGGCCCTGAATAGAGAGATGTAAAGATGGCAGGTTAAATTGTAGAAGGGTGGATAGACTATCCCACGCTTTTAAAGAAGCTAATGTAGCTCTAGACCAGTGTTGGCTAACCTTGACACTCCAGCTGTTATGGAACTACATAACCCAGCATGCACTGCTACAGTTTTGCTATTAGGGCATGCTAAAACTGTGGCAGGGCATGCTGGGATATATAGTTCCACAACAGCTGGAGTGTCAAGGTTAGCCAACACTGCTCTAGACGTATTTTTTAAGGACTTTCTAGAGTTGGGTGGGACCCAAAGTAAATCACAGAGGGGGAATTTGCCTAACATATCACTTTCCAACTTAACCCAAGGTTTAGGATTGAGAACATTTGACCAGTCACTAAGTTGATCGATCAGACATGCTGTTTGATAAAGTGCTAAATTGGGATAAGCCAAACACCCTGATGATTTGGACATCATCAGATATGTCTTAGCAATCCTGGCTCTCTTATTATTCCAAATATATTTATTCAGCACTGCATTAAATCTATTTAGCCATGAGAGAGGGAGTGTCCTGGGAATTGATCTAAATAAATACATAAGTTTGGGGAGAAGAGTCATCTTGACGGCCACCATTCTGCCCATCCAGGAAACCTCATGATTCATCCAATCTTTTGTGTAAATAACAAATTGGTTCAATAAGGGGCCATAATTAAATTCAAGGAGAGTGTCTTCTTTAGCTGATAAAGAGATACTAAGATAGCGGAGAGACTGTGTTTGCCAATTGTAATTATAACGAGATTTAAGAGAATAGAGAAGCTGGGGTGGGACATTTATTGCTAATACTTCAGTTTTAGATGTATTTAACTTATAATATGAGGCCGCAGAATAACTACTAAGCAGCTGTTGTAAATTTAAAAGAGAGATTTCCGGATGTGTTAGAAACAGAAGGACATCGTCCGCAAAAAGACAAATTCTATGATGTGACCCGTTTATAAGAGGGCCATGAAGAAGGGAGGAAGTGCGGATATATTCTGCTAAGGGTTCTATTGCTAAAACAAAAATCATGGGGGATACAGGACAGCCCTGTCTGGTGCCATTGCTTATAGTGAACAAAGAGGATAAGAAACCATTGCAACACACACGTGCTCCAGGGGCACTATAAAGTGCAAGAATGGCATCTAAGAACCATCCTGTAAAACCAAATTTGGAGAGTACAGCCTTCATGAATCCCCAGTGCAGCCTATCAAAGGCATTCTCGGCATCTAATGAAAGTGCCAGAAGCGGGTCCCCGACCTGTGAAAAATGTTCAATGACATTTAAGGCTCTTCGTGTGTTATCAGGAGCTTGTCGGCCCAACACAAAACCAACCTGATCTGGGTTGATCAAATCAGGGAGTAACGGATTTAGTCTGTTGGCTACCATTTTCGCATTATTTTATATCAGTGTTTAATAGAGCTATGGGCCTATAATTTTGGGCATGGGTAGGGTCTTTGTCCGATTTAAGGATAGTTATAATTCGAGCCTCAAGCATCTCAGGGGGAAATGAGCCTGAATTGGTCCCCGCCTCAAACACCCGCATCAGCGCCGGAATAAGGTCCGATTGAAACTCCATATAGAAATTGTTAGAGAAGCCATCAGGTCCAGGTGCTTTATCACGTTTCAAGGATTTGATGGCATTTCTCATCTCTCCCTCTGTCCAGGGGGTATTTAAAGAAACTAGTGGCTGTTCAGTAAGGGAGGGCAGAGCAAGATCTGATAGAAAAGCAGAGATAGTCTCTGACGTGGGTTGAACTGTCTGTACATCATCTTTCAAATTATAGCGGCGCGAGTAATACTCTGCAAAGGCATTAGAATTGTCTAGTGGGTTGGTCAATTTGGCTCCAGAACAATTATAGAGGGCCCGAACTGAAGCACGAGCCTCTTTTCCTCTCAGCTTTCGGGCTAAAAGTCGGGATGCCCTATTACCATCCACGTAAAATCTTTGATTCATCCTATCAATTGTGAATTTAATCTTTTTCAAAGTGTATATCTCTAATTCTTCTCTAACTTTAAGGATTTTTTGGAAAAGTACAGAGTTGGAAGGATCAGATTTATGTTGGTCTTCCAAGTCCCGAAGTCTAGTTTCTACTTCCTTTTGTTTTTGAGCTTCTTGATGCTTAATCCTAGATGCTACTTGGATTACCGATCCTCTAAGAACTGCCTTAAAGGCACATCAAAAATTAAAGGGAGTAGTATACGTGGGTTTATTATATTGAAAGTATTCTGATAGGGCAGACTGAATGGCCTGCCTCGTCTCAGTAGAGGATAAAAGAAAATGATTGAACCTCCATGGTCTACTAGAGGGGAGAGATACACTACAATCCCACATAATTGTCAAAGGGGCATGATCAGACCATGTGATAGGGAGAATATTTGCACCTGTAATCTGTTGGAGGGACCATTTATCCATAAGAGCAAGGTCGATCCTGGAATATGATCTATGTACCCGAGAGAGAAAGGTGTAATCACGGGTCGTAGGGTGCATTGCCCGCCAAACATCATATAGACCATACTCCAGAATTGACCGGCCAAAAGCCCCCGATACACCAGCAGGGTCAGTAGCAATGCCACCACCTGTATTATTCGATTTATCCATACATGGGTCTAGAACTAAATTAAAATCGCCGAGTAAGATAATCTGACCAGAACACACCCTCTGGGTAATTCTGAAAAATTTCCTGATGAATGACAATTGTCCAGTATTTGGGGCATATACAGATGCTATAATAACAGCTTTACCCTCCAGCTCTCCCATCAAGACAATATATCTACCCAAGGGGTCTGCTACTTTGGATTTTAAAACAAAATTACAGTTGCGGTGAAAATGAATTGCCACTTCCCTCTTCTTTGTGGGACCTGATGCAAAATAGCCATATGGATAATGAGGGTCAGAAAAAGTGGGAGAGGCATCCTTGGCAAAAATGAGTTTCCTGAATCGCTATTACATCCATTTTGTGAGTTCTAAAATAGCGGAGGGCAATCTTACATTTCTGAGGGGAATTTAAACCCTTAGCATTGATAGACATAAGATTCACCATTTTAACAAATCTAAAAACATGCGTAACCAGAGAAAGAACATCCTATCTGTCGTGGGTTGATCAACATTGGCATAAAGATACAAAAAAAGGTAAGCAATATAGAGCCTGTAAATTGGGTCAAAAAAGAAAAAGAAATTAAAATAGAAGAGAATATAAATAGAAATGACTCCACGGCGGGAGTCATAGGGGCCACTAAACAGAGTGGCAAAAATTGTAGAACCACGGGGTTGTGGTACATGTTTCCCACCACTTGGGAACGATATAACAAATAACACTCAACAAACGAATACTACTTAACAGATATAAGGAAAAACAAAAAAAATTAAGCCTATTTTAGCAATAATAGACATAGAAGATGGTACTAAAGCATATACACTTTATATCAATCAATATTGAAAATGAATAACATTTAAAAAATAGTTATCATAATCTAAATCTGTGCAACATATAGAAAAAACAATTGGAGTTTCAAAAAACTGCCTAAACCAGACAACTTCAATAAAATGTCCAGCGACCACGATATAGGAGACATCATAACCATGGACGCAAGAATTAAATTAAGATAAAGAAATGTAGATCGTAAAACAGTTAACCAATCAGAACTGATTGTAGGAATATGTTCAGTAGATTTCGTAGTGTATGAGATCCGCCAAAGGTCCAGAGCCTTCATACTGTCTTCCGGGGAACATAGCACTTTTGTAGATCCATCGTAAGTGACAATAAGTTTTGTTGGAAACCCCCATCTATATTGGATTTGAGCTTGACGTAAAGCTGATGTGATGCTGGAGAAGGATCTTCTTTTATTTAATGTAGCCGGGGAGAGATCTCCATAATTTTGTAAGTTGTCCAGTACATCGGAGGAAGATCCAGCCTCTCTAGATATACAAAGTAGACGCTCCTTCACATGGAAATAGTGCATCCTCATAATAGTGTCTCGCGGAGAGGCTTCAGGGGCATTGCAAGCTTTAGGGAGATGATGGATACAGTCTAATAGAAATTGTGAAGAAGGCATGTCTGGGATTAGTTTCTGGAATAGGGTCACAGCAAACTCAGGAAGCTCCGAAAACTGTATCGACTCCGGAATTCCACAGATTTTAAGGTTATTTCTGCGAGCCCTGTCTTCAAGGTCAGCCATTTTGTCCCGAAGTGCAGAGAGTTCTGCTTGGGTAGTTTCATGAGCGGATATTAGGTCATTGTGGGAGGTGACTACCTCTCCCATCATATTTTCGAGAAGGTCCGTACGACCACCTAGTACAGCAACATCATGCTTCAATTCCCCAACAGTAGAGGATAATTCGGCTGTGATATCTTTCTTAAGATCACCTAAGAGCTGCGGCATGCGCCGCACAGTGATAGGTTCATCCATAGAAGCATCATCTGGGGGAGCATGTGTGGATGAAGCTGGAGGAGAAGCAGCAGATTTATCTTGTGACATTTGCGGTCGTGGAGATTGTACGGAGTCGTTCGGCAGTGGGGTGGTCGCAGATGCAGTCTTGAAAAAACTCACCGGAGGGATACCTTTAGCTGGTTTAGGAGTCTTCTTAGGCCCCAATGTTTACTGGATATATGACCAATTGAAAAAATAGCTTATAAGTAATCTCTGGAAAAATGGGGCTATGCTATGCGGTGTCTAGTTGCGGTGGTGGTGGGAAAATATTCACATTAGAAAATTATAACTTCCATGTGCGGATATTGGAGTATAGGAAATTCCTTTTGAAGCAATATATTACATTAGCCACACGATGGCAGTAGAATGATACTGTTGGAGACCATTAGAAATGATATACACTCATAGCCATGTATAGCAAAAATGGAGAATAGAAAAAAAGAGTATTGTTGGTTATTCACAGCAAGGTTGTAACAGGATGGAGAGTCAAATGTAAAACAGAGGGCGCAGAGTTGAGAGTTGAGAGAGCAAAAAACAGATGAATGTTCCAAATTAGCTGTGGACAGTGAAGAGAGTATGTTATAAATGTCTCAGGAACTATGAGATCCCACTCTGCACTCAGACACCCAGCCCAGCAAAGGAGGGAGAGCATAGACCCCAGGCCAGCTGACAGGTCACTCACTCACAGAGCCGGAATCCGTCCTCCAAAATGGCGGCCGCCAACGGAGCAGCAACAGGAAGGCTCCCAACAGAGAGGTGAGCAGGCAGCCCCGGAGCAGTGCGGGGAAGCACCGATGTCACACCCGGACAGGGAAGGGAGATGGCCCCGCTTGAGATCCACCGCTAGGTCACGGAAGCGCCCCGTATGAGGCCACCGGGGAGTCCCGCAAATTGAGGCCGCAGCTTCTGGGCATGCAGTAGGCCTCACAAGCGGGAGCGTCGGGGTGCAGTCCAGGGACACCACTCCACGTCCGGAGGTACAGGCAGATGTCAGGGCAGAGGGCTGCTGAATAAAATCCCCAAAAGGGAGCCGGATTGCACTGTTTTTGTGCTTTAAAAGCAGGAGCTCCTGTTTCCTGCTTCCTCCATGTTCAGCAGCTAGGCCACCCCCCCTACATAACCATGTTTTAAAAATGCAGCATTCCTATAGTCAATGCATACTGTATTTTTACCTCTGTATAAAAAATGTTTTGTCAAATTATTACAATTTTGTAAATTAATTGATTGCAAATATAATGTAAATAATCATTATTAAACCTATTTGGCTGATTTTTCTTGGAAAGCTTCATTAAATTAAAATAATTCTTAATTTCTTGAATAATCTCTTCCTGATCATGTAGAGTATTCTTAAAACAATCATAGCCATGTAAACCATTTGCAAATCTCTGCAATTGTTTTCCTTTTTCGCATGAGTCAAGAAATAAATCTGTCTCTGCCAGTTCATCATCGGATAGCAAAATGTGACTTGTATTACACCGTCAAAATGTGCAAGTGTATCAGAAAGAAGAAACTACTGTAGTCAATGAGTGGCAGTGTGCGATATGAGACTGATCAAGCTGGTTCCTAAATGGTCACAGATCTCATAGATTTAACTGCTTTCAAATTATGAATCAAAGCAGATTCTCTTTTTTCCTTTGAGGTTTTTACCTTTAAAGAGCTGAGACAAACAAAATCCATTTCTATATCCTGGATAAGATTAAAATCTCTTGTCAATAAATAACATTAGGTGAATCATATAAGAACAATTTGGACTCTCTGATGCAATCACTTCTATCAGTGTCTGGTGCATAGATGTTACCTAGTACTAATTTGTATTTCAAATTACCTTACAGATCAATAATGAGATTCTCTTTTTGAAGAATCAGCCCTTTGTTAGTCAACTTATTTTGTTTTAGAAAAGGATGTTATATATAAATACACTTTATATCTGTTCTCTATCTTTGGCTGCTCTAACACGTGTGTTTCCAGGAAATTAGCAGAAAAAGCTGTGTCTTTTGGCTGTTGCCCGTCTCTGACTTTATGCAAATTCTGTTGAAAATTCCTTCCCATGTGTAGATCCGTGTATCTGAATGTGCAAGCAGGGCCGCCATCATGTGGAGACCGCCGTGCCTCGAGTCCCGGGCCCAGACAGAGGGGAGCCAGCAGCCAGGGAGTGCAGGGAGAAAGATACAAGCAGGGCGGCCACAAGCCACCCTGAGATCGCTGAACGGCAGCCAATCAGGAGCGGTCGTAGCGGATGCTCCTGATTGGCTGCCGGTCCGCTAGCTGTGCTTGTCTCGCGGAAATGCCATCAGGCTCAGCAAAAGTCAGCATTCTATGTCAATTCTTTCCCTGCCAACCTGGCTGCGGTTGCAGCACCGTTGCCACCCGAGGCCCCATCTCGATCCATTTCAAAAGCAGCCAGCGTGGATTTTACCTGGCTGGCTGCACCAGCTGAACACACCACTAACCAGATACTCCCTTACCTTGACATGTGCTACCCCCCCTAATTCAGCTAGCCTTCCCTGTCCACCCCCCTTTTCCAGCCAGCCTTCAATGCCCTATGCCTCCCCCTTGTCTAGTTAGCTGTCTCTGCCCTGCCCCCCCTCTGTTACAGCCTTCTATGCCCTGTACCTCCACCCATAGTTCAGCCAGCCTTCCCTGTCCCCCCCCAGTCCAGCTAGCCTTCCCTGTCCACCCCCCTGTTCCAGCCAACATTCACTGCCCTATACCTCCCCCCTTGTCCAGTTAGCTTTCTCTGCCCTGCCCCCACCTCTGTTACAGCCTTCTCTGCCTTGTACCTCCCCCTATAGTTCAGCCAGCCTTCCCTGTCCTCCCCCCAGTCCAGCCAGCCCTCCCTCCCAGTCTTCCCCCATTCCAGCCAGCCTTCTTTGCCCTGTGCCTCCCCCGTAGTTCAACCAGCCTTTCCCGTCCCCCCCTAGGTCAGCCAGCCTTCCCTGCCCTGTCCCCCCTAGTCCAGCCAACCTTCCCTGTCCCCCCCCCAGTCCAGACACCCTATCCTGTCCCCCCCCCTTTCCCTTGTCCAGCCAGACTTTCCCTGCCCTGTGTCCTACACTTCTACACTTACCCTTCCTTCTAGCTTTGTATGTGGATCCGTCTCTATCAGTGTATATTTATGTGGGTCTCATTGATTCTAATATATATATATATATATATATATATAGTGTGCAGAGGGGTTGAAAATGAGCGCCCAAGGTGCTTATACACAATATAAACAAATATAAATATGAATAAATAAATAAATAAATAACTGATTATTAAAGTGACGAGTCTCTTAGTAAAAAATAATAATCAAAAAATAATACACAAAAGACAAGTAATACAATACTGCTTATTATCTCAAATAAATTGCTTAGTGGTGAAATAATGTGGCAAAAAGTGCTTATGCTACAATAAAAAAGATTTAATAGACACTAATAACGATAATAAAAAATAGTAAAATTCAGATCACAATATAAACAACAAGGAAAAAATAAGCATATACAGTGCATCCGGAAAGTATTCACATTGCTTCACTTTTTCCACATTTTGTTATGTTACAGCCTTTGGGGCCTATTCATTAAAGGTAAAAATTCAATGGAGATAATTAGCTTTAGAACTCTCATGGAGTTCTAGCTAATTATAGGTGGAATTCATCATTCCACCTCTCCATAAGTATCTATTCCGAAAAGCTGTCATTTTTGCGATGACAGCTTTTCGGGAAATAGATACTTTTCCCTCTCTACACTACCTTATCGCGTCTGGAAACAGTGCTGCGCATGCGCTGTTACATCTGTAAAACCAGCGCATGCGCAGCACTGCATACAGATGCGGTAAGTTTCGTACCCCCCCCGACCCCAACCCTCCGCTCACCTTCCCCCCCCCGACTTACCTGTCCGTGCAGCAGCCTCCGGCTCCGTCCTGCTGGTCTGTCATGTGGTTTCCCTGCAGACCACATGACAGATTAGAAAAAAAATAAAAAAAAATTTTTTCTTTTTCTAAACTTTCTTGTGCTCTGCTGGGGAGCACACATGACAGACCAGCCTCCGGAGCCTGAGGACGGAGCAGAGCGCTGGAGGGACTCGTCGGGGGACCTGCACACGCTGATACAGGTTAGTGGATTCTGCTATTCGCCACCTCACAGTGGCGAATAGTAACTGCATCAAATTCCGAAAATGTATAATTTTCGGAATTTGATGAATACCATAATTTCCACATCCCCATACTAATGTATGGGGAGTGTGGAAATTAACGCAGGGGGACTTAGCAAGGAGATATCTGTGATATCTCCTGTGTTAAGTCTGTTCATGAATACCAAAATAACGTTATTTAAGGAAAATGTCCTTAAAAACGTTATTTTAGTGTTAATGAATAGGCCCCTTATTCCAAAATAGAATAAATTAATTTTTGTCCTCAAAATTCTACATACAACATGTACAAAGTTTTGTTTGCAATTTTTGCAAATTTAATAAAAAAATAAAACTAAGAAACCACATGTACATAAGTATTTACAACCTTTACTCAATACTTTGTTGATGCACCTTTGGCAGCAATTACAGCCTCAAGTATTTTTGAATATGATGCCACAAGCTTGGCACACCTATCTTTGGGCAGTTTCACTCCAATCCTCTTTGTAGCACCTCTCAAGCTCCATCAGGTTGGATGGGAAACGTCGGTGCACAGCCATTTTCAGATCTCTCCAGAGATGTTCAATCTGATTCAAGTCTGGGCTCTGGCTGGGCCACTCAATGACTTTCACAGAGTTGTCCTGAAGCCACTCTTTTGATATCTTGGCTGTGTGCTTAGGGTCGTTGGCCTGCTGAAAGATGAACCGTCGCCCCAGTCTGTCAAGAACGCTCTGGAGCAGGTTTTCATCCAGGATGTCTCTGTACATTGCTGCATTCATCTTTCCCTCTATCCTGACTAGTCTCCCAGTTCCTGCCGCTGGAAAACATCCCCACAGCATGATGCTACCACCACCATGCTTCACTGTAGGGATGGTATTGGCCTGGTGATGAGCGGTGCCTGGTTTCCTCCAAACATAACGGCTGGAATTCACGCCAAAGAGTTCAATCTTTGTCTCATCATGGTCTGAGAGTCCTTCAGGTGCATTTTGGCAACTCCAGGCGGACTGCCATGTGCTTTTTACTAAGGAGTGGCTTCCATCTGGCCACTCTACCATACAGGCCTGATTGGTGGACTGCTGCAGCGATGGTTGTCCTTCTGGAAGGTTCTCCTCTATCCACAGAGAAATGTTGTAGCTCTGACAGAGTGACTATCGGGTTGTTGGTCACCTCCCTGACTAGGGCCCTTCTCCCCTGATCGCTCAGTTTAGACGGCTGGCCAACTCTAGGAAGAGTCCTGGTGGTTCCGAACGTCTTCCATTTACGGATGATGGAGGCCACGGTGCTTATTGGGACCTTCAAAGCAGCAGATATTTTTCTGTACCCTTCCCCAGATTTGTGCCTCGAGACAGTCTTGTCTCGGGGGTCTATAGACAATTCCTTGGACTTCATGCTTGGTTTGTGCTCTGACATGCAACTGTCAAGTGTGGGACCTTTATATAGACAGGTGTATGCCTTTCAAAATCATGTCCAATCAACTGAATTTACTACAGGTGGACTCCAATTAAGCTGTAGGAACATCTCAAGGATGATAAGTGGAAACAGGATGCACCTGAGCTCAATTTTGAGCTTCATGACAAAGGCTGTGAATACTTATGTACATGTGATTGCTCAGTGTTTTGTTTTTTTAATAAATTGGCAAAAATCTCCAAATAAATGTTACACATCATTATGGGGTATTGTGTGTAGAATTTTGAGGACAAAAAATAATTTATTCCATTTTGGAATAAGGCTGTAACATATCAAAATGTGGAAAAAGTGAAGCATTGTGAATATATGAAAAATTGCACTGTAGAAAATCACAACAAAAATTGCTGATAAAATTAGTTATGGTTGGATTATAATATGCTTATTTTAAATAGAGATGATCAAAAGTTTATGGAGGTAGGGTAGAATAAACCTCCAATGCGTTTCGTCAGCTATAGCACTTCATCAAGGGAATGTATTACCAGTGGGGTGCTCCAGCTTTTAAACCCCACTAATAGGGCACTCATTAGGAAACATAAACAAACATTGTGACATAATTTCCTGTTAGCAGTTATGTCTTATTCCTTATAAACATATTGCTTTGTGTTTAGATTGTATGGGGATTAAAGAGCATCTATCCGCTAATGACTAGAATGTAAATAATATGCAAAAAGGGGTGTCCGTATATTATTCTATAATTTTTTATATAATTACGATGTTGCCGGGCGGGCGTCACTTCTGCCCTGCAACTGAGTATTGACGGCATGTGACTTCTGCCCTCAAACTCTATGCAGCTTCTGTATCCTCCTTTCTGAGTGTCACTTCCGGGCTCTCTGAGTACGCTGCGGTCAAGCTCCGTGTACCCGTGATCTTTATTGGTTACTTCCGCCCGTCTTCTCCAGGTTCCACTTCCGCCCTTCTGTTTCTGCGCATGCTCCTTTCTGTTTTGTCTGCAACGGCAGCCATCTTTGTGTTTCCTGAATAATCTCCTACTGCCGCCATCTTTGAAGCTCTTGTCTTGTTATATAGACTCCATATTAAACACCAGTCAACTTTATTTATCCATAGTGTCCACAACATGTGATCAATTTAGATATTATCCATCTTTAGAAGAAAAAGGGGCTATATCATTAATGTATTTTGTATCATTCATAGTACTTTCCTGATATTATACCTGAGTTTAATTACACTGTACAACAAATGAATACTATTTATTTGTTTCCTTTCTAAAAATAGTCATATTTATTAATTTGAGGTCAAGAAAAACTAAAATGATTTCAGAATGTTTTTACTAGCTCTATTTTTGAGCTACACTACTTGCACTATACTGTATGTACATTAATAATATAGTCATAGTGAAAAGCTATTTAAAATAATCTGATATTTTCTTGATAGAAAATAAATAACAGTTGTTTTAATCCAATCAATCACAAATAAGAACACAAAACTAAACAAACATACAGCATACAAAACAAACATACAGCATATGAAACAAACATACAGCATACGAAACAAACATACAGCATACGAAACAAACATACAGCATACGAAACAAACATACAGTATACGAAAGTACTATCTAATATAGTGGCCTATTCATGGGGGTGCTTTCTCTTTGCTTGTCGCTTGTACTCCTCTTCTGGGGCATCTCTTGTCACTGTCCAACAGTAGTGATTCACCTACCCTGATATCTTTGTTCCATTGCTGAAATGTCTTGGTGGAATCGCTCACTATGCTTGTCACTCAGTGCACCACAGTTATCTTGTGTGGGTAATCCCGTGAATCGCATATATTTGAATAGGGGAGGGGACAAATAACTGATTCATTTAACTTGGTCAAGGGGCCCGCCCCCTCTGTGCGGAACGCAGATTGCTGGTAAGATTCTCTCCATTCTGCCCAGTTCACTAGGAGTACCCCTACATCGTCATAAATGGGCTATATCTCGGAACTCAGAGCTAACTGAGAGTTTTAAATGTCATATTCATTCTTTGCATGCTGAAATCAATTAGAAGTAACTATTTTCACATCAGAAACATTTTTATTGTTGTGACTTTATATCCACTTTATATAAACTTTATGCTATTCATATAATACATAGTATTCAAATGACTTCAATATTTGGCCACAAACAAAAAACCCAACATTGGCTTATTAGTTATGATTAGACATGTGAAAAACCAGAAAACATGTATTCTATACCTAATGGATATGTGTTATAGATATTATGTTATTCTATATATGTATGTATATGATCCAGCCCAGGCCAAAGCCGATACTTCGGGGATTTGAGAAATAAATCCTTGTTATTCTTGTATTGCTCTGTAGAACAGACAGAAACATAAGGTAGGTAAAAAAAAATGGTGCATCCTTAAGTTGATCAGTGAAGTCGATATTGATTTCCAATATTGTTCTCTCTAGCCTTTGAAAGACATAGATAATTCTTCTTTGCGCATGCCTCCATTCCGAAATCTCCTATAGGGCCCAAGGGACTATGTCAAGTATGCATCCATTTTAACCTACAGTACCTAGGTTAAATGTTAATGTTATCTGTCTCCTTATTCAATACATAGTTACTGTCCCCTTTGTAAGTATATTATGTTCCTCAGATGATGCAGCTTTATGGTGATTGTGGCATGGTTTTTTTTCCAGTGGTTTGGACCAAATCACTTGAAAATATGTGGGAGGGATTGGTCAATTGTAAACAATTAAACTTTGAGATTCTAGATATTATATTCTAGAAGGTGCTAGTTAAATGTTATGTAGAAACTGATTGGTTGCTATGGGCAACATCTCTACTTTAGTAAATATACCTCTAAAACTATCACTCCCAAGAAGATAATTATAATGGAAATGTTGGTCCAAAAACCATTCCCAACAGTAATGTGGATAGCATTCCCAACATTTGTAATATTTATTAAGTATATTAATGAAGGTAGTAACCATTGAATAAGAATACACAGATAAGTACAGCAGAGGACAGAGATAATTACAGGCAGCGTAGTGCAGTTCAAAGCCAAACCTCTGACTGAAATAAGTTATTGAGGGTAACCATATGTATGATGCTTTTCCCTGTATATTCTGGTTAATATACTGTATGCAACAAAGATCTCTGAATTTCTATTATCATGTAATATTCAAGTCTTTTTACTGCTTTTTTGCAGTGTGCTGAAGGGAACATTTTTTCTTTTTTTTCTAGCCTAGAGTAAACCTAGAGTAAGCCTAGAGTAAACCTAGAGAAAGCCTAGAGTAAACCTAGGGTGTCTTGAGTAAGCCTAGAGTAAACCTAGAGTAAGCCTTGAGTAAGCCTAGAGTAAACCTAGAGTAAGCCTAGAGTAAGCTCCTCCCTTTACAAGCACCTATGAAAAACTATTAAATTGATCATGAGCAACCACTATTTTGTATTGCTGTTCTGAGAGGTATTGATGGGACCAGCATTGGGAGGGTGTGCTGGTTCCTGTAGTGCTATTAGGAGGTCTCTGTTGTACCTTCAGGTGTGTTGGCTCTCAGCTTAAATATATCTATGTGAGTGCTGTTATCATGTGGCACAACAGTTATTATTATTATATATATTTATTTATATGGCGCCACAAGTGTTCCCAGCACCTTGCAAAGTACATGAACAAATAAGTAACCAGTGACTTACAATACAATACAAAGCAGGACATGAACATGTATAATAAACATTGCTGTATTAGCGACCTTTACGCCCACATAAGCAGCCGAGTGTTGGTTGCCCTAGTGGGGAGTAAGAGATAAATTAAATTACAGTAGGGAGAAGCACAAGAGGGTAGAGGGCCCTGCTCAAAAGAGCTTACATTCTTTAAGGGAGGGGCAGACGAACAGGAGTGACACAGATGGGGTAGGCGGGGAGGAAGGAAGATGTAGCAGCAAGTTAGGATGAAAGCTGGAAGTCTTTAATGAAGTAGTGGGTCTTAAGAGCTCGTTTGAAAGATTGTAGAGTGGTGCAGAGTCTGATGGGGAGAGGGAGAGAGTTCCAAAGGTGGGGAGCAGCGCGGGCAAAATCTTGGAGGCGGGAGTGGGAGGTAGTAATCAATTGACATGAAAGGCGGCATCTATTAAGTGAATGAAGAGGGCGGACAGAAGAGTGAAGGGAGAGGAGATCAGAGATGTAAATGGGAGAGGAATGGGTGAGGGCTTTGTAAGTGAGTGTGAGAACCTTGAATTGGGTTCTGAAAGGGAATGGTAGCCAGTGGAAGAGAAAAGAGGGGAGGCAGATGTAGAGCATTTGGAGAGGAAGATGAGCCGAGAAGCAGCATTGAGCACAGACTGGAGAGGAGAGAGATGGATATGGGGAGGCCAGATAGGAGGTTACAGTAGTCCAATCTGAAGATGACCAGTGAATGTATTAGGGTTTTGGTGGCATCCTGGGTGAGAAAGGGTCTGATCTTGGAAATATTCTTGAGATGGAAATGACAGGACTGCGAGAGGTTCTGAATATGTGGTTTGAAGGAGAGGGAAGAGTCCAGGATGACTCCAAGACAATGCACTTTGGGACTAGATGAGATAGTTATGCCATCTATTGATAAAGAAATAGTGGGACATGATGTTATGTGGGAGAGTGGGAAGACGATCAGCTCAATCTTAGACATATTAAGTTTGAGGAATCGCTGGGACATCAGGGGAGAGATAGCAGAGAGACAGTTAGAGATTTGAGTCAGTAGAGAGGGAGAAAGATCAGGTGAGGAAAGGTAGATCTGAGTATCATCAGCATAGAAATGATAATGGAGGTCAAAAGAGCGGATGAGTTTATCTAGAGAGGATGTATAGAGAGAGAATAGGAGTGTTCCAAGAACAGAACCTTGGAGAACACCTACTGTAAGAGGCTGTGGTGGGGAGGAGTTGTCGTGAGAGGAAACAGATAAGGAGTGGTCAGAGAGGTAAGAGGACAGTGTGGCAGTATCACCAGAGGTGGCACTGGTGAGCAGCAGATTCTGTGCGGGGCAGGGGAGATCCGCCCACACAGACTAGAAAAGCATTGTGGGAGGATGCCTAATTGCTGCCGAGGGAACTCAGTCCAGGGAGGACTGAGACAGACCAGTCAGACAGAGCTCACTGTGCTAGCAAGCTAGTGAGGGCCATGAGGCCTGAGCCTAGACCTGTGAGATACAGGGAAGGCTATCAAACTCTGGGACTGAGCTATGGTACCTGCAAGGAAGCAGGCCCTGTCCAGTCCTGTATGTTGCAGGAAGGACCACCAATCTCAGAGACTGTGAGAGACTTTCATGCAGAGTAGCTGCTTCTGTAGAGAGGGTTCAAGAAGTGAGCTAGTGCCCTAAGAAAGGGCTAGACATTTGTTATTTTCTGTTTGTTTCCTGATTATGCTGGAAGTAAAGCACCACATTCATTTGTTTTACTGGAATGCCATGTGTGGAGTCTGATTCTGCACCTAATCACTGCACCACTGACACTAGTCTACCAAGCTAATTACCCCAAGTTATCACAACAGCCAGGAGAGAGCAGTGTCACATAGACCAAGGGAGTTAAGGATATGCAGCAGTAGAGGGTGGTCCACAGTGTCAAAAGCAGCAGAGAGGTCAATGAGAATGAGCAGGAGTAGTGGCCCTTGGATTTGGCAGCAAGGAGGTCATTGCTGACTTTTGTGAGGGCAGTTTCAGTGGAGTGAATGGAAGAAAGACTGAAAAGAGTCAAGGAGGGAGTGGGAGGAAAAAAATGTTGTGAGGCGGTTGTAAACAATACGTTCAAGGAGTTTGGAGCCAAAAGGGAGGAGAGAGATTGGTCGGTAGTTAGAGAAAATGTTAGGATCAAGGTTAGTTTTTTAAAGAATGGGGGAGACAAGGGCATGCTTGAATGCAGAAGGAACAGCGCCAGAAGAGAATTAGATATTAAGGAGGTGGGCAAGATGAGAGCAGGCAGAAGAAGAGAAGTAGCAGAGGAGGTGGGAGGTGATAGGGTCGAGGGGAGAGGTGGAAGGGGGGGCGGACTGGATAAAGGCCTTAACTTCCTCTCCAGTCACAGGGGAGTCAGAGTCAGTAAAATGGATGGGGAGGGGAGATCCAGGAAAGGAGGAGGTGGAGAGCTGGGGGACTGGTTGGATATGATGTCCTGACATATGGAATCAATTTTAGATGTAAAATAGGTAGCAAAGTCAGTGGCAGAGTGCAAGGAGGGGAGACGAGGAGGGGGTGGGCAGAGGAGGGAGTTGAAGGTGGAAAAGAGACGCTGGGGATTTGAGGACTGGGTGGAGATGAGATTCTTGAAATATGACTGTTTAGAGAGGGAAAGGGCAGCACTGTAGGTTGACAGCATGAATTTGCCTGAAATTTGATACATAAATGCTTTGCATAATTTTAGTCCTTATAAAGGCTGCATACAGGTAAGGTCCTCTAGTTTTACTGTAAATTACTTGACTTTTTGCTCATTTCTGTTTGCAGAAAGTGAAATTACTGTAATGTGCAATTGTAGTTGCCAGTGTTGACGTTGCACTACAACCTGTCATCTGTAGCTTGTTTTGCAATGGATCTTCAGTGTCCCAGATTTTAGATGCTGACTCCAGATGTGACCCTCTCAGATTGATTTTCTCCAAATACTACCTATGTCTTTCATGCTTAACTTGGCTCATATAATCAAACTATTCCATGTTCACATAGTCCATTCCTGACAAACCCGGCACTACACATTTGCAGTGACCACAAATCTGTTAAGATTTATTTTCTTTGTGTACATTAAATGTATTTCTTTGAAATTTGATTTTTTTTTTTGGCAGCCCAGTACATTTAAAAAGGTCATACTCCAACATAGCACAAGTTGCTCCATGCATTTTAAGTCTAATCCTTTTTTTCCCAGGTAAAGCCATCTTCACCTTATATACAGTATCTGTGTTACATTTCTCTCTCTGGCTACACTTTTCACACCTTAAGAAAGTTTGTCTATCTGCAACTGTGATGCTGTATGCTGTGTAATACCCCCTCTGTTAATTAGACTGCTGAACATACTGATAAACCACACTCCCCCCTGTGCCAGCTGATACAGTGTGTAGTATTTGAGAGAATTAATTTTAACACCTGCAATCAGGCCTTGGCCTGCCATTGTGAAGGCTGCACGGAATTATGTCATTCCAAGCAGGGCCGTTTCTAGGGGCAGGCGACCCGTGCAATCGCACGGGGCGCGCCGCCCAGCAGAAACAGTCTGTTAACTGCCGGGCGCCCGCTGAGATTCAGTTACCAGCGGGCGCCCGGCAGAGCAGAGCAGCCGGAGAGACGGAGCCTCCGGCTTCCGGCTCCCGGCTCCCCCAGTGTGCACTATGGGAGGACGTAATGACGTCTTTCCCATAGTGCAAAGGAGCAGCCGAGCGGAGCGGACGCTGGAGCGGGGCTGAAGGTAAGTATTAGTGGGTTTTTTTTATGTGCAGGCAGCCTGGACAATACTCTGGGGGCACTTCTGCTAGGGGAGACACCACTACTGGGGGCACCAGGGCACTACTACTGGGGACATTACTCAGGGGGCACTTCTACTGGGGGCATTGCTTAGGAGGTGCCACTACTGGGGGCATTACTCAGGGCCCAGGGGCACTACTACTTGGGGCTTTACTACTTTGGGCACTACTACAAAGGGAGCATTACTATTGGGGGCACTAATACAGGGGGCATTAATATTTCGGGCAATACAACTGGGGACACTACTACTGGGGCACTACAACAGAGACCATTACTATTAGGGGCATGACTACAGGGGGCACTACTAATGGTGGCATGGCATAGGGGGCACCACTCCTTGGGCACTACTACTGGGTGCATTGCATAAAGGGCACCACTACTGTGGGCTCTGCATAAGTTGCACTACCACTGTGGGCACTGCATAAGGGGCATAAATACAGGGGGCACTGCATAATGGGCACTTTTGCCTGAGAGCCAGTGGGGGGGAAGCCTAAGACCTGTCGGGATGGAATGGCAAGGGAGGGGGCTGGAATGAAGTGTGTATTATGTGAATCTTGTTTTTTCAATGTGTTTTATGTGGTTCTGGATTTAATAATGTATTTGAGGTGGATGTGGTTTTAAAACGTAGTTTATCTGCCTCTGGCTTTTCCAATATATTATGTGGAAGTGGTTTGTTGCAGTGTATTATATGTGGATCTGGCTTGTATTTTCAATGTGCTGGATTCGCTCCCAACGCACTAAAAACGAGTGTGATGCATGGTCATACTTCTGCAAATGTGACACCAAAGGCATGCACACAGAAATTCGGCGTGGGCTTGTGACAGCTAGGCCACACCCCATTTTTTGAGCGCGCCTATGGCGCGCGCATGCTGCCTGACTTTTGTTTAGCTACATATATTTTTCAGCGCTTTGCCTCTGACAGGTTTGCCACCCCTGGGTTCAGTAGTCACAGTGGCTGACATTCTGTGGTCTTTCGAGATCACACTCCCTTACTGTGATACCACACTCCCTCACGATGAGGCCACGCTCACTCCACAATATTACTGCTTCGAGGGGGGGGGGGGCGCATTTTGACTGCTCGCGCAGGGAGCCTCAAACCCTAGAAACTGCCCTGATTCCAAGGGAGTTAAAACTGGGGTTTAAACTGGATTTGGACTGGATTTTGTCCCACTCTCTAATACCTATAATACTGCAAGTTCTCAAACATTACAAACCCTGCATGCTACTACTCCTCAATTTCAGCATCCTACAACTTCACCTGGTAATTTGACACATTGTTGTTTAACAATGTCTATTATTCCTGCATTCTGTCTTCTCGCATATTGAATTATGGCATCTTTGTTATTAACCCAGTATCTCTGCCCATTTCAATCTACTGTGCTTTGTCTTTTCTATGTGATTACCCACTGCATCTTATACTTCTATGAACTGCTCATCCTGCCCACTGTAACCTATGTAGTGTGCCCTAGATTGGCTGCCTCACCTAGTACTTTCAAGGGCAAGATGAGCAACCGGTGAAAGTATTTATGCAGTGGGCATATTGCTAGTCACTGTTCATTTTATTCTTGTATGTTTTATTTCCATCTATAGCTTATCGCACACTGTAACTGATGTAATGAGCCCAACATGGCTGCATTGTCTGGTACTCTATTGTCTAGAATGAACAATGCAAGGTTCTAATGATTTTGCAAGGATCTCACCTATTAATTTTGTCTCTCCATTATGTGTCATCTCCTCCAGGCATTACCTATTCTGCCTAGTGTAATCCTATGTAGTGTGACTAAAATGGCTGCCTCAATTGGATCTTTCCTGGATGGGACTAATGACTCATAATGGCTGCCGCTCCTTTGTATGATATGCATCTGTCTATTACCAGTCTGCTGTGTATTCCTGGACTCTGTTTAATTTCATCAGCACTATCCAGCCACAACCAAAGTTTGTTTTTATGTTTCTGCAAATAAACTCATTGTATTTCACTGCTACAGTATATCGTTATTCAGGTGCATTCCTGGGGGTTTTCATAACAGTAAATCTATCTCTCGGTCTCAAGGACTTTTGAGTGTATCTCTAGCAGCTTCCTGTGTTTAGGGACAGACCTCCTATCTGTCTCCAAATGATCCCCTCTACCGGGCTTGTTGATCCCCTTGAGCTGTGCACCTTTTTATGTTGTGAGGGTGGATCCTGGACTCCCAGACCGGAACAGGTGTCCAAATAGTGCCAACTAGCATAGTCTATATTATCAATATAGCCAGATAGAAATGTTTATTTTTTTTATGCAAATTCTTGCGTTGTACAATAAGCATTTATGAATGTATAGTACTGTAAACTGACCATTGAGTATGACCACATATAGACATTGGAGCATCAATCCTTCCTACTCTTCCGAAATGTCCGGGTGACGCCTGAATTGTTGGAAGTCCCACAGACTCACCCTCCCGCATCCCACCTTTGTCCTAGTGAAAAGAGTTAGATGGATGTGATTCTCAAATAATCATGTCATCTTGGCCATATACCCCTGGAATTCTGCTGCCAGAGGGTGGGACCTAATGGTGAGAGCACCTGGCTCTGACACTCACAACAGTCTGCTGCAGCTCCCCTCATGCAGCTCTCAAGTTGACAAGTGTGTGAAGAATGTAAGCTCTCATGAGCAAAGCCCTCCTTGTCTTGTTTCATTGGTCTACTATTTCAGCTAATACGCTATTTTGTTTACCCTAACTTTGTATTTTTGATGTGTACATACCAAACTATGGGTGCCTCTATAATAAAGGTGAATAATAATAATAATAATAATAATAATAATAATAATAATATGGGCACAATTTAATGTGGGGAAAGAATGCCAAAGCAAGGTATGGCACAGCATGCGTTATATGAAACATATTCATCCAAACTATTATTTTACAGTAGGGAGCACCCTGTCCTTGTAATAAACAAGATTCAATTTGAAAAAGAATAAGTGACTTGTATGAGGCCACACACTGACAGTTATACATTCCATCAGGGAACAGTTTCATTAGCCATTAGTAATATCCCTGCTCATCAAATATAAGGTTATATTTTACAGAAGAGAACCCGCTACTCTACATATACAAGTGATGACATTTCTACTCAACAAATATACAGATATATTTTGTAAGATGTTTTTATATACAGTACTTGTGTTTTTCGTGTAAGAGAAATATGGTAGCAACTACTCAAGTCAACAAATAGATACATTTCACATAAAATTAGCAATAAATTTAAATCATAGACAAACACAGTTAAATGTATTTAATGTAATAATGCTAAAACCAGGTCTGTCATTTATTTTGCAATTTATTCACAAATTTCCTTAAAACAAGGCAAAACAGGCACACCAATGTGATTTTTTTTTTTTTAATGTTAAGACTTGCCTGCCACCTACTGGAATATATCAATTAATGAAAGTTAACTGTTTACAACAGACATACAGTATTGACACCTAATGTAATGGGGTTTTTTTTATTATTACATCCAAAATATTTTTATTAGATCTTTATTTTACTCCATTAATTAAGTTAGCGTTATCAAAATAAAATATATTAGATACACAGTATATAAAGAAAATAGTCTAATACTAAGGTGTCTATTTACAAACCGCCATTGCTTTAAAAAGAAAACAACCCACTGCTTTTAATTAGGTTTCATACTGCTAAATAGCAGTTTGTAAAACCCATATACTTAATCATAGCACACATATAACGGAATATATTTAGTTATTCACTCCACACAGTGAAGCTTACAATCTATGGACCTGATTCAAATGTGGATGCAAATACCATAGCAGCTACAACCTCTCCCGGATCGCAATTGCAAAAAAATGCTAATAACTCAAATACAAAAATGAGTCTAAAAGGAGACAGGTTTGTAGTAAAATAAGCACATCAAGTTAGATATTAAATACTTCTTAAGTGGCTACATCACCTTTTTTTTATTTAGACTGAGCATACATATAATGTAAAAAGAATTACGGCAATCAGTATACTGTACATAAATCCTGTCATTGTGGAGTTTACAAATGACACAATAGAATTTGCTTTGAATGGAAGGACTATGTATCTCCGCGTGGTGGTCATAAAATGTAAAATCATAGTTTCAAAATAAAAAAGAAGCTGAAAACCTAAAAGATATTGTTTGCAATGAGTTAGTGTGTCCTCAGTGATAAGCACCAATGATCCACCCAACACATCTCATCATGTGGTACAAAACGTGGATGCTGCAGATGTCCTCAACTTCCCCCCACATATTCATGTTTTTCCATCCCTGTTCTTTCGGGCACTGGACGGATTTTTACGAGGTTTTCACTATTATATACAGCATTTGTCGAGAAAGGTTTTTGTGTATGAGCTGATTCATCTGTGACAAAAGGGAGCCAAGCAGTTACAATTTAAGTGCAGCAAGTCTCAGAAAAAAATCTTGCACCAAGTTGTTGAATAGGAGCTGGCCATGGTGCTGAAACAGCAAAAGAGCATCTGAAACTGAGGCATGGCATGACGCAAGTCATAGAAAAAAACTGTTGTGCTGTGTGTGTGTGTGTGTGTGTGTGTGTGTGTGTGTGTGCGTGCGTGTGTGTGTGTGTGAGTGAGTGAGTGATTGACTGCTGCTGCTTCTGCAGGCCCGGGGGTTGCGCTCTGATTGGCTCTCTGAGACAGTGAGAGCCAATTAGAGATAGCAATGTACCCTGTTGCTTAGCAGCAGTTTAGAGAGAGAAGGGAGTCAGGGACTGATCAAGGTTACGTCTGAGGCAGAAAGAGAGTGAGAAACAACCTCCAACAATGCCATGAAGATGTCTTGTTGCACAGTAGCCAGGAAGGAGCCAGGAAAGGCATAGCTATCAGGAATAGAATGATTTCCATGTGATGGTGGCAAACAAAGGACAACCACCATCAAATGGTAAAAACACTACCATTGGAACAAAAAACATTGATGGTTAGTAATCTTCAAATTCCGATGTCCATCCATATGCTGCCTGAAGGTGGACTCCGACAATCACTCCTCTACTGTGAAGTGCTCCCTTTCCAGAGTGATGTTCCTGCTCAGCAACACACCCTCGGTGAACAGGAGGCACCTCTCATGGAAGTCAGCGCTGATCTTGGACAGGGGCACCACGGCAAAGATGCTCAACAGAAAGCCCAGGAAATGCAAGGCAGCAGCAGTGGGGGTTGTGGTGACACTGGTGAAATGCAGGGGGCATGAGTGAGAAGCAGAGGGCTGTGGTGAGATGCAGGGGACTGTGGTGACATGGGTGGCGTAGGTTGTTATGAGATGCAGGGGTCTGTGGCGAGATGAAATTGATCCCGTGTGAAGTTAAGTATACAATCACCAGCAAGCATTTCCGCAGCAGTTTTCCTCCTTTATTATCCTTAATGTGGGAAAGAGGGTACTGGTATTCTGCACTCCCCATTCCACATTGGCAAAGCTCTAACAATGTTATTATATCCAGCTGCCTCTCATAACTGACTCTTTGAAAATGCTGTCTAATTACTCCCATGTTTAGGCATTCCACCCTTTCCAACCTGCTGTGACAGACTCCATGAAAATATATTTAATTGGGAGAAATATTGTACAGGATGAAAACTTATATACATTCCTTTAACTGTACAACTCTAAAGTCATTATTAAATTCAGATGTTTTCGTATTGAGTTTCCTTCACAACCTGTTGTTTCCTGCTTGCCATTAATAAGCCAGACAAAATGTGCTAGATTGTTTAGCAGACCACCTGCCCCTCTATTGTTCACATGCTGTCAGTCACTGCTATTCCATCAGCATCTAAAAATACTTCATCCAGAATTGTCACAATGTAATTCATGCACCATCTGGAAGAGAGGTTTACAATCACACGCACGTCAAATATCCCATGTTCATCAAGTATCCCTGATCTCAGGATACTTTATAACCTCTTTTAAAGTCCTTTTAATGAGCAGTTTTTTTGCAAATGAAGCCAAGTAAATTAACTTCAACTGTAATGCCAATGTTTTCACATAGCTATTTAGCCAGCATTAAATGTTTGTTCTAAATCTACAGACCCCAATTACACTGATTATTTAATGCTACAGTCCGGATTCAGAGACGGAGGCAGTTAGCACCGCTGCTATATCTTTGTATGCAGTTTCTGTGCTAAAATATTCAAAAGCCGCAGGAGGCGTCTTCAATTAAAAGACGCCCTCTGCCAGCTTCTGTGATCCACTACTGTGTCCGAGGATACAATATCGGATCAACTATGTGACCAACGGACATCTGAAGTTACTCCGGATGAGCGGCAAAATCACGCTACTGGGGTCAGTGAAGCTGCCACTGGTTTCAACACGCCCAGAAAACGAGGCAGACGCACCCCATTTTATGCATCATTGCAGCCCCAGATCTTCCCATGCACAATGTGGCTTCTGCGCAGACACAGATCTAAAACCATTGTAGATGTGTGTAAACAAACATCAGGTTTACGCACATCTCTAATTTAGGCTCTATGTTTTTAAATATTTTTTCTCACATGTTTTAAATTGACAGTATAGAATAAGAGCAAAAATATTACTTTATAATAAAACCGGATTCCATAAAAATGCATCTTTACTGGATACACCTGTAATCCTCACATTAGCCAGTAGTCATAAGCCAGAAGTATATAATGTGGGAGCTCATTGGACCTTTGGAAGCCAGATAGTGCTGTATCCTTCAGCTATGCAGATAGATGTTACTCCGGGATCTCTGTGTTGCTAAACAGCTAGCCTTCCCTTAAGATTCGGGTACTCCCATTTCATAAAAGCACCACCGGCTGTTTACACTGCTCCCACTGAATGCAAGATAGATAGAAATAGATTGGAAAAAGAGAGAAAACAGTCACCTCAAATCAAATAATGTAATCACGGATTCATCAGTGCCTATTAAGGCGGAGAGAAAAATTATTTAAAAAGTAGAGTATACCTATTATATAACCTTTGAACCAGGTGCAAGGGCATAGGTTCTACCACAGGTTGGGACATATGTAGGAAATTGAGGGGCGGGAAGAGGATAAGATATTTTTGAAGATTACAGAATCCTTGAAATCTATCCGGCAGAGCCAGGTATCTCTAAAGGACTCATAGTCACCATCAGCAGAAGTCAGTATATCATCCATTTCCATATATAGATCTAACCTAGTGAACCATTCCATAACCGTTGGAGAAGAGGAGGAGCGCCATTTTACCGGGATGACTGCTTTAGCAGCAGTGTTCAAATGACATAACAAAGTTTTCTTATATTTCGAGAGGGGTCTGGATGATAAATGAAACAACCAGAATGTTGGCGCTGTAGGGACCGGTTCACCTAGAATTTTCGCAGAAAGGCTGAGAACTTCATTCCAAAAAGGCTGAAGGATAGGGCATTGCCACCAAATATGCAATGGGTTACCTGGGGCCCCAGAACAGCGCCAGCATATGTTCGGAACACCAATCCCCATCTTAGAGAGGGTATCTGGACATCTATACCAACATGAAAACAATTTATATTGGGTCTCCTTAACGCTAACACTAGGAGAGCAGGCATGAGCCAACTTAAATATTTTCTCCCACTCATCTTCAGTTAGGCCGACTCCAAGCTCTTGGTCCCAGACTGTAGTAAAATTAGGGAGAGGGAGGCTAGCGTCCTCTGACAGAAAGTTATAGATCAGCGAGATAGTGTGGGTCGGGGGAGTAGGGCTAGTACATAATTGTTCAAAGGGAGTATAAGGTGAACAAAGAGTCTTAGGGGGGTCAAGAGATTGCAAGCAATGATGTAACTGAAGGTAGTGCCAGTATTCCCATGAGGGTAGATTCCATTTATCACAAACCTCAGCAAAGGGTATAATGCTACCGCCACTCACCAGCTGTCTGACCCTAAAAAGTCCTACCGCTAACCAGGAGTGGAAAGTCTTGACATCCATACCTGGAAGAAATCGTTCATTAAAGAGGAATGACGTGAGGGGAGAATGAGGTGAAGATATCGAGGGGGACTTCCATAATCTTCGCCAAGAACTTAAGGTGGGACCAATAGTAGGATGAGAAATTTTAGGGAGGACGGGGAGCCACAGAACTATTGATAAAGGGATCTTCAGCACCTGATTCTCAATTTGCACCCATTGTTTGGGAATATCTGGTCTGGACCAAGCCAATATTCTGTGAAGGATACAGGCCTGGTAGTAACTTTTAATATTTGGGAGCCGTAAACCCCCTCTATCATTGTGGTGAAACATAAGGTCTAGTTTCAAACGGGGCCTGCCATCTCCCCAGACAAATTCTCTAATAAGAGCCTGGACTAACATAAACCATCTAGGAGGTAATTTAATTGGGAAGGTTTGCAGCAAGTAGAGAATTTTAGGGAGAGAGTTAATTTTGAGAATGCCCAGCTTCCCAAACCATGAGAAGGGTCCTGATTTCCATAACCGTAAGTCTGAGCGTAGCTTGTCTAGGAGGGGGGTAAAATTGGCCTCAAACAAGCGGGAGAGATCTCTAGTAAGAGTAACCCCCAGATATTTGATCTGGGAGGAGTGCTAGGTGAAAGGGAACGCTGATTAAGGCCTGCAACCATCTGTGGAGGTGCCGTAATAATCAAGGCCACCGACTTGGAGAAATTAACTTTGAAATTGGAGAGTTCTCCAAAATCTTGAATTCCTCTTATAGGTTCAGTAATGAAATAACAGGATTTGTATTTGTGGCCAATAAATCATTGGCAAATAGAGCTAATTTGTATTCATCACTATGTAACCCAAAGCCCGATATGTTCGGATTCAGCCTGATCGACCTTGCCAGAGACTCATTACAAACAATAAAAATCAGGGGAGATAAGGGACAACTTTGTCTAGTTCCATTGTTAATGGAGGAGTCAGAAAGGGAACCATTAATTCTAATACGGGCAGAGGGGGAACAATAAAGGGTGAGGACACGTTGGAAGCAAACTGGACCCAATCCCAGGTGTCTCAGTACTCCAGACATAAAGCTCCAATCTACACTGTCAAATGCCTTCTCAGCATCAGTAGACAGTAAAATAGCTGGGGCATCCGTAGACAAGATATAGTGGATGAGGGCTATCATTTTGGAGGTGTTGTCCCTAACTTCAAAGCTCGGGACAAACCCTACTTGGTCGCTATGAATCAGAGAAGGGAGAAAATGTTTTAATATGTTTGCGAGAAGTTTCGCATACAGTTTGACGTCCACATTGAGAAGGGAGATTGGGTGGTAGCTGGGACAGAGGGAGGGATCTTTGCCTTCCTTGAGAATAATCGTTGTGTGGGCTTCTAGGTATTGGCAGTAGAAGGGGGTCTTATTGGAAACCAAATTAAAGGCCTCTAACAGTGGAGGAGTTCATCCACCCCATTTTTAATCTTGCCCTGACCATTTTAAAGAGAACTGAGAACTGATATGATAACTCACCATCTAAGGTATGCTTACTTTAACCTAAATGTTATATATGAAAATAATGATAGATAGTGTTGAAGTAAAATATACTTTTCCCAGTCTGTTCATGGCAAAGTAAATATATTTATTTCAAGAGACATCTCCACTTTTCTGCGCAGAGTGACGTGGAGAATGTACAATGAGAAATCAAGGAGAATTCTCTGGCCATGTACCAGAAAACAGGGTATTTTATACACATAATTACATAAAACAACAGAATCATTAACAGTAGGGTGTTCACATGTACATTGCAATAATGGTTTATCATTCGAGGATGTACAGAAATGAGTTGTGACAATATACAAATGCATGTATCGGGGTCGGTTGGCTTATTAGTGAATAAGTAAGCAATGAAGCTGATGCGTCTGTGATAGATAGATAGCAGTGGCGGCTCCAGAGGTGGGACTGTAGCACGGTCCAAAATTCAAATAGGTGAGTCACACCAACTGTCACCCCCAACTGCTGTCACACATCACTGGCAGTTGGTGTGGCTCTCTTATTTGAATTTTGGACTGTGCTGCAGCTCCACCTCTGGAGCCGCCACTGATAGATAGACAGATAATAAATACTAGAGATGTGCGGGTCCGATTTTCAGAGAACCAACAACAACTGAATTTAGAGGTTCCAACAACTGAATTTAGAGGTTCCAAGTCAGAGTTCGGAATCACTTTGGGGTACCGAATCAAACTGGATCATCCTGTGAACTCGGGTTTTGGATTGCATGCTAACAGGTCAAAATTACATAATTTTAGCTGGGTTTTTTTAAGTTATTTTTAAAAAATACAGATCCTAAACCAAAACCATAACACATGAGGGTGGTTTTGCACTACCAAAACACTAAGATGAATCCGGATGAAAAATCAAAACACAGGGGTCGGCGCACATCTCTAATAACTACATAATAATAGATAGCAATGGCAAAATGCATGGAGGAGGTTATCTTTCACCCCACTATACTGACCAGTTAGATAGATAGACAGGCAGCAAGATAGATAAAGTATAAACATATTATAAATAGCAATAGATATACAATTTTTTATCATAAATATTGTAAGAAAATATTTCTATCAAATGTAGACTGCGCCACTGAGTGTACAAAATATTAGATTGAATATTATATTTGTGTATAATGCCTCCACCCATCGGTTCAAAATTAAGGAGAGATGCTTCTCTTATTTACAATAAATTTATTAAAACAAAGCACATTTAATAAAATAAAACAAAAGTAACAATAAAATTCACTAATTTGTACTTGCTAAATGCATGAATATAAAGCCAATGCTGTCCAATAATATTATTAAGATAACATCTCTATTAACTACATTATAATATATAACAATGGCAAAATGCATGCAGGAGTTTATTTTTCACCCCACTATAAGACCATGTGACTTGTTAAACAGCCTTTGTGATGTCACTCAGCTATGGTAGAAATGTCACCATTTTGTAGAGAACTGTTAGTTATCAACTGTATATGCTGATATGACATCTCACAGTGTAAGGTATGCCAATTTTTAACCTAAATGTTATATATGAAAATAATGTTATATGAATAGAGTTTTTAACTATAAGTGTGTTAATATGCCTACTGACTGATTAATGTAAGCTTATTTTAATTTAAATGACTGATTGATAGATAGATTGCTATATATATATATATATATATATATATTATAAATACATTATAGACAGCAATGACAAAATGCATGCAGGAGGTTATTTTTCACCCCACTATACTGACCATGTGACTTGATACATCATAAACAGCCTTTGTGATGTCACCCAGCTTTGGTAGAAGGATCACCATTTTGTAGAAAACTGTCAGTTATCAATTGTATATGCTTTTATGACAACTTACAGTGTAAGGTATGCCAATTTTAACCTAAATGTTATATATGAAAATAATATTATATGAATAGAGATAGATTATAAATACATTATAAATAGATAGCAATGGCCAGTATTGGACTGGGGCATGAAGGGCCCACCAGGGGATTGCAATAGTAGGGGCCCGCTGAAGGGGCATAACCATCCGCCAATGTGGGTGTACCCAGTGAACAGAGAGGTGCAGCCAGAATCTCTGCAGTAGTGCCGTCCTTAGGACGTTGCAAGCATGCACACCACTGCCCTTACAGGCCCCTGGAGCATCCTGAGGAAGCTACGGGCATTGCTGAAATGTCTACAGAGTAGATGAAACGCATTGCTGTCTCTACCTACCATCATTGTTGATGAACTGGACTTACCTGGTTAATAACCATTTACTTGTACCTATATGGAAAAAACTACTACTTTGCAAAAGCACTTTTTTTTCCAAAATATTTTACTGGTAAACTGCACATGTTAATAGAACATATCACAATTATATGCAAAAATAAGTACATCCATTGTGTTAATATTATATTAACAGAAACATATAACATACTTAAAGAAATAAGTAGGGTGAGAGTCCCGCACGTGTCTTTATTAGACACTTTAGTTCATTCGAGTAATTATTTTAGAAAGGCGGAGTTCCTGCTGAAATAACTTCTAAGTTATACCAAGTAGTTAACCTCACTGCTCGGTGTAAATTGTCTTGTGTCAAAGAAGATAATGTACAAATATATGGGAACCAAATCTTAAAAATAATGTAGCCTTTTTTTCCTTATTAATTGACATTTCTAGCCAATGCATATGAAACAAATAAGATATACGGGGCATTAATAAAGATAATGTTAAAGTATCTGTGGATATCCATTGAGGCAAAATTGTCTTCTTTCCCGCTGCAGCGATTTTAGCTAATAAGATTCGTTGACCCAATGGGGGTTTGATTAGGCTCTGGTTTAAGTATATGTCCCAAAGGGCCCACTCAGGAGAGATAATAATAGGTATACCTAAAACATCTTTAATTTAATTTTGGATTATAGACCAACCTTTTTTAACGTCAGGACAGTTCCACATACAGTGATAAAGATCTGTTTCTGGAGCATGACATTTAAAGCAGTTAGAATCAGTGGAAACCCCCATCAAGGATCGTAACTTGGGTGTATAATAAGCACGGTGTAAAAGCTTATAATGCATCTCTGTGTAAGATGCATAAATAAGTATTTCATTAAGATGAGTAAAGGCAAGAAGAATGTCTTTAAGTGAAATATTAGGAAAATCGATCTTCCACTTAACGATACCAGTTTGTAGCTTTTCCAAATCTATAGAGCGTTTAATTTGGGAATACAAATATGAAGTAGAGCAACTTCTTCCTGGGCAGCGACGCAACACACCATCCAGCATATGTATTTTGTCAGATTCTGTTAGTTTGGTGAGTATGTTATTCACATAACTCCGAAGTTGATAATATGCAAATAGAGGAATAGTTATCTGAGGGAACACCTCCTGTAATCTTTCGTATGGAAAAATGTTAAGTGTCTGTTCATCTAAAACTTGATAAACCAGTCTGGGACCCCTTGAGCCCCAAGAACGTGCTAAAGTTGAATGGAAAATAGGGAGTCTTTGAGACCCTGTATTATGATATATAAGGAGGAAAATGGTGTTATGTGCGGATATACCCATCTTATGTCGGGATAAATGCCAGGCTGTGCGTGTGGTAGTTATTAACAAATTATCAGCAGCCGAAGAAGGAAAAGCTGTGTGTAATAGACTGGGGAGTGGAATGTCAGGGCAAAAAGCTTGTTCCAGACTAGTATGAGCAAATTCCTCAGATCTCTGTAACCAGTCAACTGCATAACAATAATTTGCAGCTAAAGTATAACTTTTTATACAAGGAAGATTGATACCTCCCAAATCTGGAGATTGACTTAGTTTAAATAAAGATATTCTAGGTTTTTTATCCGCCCAGATGAATTTGCTAATGACTTTAGTTAATAGCTTTAAATCTGAAAAGAGTAAGGGCAGCATTTGTATGGGGTATAACAACCTGGGGAAAGAAATCATTTTTATCAGATGACATCTGCCTATATAAGACAATGGTAGGTGTTTCCAAGCTTAAAAATCAGCAATAATGTGGGAAATAACAGCGGGGAAATTAGCCATATAAAGATCAGAGGGATTAACAGGTATGTGTATTCCTAAATAAGTCAGTGAATTGTTGGCCCATCTAAAAGGAAAGAAACCATTCCAGTCTGCCTCAGCACCTTCATGTAAGGCTAAAGTTTCTGTCTATTAAGCACAAACCCTGATATAATTTCAAATTCTTGGAGAAGTTGTAGAACACCTGGGAAAGCAGCTTGTGGGTTATTAAAATACAGTAGCAAGTCGTCAGCATATGCTGACACTTTTAATACTTGGTCACCTATTTGAATCCCACTCCATTCCTTTTGCAAATAGAAGTGTCGAATAAGGGAGTCTAACGCTAAATTTAAAAAAAGAGGTGATAAAGGACACCCCTGTCTAGTACCATGATGTAAATGAAAGCTCTCTGTATTTAATCCATTAATAGTGAGGAACACGTAGGGGTATTGTTTAATGAGCAAAAAAATTGTATAAAACTTGGGCCAAAATTTTGAAAATGAAAAACACGTAACAAATGTGCCCAGGACACTCGGTCAAATGCTTTATCAGCATCGCAACGGACCAGGAGAGATATACCTCCTGAATATTTTGAAGAATGAGTTATAGTTGCTATTACCTGACGAATGTTGTGTACCGACGATCTATTTTTCACAAAACCAGTTTGTGATGTATGAAGTAATTTAGGTAAGAGATTCTGTAATCTTTGTGCCATAACAGAGGATAATAACCCCCCTCCCTCACAACAGCCCAGCACACAGCGTGTGTTGAGCTGCAGTGGGAGACTGCTCGTGGCTGCTGAGTAGCTGATCTCATGCAACAGCAAAGAGGGGGAAGGAGATCTGATAAAGGGGCAATATACAGGGCTATAACTAGGGAAGTGCATCCAGTGCCATGGCAGAGGACACCACAGGGCAGAGGGCGCTGTTCAGGCCTGTAAATTTTCTGTTTATTATCATTCTCACTGGTAGCTTTCTCATATTTCATGCCCAGCATCTCCTGGCCTCCCCTATCTCTTGCCTGGCCCTTCCCCATGAGGCCATTCCCCCTTTTTGGGTGCGTTATGTCCCTATTTGAAAAATGGGGGCACCAATGCTCTTTCTGGCACAGGGCACCAAAAAGTCTAGTTACGGCTCTGGGAATATCTGTGTGTGTATGAGTGTGTGCTGGGGTTGGTCTGTGTGAGGAGGGGAGATCTTTGTGAGGAGGAGAACTGTGTGTGTGTGTGTGTGAAGAGGGGGTTCTGAGTAAGGAGAAGATCTGAGTGAAGGGAGAGCACAGTGTGTGAGGGGAGGCTGAGTGAGAGGGGAGTGCTGTGTATGAGGGGGGAGAGCTTTGTAAGGGGGAGCGCTGTGTGAGGGGAGGCTGAGTGAAGGGGGAGCACTGTGTGTGAGGGGGGGAGCTGTGTAAGGGGGAGCGCTGTGTGTGTAAGGGGAGGCTGAGTGAGGGGGGAGTGCTGTGTGTGTGTATGTATATGTGTGTGTGTGTGTGTTTGTGTGAGGAGAGGCTGAGTGAGGGGGGAGAGCTGTGTAAGGGGGAGAGCAGTGGTGGGGTCTGAATGAGGGGGGATCTTTGTATGTGTTTAAGGGGAGGAGATATGTGTGAGAAGGGGGAAGATCTGAGTGAGTGGGGAGAGCTGTGTGAGAAATATATACACTATATGTATTTATATATACATTAATATGGAGCCCTGAGGCAGTATTTTGCAGTATTTAGGTATACCTAAAACATCTTTAATTTAATTTTGGATTATAGACCAACCTTTTTTAACGTCAGGACAGTTCCACATACAGTGATAAAGATCTGTTTCTGGAGCATGACATTTAAAGCAGTTAGAATCAGTGGAAACCCCCATCAAGGATCGTAACTTGGGTGTATAATAAGCACGGTGTAAAAGCTTATAATGCATCTCTGTGTAAGATGCATAAATAAGTATTTCATTAAGATGAGTAAAGGCAAGAAGAATGTCTTTAAGTGAAATATTAGGAAAATCGATCTTCCACTTAACGATACCAGTTTGTAGCTTTTCCAAATCTATAGAGCGTTTAATTTGGGAATACAAATATGAAGTAGAGCAACTTCTTCCTGGGCAGCGACGCAACACACCATCCAGCATATGTATTTTGTCAGATTCTGTTAGTTTGGTGAGTATGTTATTCACATAACTCCGAAGTTGATAATATGCAAATAGAGGAATAGTTATCTGAGGGAACACCTCCTGTAATCTTTCGTATGGAAAAATGTTAAGTGTCTGTTCATCTAAAACTTGATAAACCAGTCTGGGACCCCTTGAGCCCCAAGAACGTGCTAAAGTTGAATGGAAAATAGGGAGTCTTTGAGACCCTGTATTATGATATATAAGGAGGAAAATGGTGTTATGTGCGGATATACCCATCTTATGTCGGGATAAATGCCAGGCTGTGCGTGTGGTAGTTATTAACAAATTATCAGCAGCCGAAGAAGGAAAAGCTGTGTGTAATAGACTGGGGAGTGGAATGTCAGGGCAAAAAGCTTGTTCCAGACTAGTATGAGCAAATTCCTCAGATCTCTGTAACCAGTCAACTGCATAACAATAATTTGCAGCTAAAGTATAACTTTTTATACAAGGAAGATTGATACCTCCCAAATCTGGAGATTGACTTAGTTTAAATAAAGATATTCTAGGTTTTTTATCCGCCCAGATGAATTTGCTAATGACTTTAGTTAATAGCTTTAAATCTGAAAAGAGTAAGGGCAGCATTTGTATGGGGTATAACAACCTGGGGAAAGAAATCATTTTTATCAGATGACATCTGCCTATATAAGACAATGGTAGGTGTTTCCAAGCTTAAAAATCAGCAATAATGTGGGAAATAACAGCGGGGAAATTAGCCATATAAAGATCAGAGGGATTAACAGGTATGTGTATTCCTAAATAAGTCAGTGAATTGTTGGCCCATCTAAAAGGAAAGAAACCATTCCAGTCTGCCTCAGCACCTTCATGTAAGGCTAAAGTTTCTGTCTATTAAGCACAAACCCTGATATAATTTCAAATTCTTGGAGAAGTTGTAGAACACCTGGGAAAGCAGCTTGTGGGTTATTAAAATACAGTAGCAAGTCGTCAGCATATGCTGACACTTTTAATACTTGGTCACCTATTTGAATCCCACTCCATTCCTTTTGCAAATAGAAGTGTCGAATAAGGGAGTCTAACGCTAAATTTAAAAAAAGAGGTGATAAAGGACACCCCTGTCTAGTACCATGATGTAAATGAAAGCTCTCTGTATTTAATCCATTAATAGTGAGGAACACGTAGGGGTATTGTTTAATGAGCAAAAAAATTGTATAAAACTTGGGCCAAAATTTTGAAAATGAAAAACACGTAACAAATGTGCCCAGGACACTCGGTCAAATGCTTTATCAGCATCGCAACGGACCAGGAGAGATATACCTCCTGAATATTTTGAAGAATGAGTTATAGTTGCTATTACCTGACGAATGTTGTGTACCGACGATCTATTTTTCACAAAACCAGTTTGTGATGTATGAAGTAATTTAGGTAAGAGATTCTGTAATCTTTGTGCCATAACAGAGGATAATAACTTTAAATCCTGATTTAATCAGGATATATGACGGTAAGATTGTACTAATGTTGGATCCTTGCTTGGTTTGGGTAACATTATTATGCGAGCTTCATTAAAAGCAGATGGAGCGGCTGTGCCAGAAAAAATAGAGTTAAACATATTTAATAAATGAGGGGTTAAAGAGGGAGATAATAATTTTTAATATTCTACACCAAGCCCATCCGGGCCCGGGGCCTTGCCAATAGATGAACGTCCAATAGCTGCTAAGATTTCTTGCTCAGAGATCCATTCAGTCAGTGAATCAGGCTCCTCCTCATTCAATATAGGAGGGCCTGCTGACTGAAGAAAATCCATGCCTAGAGTCGGATTATCTGGCGGTGCAGTATATAAATCTTTGAAATATTCCAAAAAGGAAATTGTTATATCAGAGGTAGAGGTCCGGACATGGATTTCCGAGATAATTTTTGAGATATTAACCTGAGGGAGCTGATTCCTAACCACATTAGCTAATAATTTCCCTGCCTTATTACCCCACTTAAAATAACAGTGTTTTTGGTAGTCTAAAGAGCATTGGGCATATTCTGTGCATAAGGTATCATATAGGTTTTTGGTGTCAATATAAATCTGGCAATTTGCTGGGGTATTAAAACCTTAATAAATTATTTGTATAAGATATAGAAAGTGCTAGACTAATATCTTGACATTTTTGAGAGAGTCTCTTACATTTACAGGCAACATAAGCTATGATAGAACCACGTAAAACTGGCTTTGATGCTGCCCTAAATAAATTAATATCTGCTATGTGTTGGCTATTGTCATTAACATAATTCACATAATGTTGTTCTAAATATTATTTGAAATCAGGACAATTATATAAATAGGAGGGAAATTTCCAGTTAAAGGAGGAAGGTTTTGGAGTAGGAAGGGATAAGCAGGCCCGCCAAGAGCCGCGGCGGGCCCAGGTAACAGGCGGCATGGCCTAATCGCGGGAGGCATGGCCACGCCCCTTTCGGGGGAAAAAAGCCACGGGGGGGCGCGATCACTCCTCCCACAGGTATACGAGACTGCTGTGGCTGCTACTCAGCAGCCACGAGCAGTCTCCCACTGCAGCTCAACACACGCTGTGTGCTGGGCTGCTGTGAGGGAGGGGGGGCGCCGTCGGACCCGGGCTCCTGCCGGGCCCCTCTGGATAAAGTCAGAATGATGGAGGCCTATCGCAAATCCCAGAATTTATCCTATCAAGGGAACAGGTTACTCCTATTTCAAGATTTCTCTTATCAGGTAGCAATGAAACAAAGATAGCTCTCATAGGTATGCAAGCTGCTCTTTGATGCTGGAATCTGATTTGCCCTCATCTACCCAGCAAAGCTTCGAGTACAACATGATGGCAAGCAGTATTTCTTTAACTCAGTGTCTCCAGCAGACATTTGTTACCTCTCTTTCAGAATCGAATGTAATCTCATCTTCTGCTGATGGATATTGAGCCAATACTTGAACCGCATGTATTATATCACTCACATGATACTCATCATGCCACTGTTATTCGTTAATGTGAGATTGATTCCTGTATGCTTAATTTTCTTTTTTACTATTTGGCTTTTTTTTTTCCTAACCCGTTCCCCTCCATTATGTGTTTTGCTGATATTTATTTCCCCTTATCCCTATTTTAATTTTTTCACTTCTGGAACAATTATATTGGTTGTTACTGGCCAGAGAGGCCTTATGTTTGGGGTCTTATAAAAACACAAAATGGTAGAACTGCATCATTCTGGTGTATACAATTTTTGTTAGATGTAACGTTAATGGGGTTGAGAGACCGCACGTTTATATTAGCAGTAGCGTCCCTACTTGCTGGGATATGGGGTGCTATGTTAAATGCATTTCAGCGATTTGGTATCTTTATGAAACAAGGTATTGGTTGATAATTTAAATTCCTCGTCTACACCCATTAACTGTAAAGAACGTATAAATTTCCTTACTTGGAATGTAGAATGTCTTAATACTTTGCTCAAACGGCGGAAGGTTTTACATGACATGCAGAGGCTTAAACCAGACGTGGCTGTGCTTCAAGAAACACACTGGATGGAGGGGGATCCGAATACACTTAGGAGCACTTGGTTGAATGAATACATAGCAGCTTCGTATACATCCAAACGTAGAGGGGTGGTTCTTCTTCTACACAAGTCTCTTAACTACACTATACTTGATAAATTGTCTGACACTGAGGCTTTTTATTTGTGAAGATACAATTGGAAGGAGTAATGTACACTATTGTCACCATATATGCACCGACTGGTCCTAATAGTGTTTTTTTTTTTACCGATTTATATGTTCGAATACAGGAATTGGTCGAAGGGACTAATATTTTAGGGGGGGATTTCAACACTACTCTCAACCCACTCGTAGATAAGTCAGGTGATGGGGGACGGAGCAGCGCACCTTCGGCTTTAAATTTTCTCATATCCTCTCTTCAACTCTCTGACCCCTGGAGGTACCAGCATCCTGTGGAACGCGATAATACATTTCATTCACACTCACATCACACGTCCTCTAGGATTGATTATTGGCTTCTTCCCACAAACCTCCTTTCCAAAGTTTATGATTCTAAGGTGGAAAATATAGCCATCTCTGACCACGCCCCAACATGGTTCTCCTTATCCCCAGGGGCGCTGAGAGGGGGGGGAGCAGGTACAAATTACCCGGGCCCAAGGCTTCCAGAGGGGCCCGGCAGGAGCCCGGGTCCGACGGCGCCCCCCCTCCCTCACAACAGCCCAGCACACAGCGTGTGTTGAGCTGCAGTGGGAGACTGCTCGTGGCTGCTGAGTAGCTGATCTCATGCAACAGCAAAGAGGGGGAAGGAGATCTGATAAAGGGGCAATATACAGGGCTATAACTAGGGAAGTGCATCCAGTGCCATGGCAGAGGACACCACAGGGCAGAGGGCGCTGTTCAGGCCTGTAAATTTTCTGTTTATTATCATTCTCACTGGTAGCTTTCTCATATTTCATGCCCAGCATCTCCTGGCCTCCCCTATCTCTTGCCTGGCCCTTCCCCATGAGGCCATTCCCCCTTTTTGGGTGCGTTATGTCCCTATTTGAAAAATGGGGGCACCAATGCTCTTTCTGGCACAGGGCACCAAAAAGTCTAGTTACGGCTCTGGGAATATCTGTGTGTGTATGAGTGTGTGCTGGGGTTGGTCTGTGTGAGGAGGGGAGATCTTTGTGAGGAGGAGAACTGTGTGTGTGTGTGTGTGAAGAGGGGGTTCTGAGTAAGGAGAAGATCTGAGTGAAGGGAGAGCACAGTGTGTGAGGGGAGGCTGAGTGAGAGGGGAGTGCTGTGTATGAGGGGGGAGAGCTTTGTAAGGGGGAGCGCTGTGTGAGGGGAGGCTGAGTGAAGGGGGAGCACTGTGTGTGAGGGGGGGAGCTGTGTAAGGGGGAGCGCTGTGTGTGTAAGGGGAGGCTGAGTGAGGGGGGAGTGCTGTGTGTGTGTATGTATATGTGTGTGTGTGTGTGTTTGTGTGAGGAGAGGCTGAGTGAGGGGGGAGAGCTGTGTAAGGGGGAGAGCAGTGGTGGGGTCTGAATGTGGGGGGATCTTTGTATGTGTTTAAGGGGAGGAGATATGTGTGAGAAGGGGGAAGATCTGAGTGAGTGGGGAGAGCTGTGTGAGAAATATATACACTATATGTATTTATATATACATTAATATGGAGCCCTGAGGCAGTATTTTGCATATGGCCCTGTGGGATCTTAATCCGGTTCTGTGACTGAACAGAAGGGAGAAAGGGTGGAGCCACAGGCAATATCAAAGATGGAGGAGAAGGCAGTCCCCTCCCATCATCACCCCCGGCTTCTTCTCTTTTCCACATCTGAGGTGGGTCCCACCTACCACCCTGGTCCTGCCGTCAGCTGGCCCGGTTTGCACGGAGGAGAGAACATGGTGGCTGTGTACCTGCTGCTGAGGGGAGGCCTGAGCCGGGTGCTGCTGATGAGAGTCCTGGGTCATGGCACCCGGGTCCAGGGGGCCTCGCACCGCACACCCTGCATCCATATCAATTTAAACTCACCTGTCTGAGTGAGTGGGGAGAGCTGTGTGAGAAATATATACACTATATGTATTTATATATACATTAATATGGAGCCCTGAGGCAGTATTTTGCATATGGCCCTGTGGGATCTTAATCCGGCTATGTGACTGAACAGAAGTGATGTCCCGCTTCGGGTGTCTGCGCTGCTCAGAACACCGGAAAATGGCCGCGGCGGCCATTTTTCCTGCGTTCTTCGCATGCGCAGTAGACTCCTGGCACACCTGGCATCAGTCGGCTGCCGGCCACCGGGGAGAGAGGAGGGGGCCCCGCACAGGGAGTGCACATGGGCCCCCTCCTCTCTTAAGATGCACCTGTACCTGCCTCTTATCATCAACCACCCCCAGTCCTCTACTGCCTACTAGCAAGCCTCCTCGCCTGTCTCCCTGCCTCCATCCAGTCCTCTCCCACCCACCTTCTCACTGCCTAATACCTGCTCTAGCCCACCTCCTTACCTGCCTTCAGTCCACTCCCTTCTACCCACTCATCTCCACACCTGCACCTAGTCCTTGCCCACCTCCAGTCCTCTCCTGCCTACCAGCACACCTCCGCATCTGTCTCCCTGTCCCCATCCACTCCTCTCCCACCTACTCTCCCGCCTCCTCACCTGCCTTTAGTCCTCTCCTACCTACTTGCCCGCCTTTTCACCTGCCTCCAGTCCACTCCCTCCTAACCACTCGTCTCCTCACCTGCATCTACTCCCCCAGCTCCAGTGCTCTCCTAGCTACTAGCATGCATCCTCGCCTATCTCAGACCCACCTTCTGTTCTTGCCCACCTCTTCACCTGTGACTGTAATTTTGTCTGGACAAGTGCCCTCTGCAGCTGTTGCTGGCGATGGACTCCTTAAAAATACATCTCATCCCCGCCACTATTATAGTTTATCCATGGCATGTCCTGATAAATGGAGAGAAATTAGTAGGTTTGAACTCCTGTTTTGGCAAATGTCATAGAAGGCATTTTTAATAAACCAATATAGAGGCTTACAAAAGTTAGGGGTAATTGGGGTGATTTTCAAAGAATAATTTCTTTATTAATCTTCTCATTTATAGACTATTTTTACTTTTTTTTCTTAATTTTAGCCCTATCTGATGCTTTTTTATTTCTATATTTGCCAGCTGTGAGGTGAACTGAACATTCCCCCCGGGCAGAAACTAGGAGTGTAAACGGGCTGTGGGTGACATAGCATTGTCCAGTGGGGAGGGTTGGGGTAAACAAAGACAGGGGGAGGACAGAGGCAGGTTGAGGGTGGCAAATGGTGCATTTATTATCCAGCAAAAGATGGGTCTCTATGTACAATTCATTATTTTGTTTTTAATGTTAAATTAGCCTCACATTCTGTCCACACCCACTTTACCAAAATTCAGTACGTGTGTGGGGGGGTGGCATAGCATAGGCATGCTCTGGGTCCCATTGCTCCACGCTACACCTCTGCAGAGCAGCAGCAGCTACAGTTGTGTGGGGGGGGGGGTTGTTACTATTTGTGACTGAGGGTCGCTGACTGGTGGGTCCGGGCTGATTACTTTTGAAATTAGAGTTTCTTATTCGCCACCTCCCATGGTTGAATGAACTAAGCATGAGCAGTGGCGAGCACATTCTATGGAGGCTGCTTCTGGCGTTACTTACAGTTACTTTAGTCACAGCGTCAGATCTACAACATATATACAGAGATTAGCCGGGCACATTGCCCAGTGCACCCAGCATAGTTTATCCCAGCCTGATAGCAGGGCATCCAGCTTGGTATAACCCAGCTTGATACCAGTGCACCCAGCGTGGTATACCCCAGCCTGACACCAGTGCACCCAGAGTGGTGTACCCCAGCTTGATATCAGTGCAGCCAGCGATCTGTTGCCCATCGCCTAGCAGCAGAGCAGCACCCAGCACCAGAACATCTCCTCCCTGGGTCACTGCTACTGAGCTGAGTGACTGCTGCAGTGCACACACAGGTAAGTCGTGGCTGTTATGACGGTGTTGGCTGTTCCTTGCTGGATAGAATAGAATAATGACATGAGGGCACCCATCACACCCTCAGCACTGCTACCCGGTTACAAAGTTACTGCACTGTGTGCATGTGCTAATGTGAAAGTGCCCACAGTAGTAGTGCCTTTTATACAATGCAGTCTGTTGGCATTGTATAAGGGGCACTACTAATGTGGGCATTCTATAAGGGGTACTACTACTGTGGGCATTGCATAGGGCACTACTACTGTGGGCATTGCATAGGGCAGTACTACTGTCGGCATTGCATAGGGGGCACTACTATGGGCATTGCATGGTTGAACTACTACTGTGGGCAATGCATAAGGAGCACTACTACTGTGGGCATTGTATAAGTGACAATACTATTGTGGGCATTGCATAAGGGGCACTACTATTGTGCGCATTGTATAGGGGAGCTACTACTGTGGGCATTGTATAAGCAGCACTACTATTGTGTAGCATAATGTGTATAACGGATACTATGGTAGGGTACACTACACTGATGAATGGCCATCCCCCATTTTTGGACACGTGTATAAGTAAAACCTTAATTTTTCCATACCCCCACTTCAAAATTCCCACTTCGACCACTGGGCACTACAGTGGCGTAACATGAATAAAAGACACTACTGCATGGCGTAATGTGAATAAGGGGGCACTACTGTGTTGCATAAAGTGAATTGTGGGCACTATTGTGTGGTTTATTTTAAATTGGTGGAATTACTTTAGTGGGTTGGAATATCCATGTCCCAGTTTGATACTGCCCCTAATGTTTATTTTTATTTCCCTTTAATTTGCTCCTACATGGTGGACACGCCCCCCACCTGGCACACTTGGCACACTACACCCCTGGATAGATAGATAGATAGATAAAATGATGAAATGCAGGTAGGATATGATTTACAAACCTTAATAGGATGATGATGTGACTTGCTTTTAGTTAACTACTATGGGCTTGATTCAGATATGTAGGTTCATCCGATGATGAACGTACATCTCCAATGGTTGCTCCCATTTTCCAATAGGGATGAGGCTAGAGTCTGCATCAGCTGATGCAGATTCCTGGCATCTGAAGTGACTGGCACCTGGTCAGGCTTTGGGAAGCTTCGGTCGCGATGGTTGCAATGGTGCTCACAAATGCAGCAAGTAGGGGTCTACCATGGGTTTGGTATTGGAGACAGTCAGTTGGGATGCCGGCCATGAAATCACAGACAGCGGCATCCCAATGCTCAGAATCCCGACAGGGGCTCCGTAAGTATGCTAACCCTCCTCCCTTCACCCCTTTCACCCCCTAACCCTCCCTTCCTGCATCCTAACCCACCCCTCCCAGCACCCTAACCCTCCCTGTTAGTGCCTAAACCTAACCCCCCATGTGTGTAAACCTAACCATCACCCCTCATCAATTTTGTCCATCTCTGAATCAGGCCTTATATCTGTTAATATGCCTACTGGCTGTGTATATAAGCTTATTTTAATTGAAATGATGTTGATTATAAATAAATTACAAATAGTTAGATAGCAATGGGCAAAGTGCATGCAAGGGGTGATATTCACCTCACTATACTGACCATGTGACTTGTTACATCATAAATAGCCCTTGTGCTGTCACTCAGCTTTAATAGAAAAATCACCATTTTGTAGAGACCTGTCAGTTATCAACTGTATCTGCTGATATGACATGTCACATTGTAAGTTATGACTATTTGAACATAAATGTTAAATATGAAAATAATGGTAGATTAATAGAGATAGATAAGCAGGGGCGTATCTATAATGGGTGCAGGGTGTGCGTGGCCATTTTCCTGGTGACCTGTGCATACTCTTTTAGACTCTGGGCGCACTCTAGTTCCCAGGGTCTATAACTCTGGCGCTGGCCGCGCACAGCTCAGTGCGCTGCCGGCCACCGGACAGAGAGGAGGGGGCAAGTGTTGTAGACTGCACACGGGCCCCCTCCTCTCTAGAAACAGATAGAAATGGTGAAATGCAGGTAGGATATGATTTATAGCTTCACTAGGCTGATCAGGTGTTTTGCTATAAAACTGTTAGTTATCAACAATAGGGGGTTCATTTACTAAAGTGAGAGTTTTTAGAAGTGAGTTTTAAAAGTGATGTTGCCTATAGCAACCAATCAGATTCTAGCTATTATCTTCTAGAAGGTGCTAGTTAAATGGTAAGTAAAATCTGATTGGTTGCTATAGGTTAGCTGTCAATATGCCTACTGACTGCCCTAGGCATGTATTTTGCAGGTGCCCCCCCCCATGTGGGATACCAAAAAACACTCCAGGTCACCCCACTGCCTGTCCCGCTCATGGCCCCTATGTCTGTGGAGCACCAACCAAATATAGCCCATCAATGACCGACCGCCTCTATGTACTGTATGTTTATTAAAAATTATTTATTGAACTATTACCCCCCTCTTTATGTATATTTATTGAATTGTATATTTACAATCACTGCCCTCCTGACCACCCACTAAACTATGCCATTATAGTTTTTACTCACTACTCACAGTGGTGATCAGTGTGAGAGGCGTCTGTTCTACTACTAGATTCCCGTCGGGGAGGTTCCTCTGAACAAGAATGAAACAGCTGAGCCACATCTTGTTCCAGCCACAGGTGGAAGGGGAGGCACCATTCACATTACCTATTAGACGCGCACAGCGGGAACTCTGTGACTCTGACAGGAGTCAATTGATTGGCAGCCAGCGGGGACAGGGCGCTTGAACAACTGGGTCTCACTCAGAGAGCCAGAGTGAGAGGAGGGGCGTAGAGGTGAGATGCGGGGACCACCTTCGTCCTCCTTATTTGTTATTGCACCCGGTTGGCTGCTGCATAATAATAATGAGTCAGTTTGACTTATTATTATCGCAGGAAGCTGACCCCTTCAATGCGGTGGTCACCGCCAATAGTTCTGCTAGCTGGTCACAACATTGCCTCCTCTACGCTCCCGGCTGCATGCTACCCAGTCACAATTGCGATCCGTGGTAGCCAGTGCAGCCGTCTGCCCATTCAGCCTCTTCCCCGCTCATGGCTGCATGCTGAGCTGCCCGATCGGAGCTGAGCTCCAACTGTGGTAAATATCTGCCAACCCTAGGTTTGGAATGCCCTATGGCATTCCAAATGCCCCTAGGCATTTGCCTAGGTTGCCTATGCCTAGGGCCGGCTCTGTATCTCACTGTGTTAGCTATGCCTATTTAAACCTAAATGTTATATATGAAAACAGGGCCGGTGCTAGGGTGTTTGGCGCACCCCTGCACACTATAAATTTGCGCCCTCCTACAAATGCGATAGGCGGTGGATGGCCATGGGAAGAGGCAATGGGTGACAATGGGGACAGGCAGAGGGTGACAGTCAATAGATGAAAGGCCTGCACACAGAAGCCCATTATGTTCATGGTGGAGGGACTGATGCAGGCAGGGCCGGCCCGAACACAGCCCCCTCACCACAGGGCCCCTCATCACAGCCCCTTACATAACAGCTCCCCTCATCACAAACCCTCACAACACAGTCCCCCTCATCACAGCCCCTCACAACACAGCCCCCCCTCATCACAGCCCTTCACGTAACAGCTCCTCTCATCACAGCCCCCCTCATCACAGCCACTCACAGCACAGCCTCCCTCACAGCACACCCCACCATCATTACAACCCCTCACAGTACAGCCCCTCACATAACAGCCATCATCGCAGCCCCTGATATAACAGCCCCTCACATAACAGCTACTCATATCACAGCCACACATTGAAGCCCCCATCATCACAGACCCTTGCAGCACAGCCCCCCTCATCACAGCCCGTCACACAACTGCCCCCTCATATCACAATCCCTCACACCACAGCCTTCCTCATCACAGCACAGCTCCGCTCATCACAGCACAGCCCCTCACATCACAGGCCCCCTCAGCACAGCCACTCACACCACAGCCCCTTGCATCACAACCCTGGTCAGCACAGCCCCTCATATCAGAGCCCCCCTCATCGCAGCCCCCCTCATTACAGCCCACCAGTAGCAAACTTACCTACTGGATCCTGTCCAGTGGGGGGGAATAGTGGTGGCAGCGCCGCCATTTATCTGGAGTAATGGGCGGGCCAGCACTGGATTTGCTGTCTGCCTCTGAGGGGTAGGAGGAAGAGGAGGGGAGGGACCCAGCCAGGAGGCCAGGAGTCAGATGGCGACAGGGACACTAAACTCAGCTGCAGCAGGCAGGCTTTGCTGAGTGTATTGCTCCAGCCCTGTATGAACATAATGTTAGATGGATAGAGATAGACAGACGGACGGATAGATAGATATGGTGAAATGCAGGTAGGAAATGATTTATAACATCAATAGGCTGATCAGGTGTCTCGCTATAGAACTGTTAGTTATTAACTATAACTGTTAATATGCCTACTGACTGTGTAATGTAAGCTTATTTTACTTTAAATATGATAGACAGACAAAAAGATAGACAGACAGACATTCAATTGTGCTGAAAGATCACCATTCAGCATGTCAGATATCAACTGTATATGCTGATTTGATATCTCACAATGTAAGGTATGCCTATTTTATCCTAAATGTTATATATGAAAAGGAATTGGTATGAAATACCGCCGGTCTCCCGGCGTCTGTGAAATGAGCGGCGTCTACATCTAGACACCGGGCATTTCACCCTCGCCCGGGATATGACAGTCAGGAAGCCAGCTGTCGGTATAATGTCAGCCGGCTTCCCGATTGCATCCCATATGAAAATAATGTTATATAAAAATGATGAAATGCAGTTAAGATATGATTTATAACCTCAATAGGCTGATCATGTAACTTGCTAAACAAATGTTAGTTATTAACTATTTGTGTTAATATGCATATTAATACAGTCAGTAGGTAGTTATCAACTATAGCTGTTAATATAACAGTTCTATAGCGACACACCTGATCAGCCTATTGAGGTTATAAATCATATCCTACCTGCATTTTACCATTTCTATCTATCCATCTCTATTCATCTATCATTATTTTTTTATATATAATGTGTAGGTAAAAATAGGCATACCTTACATTATGAAATGTCAAATCAGCATATGAAGTTGATAACTGACAGTGATATTTCTACCAAAGCTGAGTGTCAACACAAAGGCTGTTTATGATGTAACAAGTCACATGGTCAGTACAGTGGGGTGAACAATCACCTCCTGCATGCATTTTGTCATTACAATATATTTATAATGTATCTATAATATTGAGATATATATCATTTAAATTAAAATAAGCTTACATTAGTCGGTAGGCATGCTCGCTCTTTCTAATGGGATGTACTACCTAGCTGAGACGTAATACTACAACATAGAAAAAAAGAGAGAGACCAGATTGCACCATACAACCATTAATAATTATACATCATATACGAGGTTTTTGACATAGATTTGGCCAAGTTATAAGCTTATCCACCAAAGTCAAGGTAACCTCATCGGGTAAGTCCCTAACACTATGGGGGGTTCATGTCTTGGGCATGGGGCAACCCCAAACCATCCCAGCCAAACCACCACAGTGCACCATACACATTAATTAAAAATAGCAGTGAAGTGTTGAAGTGTTAGGTAAGTGAAAGTGGCTGTTAGAAAAATGAAAAATGTGAAAATGTAACAAATACATACACACAGGGCCGTAACTAGGGTGGTGCAGCCGGTGCGCCCGCACAGAGCGCACATGCCCTGTGGGCGGAACCAGCCGCTTCATCACCCTCTATCTTGCCTCTCTCTCATATGGCAGAGGCTGCCCCGCTGCCATGTACTGTATAATAGTGGGGTTGGGGGAGAAATTATTGCTGGATGCCAGACCCGCTGCTCCCTTGGATAGGACAGCCCGGACAGAGCAGAGTTCAGTGCCTGATTACCCCACTGGGGATACCACTTGTTGTGAGGACCCCTGAGTTGGATGATTGCCCCTAGAGTTGCCTGCCGATAGTCCTGCTGCTGTGGGAAGAGCTGATATTCCCCTGGGAGAGAGGGAGCTCTGCTGCCGGGAGGTGCTGACGCCCTGCTGCCACTGAGGAGGAGTGCGCCAGATGGTGAAGACTGAAGAGATTGCTGCCGGAGAGAAGCCTGCCTGTCGTGGACTGAGCCCTGGTGAGGACCCCAGAGGTGGAGCTGCCCTGCTGGTGCCTGCTGACTGACGGAGAGTGAAGAGGACCTCAGACCCCGCCGAAGCCTGGAGTACCCGCTGCCACTGGAGAAGAGGAACACGCCGCTTGGGACTGCACTGGGGAGGGATTCAGCGCAGAAAGGACCAGAGGACTCCATTGCTGGATACCTGGCTGCCGGGACAAACTGATGGCCCACCTAAGAACCCATGGAGCTGTAGGACACCCAGCACCGAACCCCCGTGGAGATTTATCCCATTCCTGGACCCACTGTGCACAGCCTGGTGTGGTGCTCTGCACCCCGGCCTGTGCTGGATGTCGTGAGGGTGCAGAAGCGCAAGGGGGTGAGAAATACTCTATTAAGTTTCCCCTTATTACAGTTACTTTTACCTAGGGGTTACCTTCTATTTGGGTCTAGTCCCACCAGTAATGGAAAAAAACAGTGACTCCTGCGCTCACAAAGAATGAAAGTGCTGCCTGATAACAATGTGGTCCCCACCACATATCATATTAACATAGAAAAAAAACAATGTTTCAAGCGCTCCTTTCTCTGGGATATATATAGAATAATTGCAGTCCACAATTTATTAAAAGAGAGTCTCATATAGTGCTTTCTTCTCTGAAGATCCTCAATCAAACGTTCCTCCAACAAAGAAGAATATGGTATTGTAGGTATATGAAGTCTGTTTTCCTTGAAGAATACAGGATATTAATTGCTTCACCAGGGAGCATACGACTCTTATCCAAGTCACCCAGACCATGAAACCAGCAGAGAACAGTGAGTCTTTCTGGCTGCAGCTCCTCCTCTCCTTCTGACCAGTAGCCTGAGTGTATGGGTTAAAAAGGGCAGAGGAGGGATTTGTAGTGCCAACCTCTCCTTGGGAGCCTCTACCCTTAGTTAGGGATATACATGTCTGTGGACGGAACCAGCCGCCTCCACCCCTTCACTAAAACGGCAGTCCGCTGCAATGTATAATAGTGACTGTGTGCCTGGCATATTCTCTGCTGGGGGCACCATTAGAATTGCACATTACAGCGGGCAGTGCTGCAGCTGCCTGCCTCCTGAGCTCCACCCCTTCCCCTGTCTGCTATAGTGGCTTCAAAGACTGCGAGACATGTCATGACGTGACGTCTTTCCCAGTCCAGACCCAGAATGTCCAGCGGAAAGGAACCATTAAGGGGCACTACTGCGGCGCACACTATCCCTGTTTACGATGGGGGGGGGGGCAAATCTCTTTCTTGCACAGGGCACTAAAATATATAGTCACGGCTCTGCATACACATATGCCGTACATGATTTACATGAGACCAGCACAGGTGGCTCCCCCTCCTGTTTCCCTTTATCTTTTGACCTGTTCAAAGTAAAGGCAACAATCTCAAAGTTTATGTGACAGTCTTCACAAATCTAATGAATGTGAAGCACTCAAAAAGAAATAACAGTGATAGTTATATTGACAGTAGAAATTTGTAAATAGGCACTAAATCGCAGTCACATTGGTAAGATATAAGTGCAATGCAAACAGCAGCTAGCAAACAGTCACATACAATGCATATGTCATATACTGTAATTACAATGGACTCAAAATCAAATAGTAGGATATAGAGCAACGTATACCTTAACCAAAGGAGAGGTATACAGGGAGACTGAGCCAGACCCTCCTGAGACCACAGCTACCAGGTGCACTGAGCGTGGACCGTGAGCATCTCATACACGTGGAGGGTAGGCGGAGCAACCCAGATACATGAAACCATTCATTGGGATTGTGTCTAGGTCGGAGCTGCCCGGGGAGCGCCTACCTCCCCTAAGTTGCGTTAACCAGCCGGGTACGCTGGCCTCGTGCAAGCAGATTGCATCTGATGCCGATCCCCGGCATCAGACAATAAGGCCCTGGCAGGTGTAGTAAGGATGCGGACAATTCATGGTACTTACAGTAGCGGCTTCTGGTGAGTTTCTGACACCAGAAGAAAGGACTAACGCAAGCGAGGAATCGCCTTACCTGACATATCCGAGCATATGGTGCAGTCCAGGTCACAGCATTGCTGCTAGCTAAGCTCAGCCGCGACCCGCCAAAATCGCCAGCAAAATTACTGTTGCTGTGGCCCGGTGAAGGTAGATGGAGTCACAGCCCATGCGTCCTAATACCGACGCTTAGTACTGCCAACTCAAGAAACATAAAGTAAAATAAATCATAAAATAAAAGCTTAGGACTGCCAAAGCAGTCCCCTGTACAAAAGTGCGTCTGAATCCTGCCGCACCAAACGAACAACTGAAGTCCTATGGCTAGGGGTGGGGCATATATGGATATTCTGATGCCAAAGTTTTAACTGTTTGTTGCCTGGTCTTCCAACCATAATATCCCCATGGTATCCCTGTGGATCCCTATAGACCCAAAGAAGAAAATAAGTGTTAAGTGGTGATGCCCCAAAGAAGTCAAGCCAGAGCAGTTCAAGGGGCCCCACGCACCAAAATTCACTCCATAACTGACTTGCTATACTGTATAGTTCTAAATGTATATAGGTCTTACCTGTGGTTTTGCTCTACAGACTGTGCAGTTAGCAAATGCTAGGTCCTTAATTAAAAACATCAGAGGCCAAAGGCAGGTGGGCGGGGTACTAGTCCAGATTGAAGGAGTCTCTGCCTTCATGTGTGTATACATACACATAATATATTAAAGATTTTAAGGGAAGGGGGCCTGGCCGATGAGGTTACCTTGACGTTGGTGGGTAATCTCATAACATTGGCCAAATTTATGGCAAAAACCTTGTATATGATGTATAATTAATTTTTTTCTACTTATGAAAAAGCATTTCAGCTAGATTGTGAATGCAATACCTATGAGCGCGTGTTAAAGTGTACGTGTACTGCTACATCTGAGAGGCGTGTCGTAAAAGCCTCAAAGCAGTTAGTAAGATCTACTTTTTGAGGAAAACACACTGATACTTTTTAGAAAATGCCTGTAGCCATAGGGATCGCTGTGCCTTATAACCAAAGCAGAGAAATACGACTAATGATCCCATTTGAATATATATCGCTCTGGTATTTTTTTCTATAACAGCTTCAAAATGGGGGTAAGGTGCAATCAGGGAGATTACTAGACTCTTCAGGGAGTCAGGAAGATTGCTACTATTTCAGGGAGTCTCCCTGATAACAGGAAGAGTTGGCAAGTATGCACTATACTTACCATGTGAGTTGTTACATCATAAACAACCTTTGTGATGTCACTCAGCTTTGGTAGAACGGTCACCATTTTTTAGAGAACTGTCAGTTATTAGCTGTATATGCTGAATTGGCATCTCTCAATATAAGGTATGTCTATTTTAACCTTAATGTTATATATGAAAATAATGTAATATTATGAGAGAGAGAGAATATGTGTAAGAGAGAGATAGCAACAGTGAAATTCAGGTTGGATTTATAAACTTAATAGGTTGATCATGTGACTTGCTAAGTGGCGTCACTAACCTGTTGGATACCCGGTGTGGTGGCCAGGGACTTTCACTCAGGCGCAGTGGCGTAACTAGGGTATTTGGAGCCCAGGGCAAATTTGAAAACTGAGCCCCCCCCACCCCCCCACTAACATACCGATATGTGCGCGCGCTGAAAAAAAATGGGCGTGGTCACTTAAAAATGGGGCGTGTCAACATGACAGACCCCTTTATTTTCATGCTGAACATTCCTATCCATATGCACCTTAACCCCAGTAGTACTCCTTATACAGTACCCCCAGTATGCAGTTGTGGTCCCTCTTATGCAGGCCCATAGTAGTGCCCCTTATACAGTATCCCCAGTAGTGGTCCCGCTTATACAGCCCCCAATTAGTTCCCCTTACTCAGTACCCCCAGTAGTGGCCCCCCAAATGCAGTGCCCCCAGTAGCAGTCCCCACAATGCAGTGCACCCAGTAGCAGTATCCCCTTATGCAGTGCCCTTTATATGGTGCCCCCAGTAGTAGTCCCCCCCCTATGCAGTGCCCTTTATATAGTGACCCAGCAGTAGTCCCCCCCCATGCAGTTTTCCCAGTAGTGGTCCCCTTATGCAGGCACCCTGTAGTGATCCCCCCTATCCAGTGCCCCCTGTAGTGGCCCTTCCTATTATTTCCCCCAGTAGTGGTCCCCCGAGTGCAGTGCCTCTAGTAGGCCCCTTTTATAATGCCCCCAGTGGTAGTTCCCCCCCAAGTAGTAGTCCCCAGTAGAGTAGGTCCTCCCAATGGTGCCCCCAGTAGTAGCCACCCCTCCCCCAGTAGAGGTCCCCCAGTAGTAGCCACCCCTCCCCCAGTAGAAGCCACCCCTCCCCCCTCCCCCTCTGACTCATATTGGCTGCTGTTATGCACAGCCTGAGCCCGCCTCCTGGTGCTATTGGGCAAGCGCTCAGGGGGAGGGAACGGGCTCAGGCGTGCAACACAGGACCGGCGCTGGAAGCCTAGCGCCGGTCCTGTGTAAATGTGTAGCGCTGACCGCACTCACTGTGGTCAGTGCTACACTGGCTAAAACTAGGGCGGGCCGGCCGGTACCGTGTCCGGCGGCGCCCCCCCGCGCCGCCGGTCCAACGGCGCCCAGGGCACGAACCCCGCCCGCCCTGCCCTAGTTACGCCACTGCTCACGTGCCCATTAGTGTGACACTCTTGGGGGCGTGACCGCATGTCACTCATTCATTTTCAGCACTCGTAGAGGCAGGGGAGATGCCGGGGGCTGCCTAGTAGCTGCTGCTCCACTGAGTAAGCCTGTGTCAATGCAGCAGCAGCTGCTCGGCAGCACCCAGCCTCTCACTGCAGTGTGGCTACTCAGTGACACCATCCGAGGGGGTAACACCAAAATAGAAGAGCAGCTCTGCTATTTTGGTGTCACACCCTCAAATGGTTGTCACCCGGTGCAGCTCGCACCCCCCTAATGACGCCAGTGGACTTGCTATAGAACTGTCAGTTATAAACTGTATCTGTTAATATGTATACTGGCCGAGTAAAGTTTATATTAACCTAAATGATAGATTGATTGTAAATAGATTATTAATAGATAGCAATGGCAAAATTCATGCTGGAGATGATTTTTCACCTCAGTATACTGACCATGTGACTTGTTACATTAAAACAGCTTTGTGATGTCACTCAGCTTTGGTAGAAAAACACCTTTTTTAGAACCGGATTAAGGGCCACATAGGTCTGGGGATGGGGCTGAAAATCTTCAAGGGCCTACAGTATACTGAGAAGGGGAGCAGCTATAACCAGCGTTGTGTGGGTGTGACCAGAGCCATGAATAAGCCCCACTGTCTGCCTAAATATATAAAAATAGAAAAACTGCATAATTTTGTGAGGGAACTAGAAAAACAATTGTAATACTTAGAATTTGTGACTGACTATGTGACATGAACAGTTAGGCAGCTCAGTGGAGCAACTAGTGAGTGGTGAGCCCAGGTGCAACATACACAAACACGCTGCAAATCAGGGAGTTCTTGCACACGACTTAGACGCACATGACCGAAAAGTCGGCATGGTTCTATGGTGAAGGGGGCATGGCCTCATAGCACACAGGGTATCAGTAGCGCCATATAATGTAGTCAGTGGCGTATCTATAATGGGTGCAGTATGTGCGGGGCACATGGGCCCCCGGGTCCAGGGAGGCCCCGCACCGCACACCCTGCACCCATATTATTTTAAACGTACCTGTCCGTTGTCCCAAAGCAGGTGTCAGCGCTGCTCAGAACACCAGAAAATAGCCGCCGCGGCAATTCTTCAGGTGTTCTGTGCATGCGCAGTAGACTCCGGGCACACTCTAGTGGCCGGAGTCTACTAATGCTCCCGCGTCAGTCGGCTGCCGGCCACCGGGAAGAGAGGAGGGGGCCCCGCATGGGGAGTGCACACGGGCCCCCTCTTATCTTAAGATGCCACTGTGCAGAGTATTGCAGTGATTGCAATATTATATAGCGAGCTTTGCTGTGACCACCATATAATACAGAGACCATCGCAGTGCAACCATTTAATACAACCATTGCAGTGACGCTGAATAACACAGAAGACATTAGTGACCCACATATAAGTTATACACCCCACACACACATAAAAATAATACACCACACACACACTAAATTAATACACTACCCCTGCCACAGACATAATTAAGGCGGCCCTGGAGAGAACCTGCGGCACTGTGGTTGAGCTGCTGCTAGACACACAGGCAGTATAGCAGCAGCATGGCTCCATTTCCTGCTCCTCATCTCAATAAGCTCCACCCTGTCACGTGATGTGTGCAGCTTGAGTTGCTACAGTAACAGTGAGTGTCCCCTCTGCCATCCCCCCAGCAATGTCGCCAGCCCCCTCTCCCTGCAGCATGTGTTGGCTCCCCCGTAGACTGCGCTGCTGTAGCCAGCTAACACCCAGACAGAAAAATGGAACTCTGGGTAAGTTTAACTGAAAAAAATTCTTATAGAGTCAAATAACACAGCTCTCTACTACTCTCTACCTGTTATTTATATATATATATTGACGAAAGTTGAATAAACTGAACGTAGACGACCAGGAGACCTGTGGTGTCACCAGTGTTCTGTAACCATACAAGTCCTGTGAGTGCCGCAGCTTTCTTTCTCTACATTTGATGGCACCCAGGCTCTGAAGTATTCAGTTGTGGAGTGCTGGCCAGCCATACATATATATATATATATATATATACACAGTCAGGTCCATAAATATTGGGATATTGACAGAATTTTCATATTTTGCTCTCTATTCACCACCACAATAGCTTTGAAATGAAAAAAACAAGATGTGCTTTAACTGCAGACTTTCAGATTTAATTTGAGGGTAATTACATCCAAATCAGGTGAACGGTGTAGGAATTACAACAGTTTCAATATGTGCCTCCCACTTTTTAAGGGGCCAAAAGTAATGGGACTATCCACTCAAAAGCTATTTCATGGACAGGTGTGGGCTATTCCCTCGTTATTTCATTATCAATTAAGCAGGTAAAAGGTCTGGAGTTGATTCTAGGTGTGACACTTGCATTTGGAATAAGTTGCTGTCAACTCTCAATATGAGATCCAAAGAGCTGTCACTATCAGTGAAGCAAGCCATCATTAGGCTGAAAAATCAAAACAAACCCATCAGAGAGATAGCAAAAACATTAGGTGTGGCCAAATCAACTGTTTGGAACATTCTTAAAAAGAAAGGACGCACCAGAGAGCTCAGCAACACCAAAAGACCCGGAAGACCACGGAAAACAACTGTGGTGGATGACAAAATAATTATTTCCCTGGTGAAGAAAAACCCCTTCACAACAGTTGGCCAAATCAAGAACACTCTCCAGGAGGTAGGTGTATATGTGTCAAAGTAAACAATCAAGAGAAGACTTCACAAGAGTGAATATAGAGGGTTCACCACAAGATGCAAACCATTGGTAAGCCACAAAAACAGGAAGACCAGATTAGAGTTTGACAAACAACATCTAAAAAAGCCATTACAGTTCTGGAACAACATCCTATGGACAGATGAGACAAAGATCAACTTGTACCAGAGTGATGGGAAGAGAAGAGTATGGAGAAGGAAAGGAACTGCTCATGATCCAAAACATACCACCTCATCATTGAAGCATGGTGGTGGTAGTGTCATGGCGTGGGCATGTATGGCTGCCAATGGAACTGGTTCCCTTGTATTTATTGATGATGTGACTGCTGACAAAAGCAACAGAATGAATTCTGAAGTGTTTCGGGCAATATTATATGCTCATAATCAGTCAAATGCTTTAGAACTCATTGGACAGCGCTTCACAGTGCAGATGGACAATGACCCGAAGCATACTGCAAAAGCAACCAAAGAGTTTTTTAAGGCTAAAAAGTGGAATGTTATGCAATGGCCAAGTCAATCCCCTGACCTGAATCCGATTGAGCATGCATTTCACTTGATGAAGACAAAACTGAAGGGAAAATGCCCCAAGAACAAGCAGGAACTGAAGACATTTGCAGTAGAGGCCTGGCAGAGCATCACCAGGGATGAAACCCAGCGTCTGGTGATGTCTATGCGTTCCAGACTTCAGGCTGTAATTGCCTGCAAAGGATTTGCAACAAAGTATTAAAAAGTGAAAGTTAGATTTAGGATTGTTTAGTTTGTCCCATTTCTTTTGGCCCCTTAAAAAGTGGGAGGCACATATAGAAACCGTTGTAATTCCTACACCGTTCACATGATTTGGATGTAATTACCCTCAAATTAAATCTGAAAGTCTGCAGTTAAATCACATCTTGTGTGTTTCATTTCAAAGCCATTGTGGTGGTGAACAGAGGCCAAAATATGAAAATTCTGTCAATGTCCCAATATTTATGGACCTGACATATATATATATATATATATATATATATATATATATATACATATATATATATGTAAAAACTAATAGAACAATGAAGCGCAATCTCAGTATCAAATAATGTTTAATATTATTCATATAAAAAATTATATATGTATATAGAGATGGTCACAGTGGAAAAATGCCTCATGTAAACAAATCTTAGTTTAGAAACCAAATGGATAATGATAACAATTATAATGTGACAGATCACAATTGAAATAAAATTATAACAACCGGACTTGGTAACATTTAGAAATATTTCTGACACATTTAAAAGAGAATAATATATTAAGAGGAAGTCCAGAGTAGTTATAATTGGATATTTGCCAATTTCTATATAACAAGATAGTCTTGTGAAATGCCAATTGACAAATTATAAAACAGTTCCACAGAGGTCTGTCCACCGGCAGTCTCCACAGCGGCGATTACTGGTGTGAGTGTTAGGTTAGCTGAGCCGACACATAATCAGGCAGTGTGATCACACGAGCAGTTTGTAACTCTATTACACGACCAAGTGCGAGCGCTCCATTTAAATATCCAGCCCCTTTTTGCCAGTGAGGGGCCGAAACTTGCGATCAGGTCTAAATGAGCTCCCTAGTGCAAATTTCTGAATTGTTGATTGTCACAACATCACTGACTTGAGCCTGTGTGATGTGTGACAAAGTGTTAATCACAGCAAACCCACCTTGTCTGTCTAGCAATGATTAAAATCCCATTTATAAACAAATGCTTACTATATCTTCTAATTTTATGATACTAAAGGCCCCCATACTTTCCGCAATGCACACATGCTGGGGTCGAGGCATCGGTGAAATCCAACATGTTGATGAAATCACACCAGAATGGGCTTTCCATGACATGGTCACATCTTATGCGACCAGTCAGAAACGCCCAGTGGGAGGCTCCTGGAAGTTAGTCTTCCAGCAGCCGGTTGTACCCCCCACCCAGCAGCTGATGAGCTGCCACAGCTCACAATAGCTGAGGCTTCGCTCAGTGTGTCCCGATTACTGTGGACAGCAGTGATCGGGCTGCCCCCCTCTGTGCACACCCAGTGGCTGCTCCTTTATATATGGAACAATCAGCGCTGTCCGCCGGCACCCCCCTCTGAACACCTGGTGGCTGCATAGAGGAGCAGTCCCCGGGAACAATAAGCACTGCCCAACAGACCTCCTCTGAACATCCGGAGGCTGCAGAGAGGAACAGCCGCTGGGAATATTCAGCGCTGCCCGCTGGCCCCCCTCTGTGCACAGAAGAATCTGGGTTTTTTTTCTTCCATCGATGGCAGCCCGATGACCATAGTCTGCGCATGTGCAGAGCTCATCAAATTAATGGCTAAACAATTTATTGTTTTGCAATGATGATTTATAACCTCTGCCCATCACTACAGTATACCAGCAAATTGCTATTTTTATGGTGTACCGTGTTAAAAAAAAAAATTATACTAATAAAATTGTGTTGGATAAGTTTTATTTAGATGTTCTTGACCTAATGCAATCATTAATAAATCTGACAATTTCTGAGCGGTTTACTGAAAAAATAATAGCCAGTGAAGTGGTTAAAGAGATCCAATATAAAGTATGAGATCACAAATCAAAATTATTTTTCTCTAATAACAAAATAGAGCATTTCAGCTGATTAATAATGCCAACATTTTGTACTTGTGTTGACTTATGTTTTAGTCTCTATGTCCATATTTTCATGGAATTGCCCAAAAGTAACTTTTCATGCTGGTAAAAGGCATGAAATCTAAGTTTGAACGGTCTTTATTACATGTGTGACTGATGTGTGTTGTATTTCAATTTTAAGGTTATATTGGTCAAATTGCACCAAGAAAGTAAATATACCTCCCTAAGTGCCCCCACAGCTTCTCTCCATCATGTATGTGTATAATGAAGACTCCCCATGTTACCTCTGTATGGCTGCTGAGCAACCAGTCAGTTACTGACAGAGTGGTGGTATGATTATAGCTAGTTTCCCTGGTCAGATCGTGACAAAAATCATGTCCCCAAACATTTGTTAGTTATTCAGGCCTATCTAGGAAAAATCAGTTAGTAATAGAACAATACCCCTTGCCCATTAAGATTCCCTTGGCCAGACTTGTGGGTATTAATAAAGAAAGTTAATGTAGTTAATGTTAAGGTAACATCACAACAGGTGGTTTACAGAAATGCAGGGTAAAGCGGCCCATACACGGTGCGATTTTTTTACACGATGTGCACGAATTCTATCAATCGTAACAATCAATTGTGCACATCGTGTGTTGTTTCTGTGTGTATACGATGCCGATGCGTGTCCCCACAGTCGTACAGTTGGATCGAGGATCTTATTGTTTTGCAACTATATGACTTTTGAGTACAATGTGATACACTTCTATGCATCTTATCCTATGATCGTAACGATCAATCGTACACCATTTGACCACATCATATGAAGAATTTCAAGGGCAATCGTACAACACATCTTACCAACTTTGAATCGCACAGTGTATGGGGGCCTTTAGCCTTAAAACTGGGGTGGGTGCACCAGAGTTGGGGGACCATGACAGTGGGTGGGGGCAGGGCAATGGAAGCAGTAGAGTCTTAAATGATATCCAGCTGGAGTAGCAATATAGCTTGATGTTGTAAACTTTGCCACAGATGCCCCTAAACCAGTGGTTCCCAAACTTTTTTGAATCACGGCTCCCTAGTGCATCAGAGTTGTTTTCATGGCACCCCTAATCAGAAAAAAACGCAGTGAAGTAGAACAGTGAAGTAAATGTACTTACCTGTCATTCTTAGGTTTGGTTATATAGTGATGGACAGGTTTATACTTCTGTTTGTGCACATATTTACATTACATTGACCATAAATTATTTGATTTGGTGCTGGACCACCAACCTGAGGCACCCCTGCAAGTGTCCTGAGGCACCCCAGGGTGCCGCGGCGCACAGTTTGGGAACCACTGCCCTAAATGATAGACCTATCTAACTTGGATGGAAGCGATGTTACCCAAGACCTGATGGACATTTTCAGTGTGCAATAGTGTCTTATTGAGTTTCACACAGACTGATTTCAAAAGGAGCTAATGTAGTGCTTTGGTGAATGGTTCAAGGAACAACGGTAGAAACAGTCTGATCTACTCCTAAACCAATGGCTTATCTGAGTAATTAAATGGAGCCCTCATACAAATGCTCCTAAAATATATGTTAACTCCAATGGGAGGACTCCCTGAAGCAGAGTGTTGTGTACCCAGCAATGGCACGATGTGACAGTACGATACACATTGCGCCGTTCATACACACTGCGCGATGCAGTGGTCGATGGCCCACTGTACAGTTCCATGCTGCATTTAGCAGCATGGCGTTGTTCATCGCGTCATCCCATCTGCTGTGCTGCACAGCAGATGGGACTATGCGATGAACGACCGCGGACACGAGTGATTGGGCATACACATTATGCGATAAGCACAATATATTGTTTCGATCTGCATCAGAACGATATATCGTGCAATGGATCATGTAGTGTGTACCCAGGTTTAGGAGGATGTAATATACGAGTCTATTACATCTGTCTCTAGCAGCCCTTTTTCAGTAAGATAGACATCCTTACTGGTACTCAAATGCCCCAAGACAGTGGTCTCCAACCTGTAGCTCACGGTCTTAATTTTGGTAGCTCACCTAGCTGCAGTACTGCCGAGTAAACTAGGAGGAAGTGACCTCTGATGTGTGCTCCACCGTGGCATCGACGCCATGGGTGGATCCACAGGGAAGCACCTCAGGTGATTGCCGCAGTCCCTTCAGCAAGAACCTGATGTGCTTCTCGTGGTTCCACCCATGGCATCTACGCTACGGCAGAGCAATTGACTCCCGCCCAGCAATGCCAGAAAATCACACAGTAGCCCTGCTTATATCTTTTGCTCCTCTACTGCACGTACCTCCTTGGAGACGGTAATTAACAGTAAAATGTGCCTGTGCTTAAATTTTATTTACAAACTCCTACAATATCACTGTAATAATTAAATGGATTTTTAATTTCTAGGAAAAATTTTTTATTTTCATTAAATTACCTTCAATTGTTCGGTTATTAGCTAGCTTATTTTTTTCTACAATTTTAGTAGCTCTTCAGGAAGTTTCATTTCTCTAAAGTAGCTCACACCTCAATTAACGTTGGAGACCACTGCCCCAAGACCTTGTGTGCAGATCACATTTGCTTAGGGAGGAGTAAGCAATAGTGTTGCAAATAAAGAAAATGAGAAGTGTATTTAATTGAAATACTGTATCACTACAATGGGTGAAGAGTTTTTCTAAGCACAGCAGACTTCTAGGTGGAAATGTGATGACCATTGAGTTGCCCAAATCACAATTTTGTGCTGTGGGATTTAACAGGGATTTTTTAAAATTATTTCTTAAAAGTCCAAAAAACATTGAAGGATGATGCAGTTTGCACTCAGCTCATGCTTGCCGACTCTTTGGCTGCTCCCTCCAGGAGGGGGTAACCAGGTCGGCGCTGCAGGGGGCGTGGCTTCGCAATCGCAGCCCCGCTTTACAATCCCGAGATTTCCGGCATTGTAAAGCAGGGGGCGGGGCTACGATGACGTGAGTCAGCGAGAATCGCATTCTCGGACCACCCACTTTGACAGGTAAGTTGGGGGAGAAAAACCCTCTCCTGCGGGGGGCCGGGGATCGCCACCCGATATTCGTGAGCCTCCCGGCCATTGTGGGAGAGTTGCTATGTACGACTCAGCTGCATGATAAATATAAATATCTTGCTAAACATCTTCTGTCACAGTGATGGATACATTTATACATGTGTGAATGTAGCAAAGTACATCTTTTTAGTAAACAGTTGTATCTTGTGGTTATTATAATTTTAACTAAAAGTTCCTGTAAATCGATAAAAAGATTATAAATTCCACAAAAGTCAGGCACAGTTTATGTTTGCAAGTATATTTAATATTTATTCTGGACAAACGTAAAAATAAAAAATATACATTTCACAAATTCCCAAAACACAACGCTGCATTCGTTCCTCCAAAGCCAAATGAATTGCTTAAAGCTACACGTCTCTTTCCAGGTTTCCAAACTTGTGCTTTAAGAGGGACATAATTAAGGTCAAACTCGGGCTCAGTTCTATCAAGGTTTAGAGTAGGTGGTAGTATTCCATAGTAACAGGAAAGAACTGTGAAGGCGGCTTCAATAGCACCGGCAGCGCCAAGCAAATGACCTGTAGCACCTTTAGTTGCAGATACAGCTAGAGAATATGCATGTTCTCTGAACAGCCTTTTGATAGCTCTGTTCTCGGCTGCATCCCCGAGAGGAGTGGAGGTGGCATGAGCATTTATGTAGTCCACATCTTCAATCTGTACTCTGGAATTTCTAATGGCTGCCCTCATGCACCTATTTATCAAAGAAAAACACACACATCATTAAAAATAACATTTCCCAACAGTTTTCATTTTGTAACACATCAGCCTTGTGATTATTTTCTTTCACCCACCCCACAAATGCAATCGTATAAGACAGACACCATTGTAATCAATGTTCTGTCTCCACAACCTATGATATATGTATTAGAACTATCCCAGCTACACTTCTCATTCTACAAAGCTAATCACATTGTATGCTGCTATCACTATTAATATTTATACATTGTGCAGCCAATGGATAACACGTGTGTCCCAGCATACACAGGCAATATCCCCGCAGCACACAGCATCTCTATAGTGCATTATTCCTCATCTATGACCTATTTCACAATATGCATATAAACACCACTGTGACTACCACCAATATTATTCTATATAAATCAGTCCTTAAAACAAAACCACAAGGTTCACCAATTAGAGTCCAACATGAAATCTATATAATAAATCACAGCAATGCCTAAACACATATATGCTTCAAGTAACTACACATCTACAATTCCTTACCCTTTGTGCATCACCTCAACTTATCATTAAACAAGTTACTAAAACTACTACAACACAAATTACAGCGTATCATTGGTGCACCAAGATACACATTAATATCATTAATACACAAACTTCATAACTCAGATTACCACATTTCATTCTAGCTCCAGATTCCTATACAATCCTACCATATCCCAAAAGTATTGTGCCATGCAGATTACCGCTGCTTATTAAATGCAGAAAGGTGGCATAACCCCTTATGTTTCGTTAGTAAATGGAGACCTATCATTGAAGCTGTTGGAGCCGGCAGGTCCTGTTGGTGAAATAATCTGCCGATAGACCGCGGTCCCGAGCAGCTTGAACCTTCTCTAAAAAGACACTGCAGTGTAGGTGTATGTATGTACCCTGGGAGGAACTTACCATCCTATACAAAAAACCAACGGGCTGCACGGCGGTTCTCAGCCGCATTCAAACCGGGAACCTAAGCGGCTAAACAGCTGACGGGGGCGAAACCAGTGGGCTGCATGACGGAGGTCTGCCTTTTACAGACCGAGGACCAAAGCGGCTAAACAGCTGACAGGTGTGAAACCTACAGCCGACGGCGGGGTAGAGCCACCTTCAGAACGTGGACCCGAGTGGCCATAATAGCCAACAGCTACGGGAAATATCTACTTACTATAACGTCTGACCCCAACATATTGTCAATCTGCATTATACCTGGCTTCTATATTTGACCAACTTAAAGTGCAGGTAAAACAGTATTTACACTTTGAGCGGTCGGACTTATTGACTGATCCCGGGTATAAGTTATTTAAGACAATCAATTAACACACTGGATCGGGAATATTCAATTTATTGAAAGATCTTGATTTCCCAATTGTGAGGTTCTGGTTTTGTTGTGGACCAGGGGTGGTAATAGGAGCAGACACTGAAGCAGGTTTAAAAGTAAATGTGGAGTTTTTAATGAGTGGCTTAACAGACATGAATGTGGTAAAACATAAAGTCCGGGTATAGCACTAAAGTGCACTTGGGAGCTGTGAGGCAAATAGGAAAAAGTCCAGTTAGTGACAGGCAATAGAAAATGTCCAGGTAGTGACTGGTTAATAGAAAATGTCCAGGTAGTGGCAGACAAGGGGAACTGTCCAGGTGGTGACTGATTAATGAGAAATGCAGACTGAGGAAGAAATATCCAGCAGAGTGTCAGTGGAGGCAAGGTGCAGGGTGAACAGCAGGACTCAGGTACTCAGGCAAGGGGAAGGTAATGGAGGATGCAGGGTAGTCCAGCGGGGTTGGAGCAGACAAGCAGGCAGGCAGGTAGAGTTTCACAGGTAACAGGTGGTGAGCACAGGGAACTCTCAGCTATGCTGAGAAACACGTTGAACTGGCAATGAAGTGAGGCTCTGAACCTCCCTAAATACAAGTGCTGTGCAGTGACTGGCCAGAGAGAGCATGTGACAAACCAGGATTTGGTGAGCAAATCATGTGGCTGGAGACAAGATGGCGGCGCCCATGCCAAATGGAACGGAAGCGCTGCCAGGCCTCACCAGCCCAACGTGACAGTATGCCCGCGCAGAACCACGCACAGCCAATGCCCCTCTCCACACACCAGCACCACCGCCAGACGCCCCCCGCCACAGTGGCCTCACAGGTAATACCCGTCGACCACCATGCCAAGAAACCCGATTCAGACTATTTCCGAGTCGGGATTGGTGTAATGCCGACTCGGAAATAGTCTGAATCGGTGAGTCGGGAATTTTTAACATAGAACTTCCCCGATCCACCGATGGATGGCAAATCATCAATGTCCACGAATCTGCGGTTTTGGTTGCCAATTCCAATCCGTGGATTGGGTCGGCAGAACGGAGATTTGTGTCTCAAGTGTATGGGCCCGTCAAGTCTGGTTAATAAAACAATAATTCTATAATGTAATCATTGTAAGTAAAATAAATGTGCATATGTTTATTTGTACTCTATAGCTGGGTACACACAGCACGATGCCCCAATATATCTCCAGATATATTAAACCTCGTCTGTGCAGAACAGTCGACACAATATGTCTGTGAACGATGTCGTTCACAGACATATCGCTGGTAGACACTGGCCGATGCGCACAAGATATATTGGCCGATCAATTGGTCGGCCAATATATCTGCCAGAGTGTACCCAGCATAAGGATCAGGATGCAAGCCACGGCATGTTCACCTATCTAACATTAGACTGAGAGTAAAGAAAACAATGATTTTCAGAAGTAACTCTTCCTTCAATAAAATGAAAGCTGCTAAAAGCTTTCATTATCCTGAAAGCTTCGATTCCTTGTAGATTCTTAGAGTTATAGATTTATTCCTAGGCGAATATTCTAAGAAAAATTGGTGCTTTTTGAGAACTGAATTTTTTATTCTGCTGTGGTTATCAGTGAAGGTTCTATGAACCATTGAACAGAGCCAATTAAAACAGCAAAAAAAAAGTGAAAGTCTTGTTTCCACGGAAACAGCAGACATTTGTATGCAATAGCTGGCATGCAAGGCTAAGCTATACAATACCGATTTTAGAAGGACTACAGGGTACAGGGCATCTCAAGTTTAAGCACTGATATATGAGATTATTATAGTATGCAAAAGAATTCCTATACAATTACCAAGTGCAGGGTCTGCAGAGGACACAGAATTCACTAAAACAGGAATCCTTCACGTTCTTTCAGGGAGAGATGTACAACCTGACTACATAAAGGATTGTAGGTAGCAGGTACAAAAAAAACAAAACAAAAACACACCACCACACCTAGCATATAGGTAGACCTCATCACTGAATTCTATAGGATGCCAACTGCAGAGCTGTGTGCCATCAATGGTTTTCTAGTTACGCACTCCAAAATGGAAGTCATGTCATTATCATTGAGCAATGCTGTGTGTTTACTGTGAAATCACATTTATGTACATAAAGATATTAAATAAAACCAGCAGTCTCCAACCTGTAGCTCACGGTCTTAATTCTGATAGCTCACCTAGCTGCAGTACTGCCGAGTAAACTAGATGGAAGTGACCTCTGCTGTATGCTCCCCCCGTGGCATGGACACCATGAGTGGAGCCACAGGGAAGCACGTCAGGTGATTGCCGCAGCCTCTACAGCAATCACCTGACGTGCTTCCCCGTGGTTCCAAAGACGGAGTGTACGCTACGGCGGAACGAGTCACTGCCACCCGGCCCTGCCGGAAAATCACACAGCAACCCTGCCTATATGTTTTGCTCCTCTAGTGCGCGTACCTGCTTGGAGCCGGTAATTAACAGTGAAATGTGCCTGTGCTTAAATTTTATTTACAAACTACAATATCGCTGTAGTAATTAAATGCATTTTTATTTTCTATGAAACATTTTTTTTTTTCATTTTCATTAAATTACCTTCAATTGTTCGTTTGTTAGACAGATTTTTTTTTTCTACAATTTTAATAGCTCTTCAGGAAGTTTCATTTTTCTAAACTAGCTCATACCTCAATTAAGGTTGGAGACCACGGCATAAAACTATTCATCGATTAGAACATACTAGAATGTTAGGGTATAGTGATGTACCCAGGATTGCAAAAGTTTTAAAGCTTGCCTTTAGCTCATTCCCACACCTGCTAAAAGCTTTAAATTGAATTACCCTGGAAAGTGGTAGCTTTTTTTAGGTGTTGCAGATGCAGTATTAGCTTATTTAGTTTCTCTTCAATTTCTATTTCTTTTTTTAAACTTCTAGAAGACTGCTGTAGAGAAGCCCCGCACAAAGCTAGAGACAAAGGCTGAAGATGCCATAGCAGTACTTGCACTGCTAAGAAACTCACTCCCATGGCTGTGGAAGGCAGTGACCAGGTTTCCTGTGCAGTGACTGCCAAGGACAGGGTGGTGGAGGCCATGTCATGAGGGCCTTACTGCTGACTGTATGACTCCACTAGGGACTAGGATGGCAGAGGGGCTCCTCCTGACCGCCATCTAGGAACTGGGTCCTGGCAGGCTTATGTTCCTGGTCTCCTCATGGACCTTCTCTCCCTGACGGGCTCAAACAGAAGCAACTGCCATTTTGGATGTTCCAGTACTTGATTTTTGTACCCCGCCTACAGTGATGTACCAGGTTTATGGTTTTTATGATTATCTTCTTCCCTCACATTTACTGAGCTCTGGGCCTGATTCAGATCAGCATGCAAATGCCATCGCAGCTATCTATTACAGATCGGAATAGCGAAAATATGCGAATGTCTCCAAAGCTTACTCAAGCACAGGGACGCCCTCTGCTGCCTTCTCAGATCCGTCTGACAATGCCCAGGAAACGTTTGAACAGTCAGACACGCTTGTATCTGCCTACCCACCTTCCGTTACCTCCCCCAAACGCTGACCACCTGTCCACTCACTTTGTGATTGAATCCTCTGTGCAGTACAGCTCTCACGCATGCGCAATGGCAAACAATCGCTCTATCTGCGTAAATATCTGCATTTCCGTGCAGATCTGCATCAGGGCCTCTGTGTGCTGTCTTGCATGTTCACTTTCTTTTTTGAATAATAATTTTATTGAAACATGTAGCATACATACAACAGAATGTCTCAGATACAGCAATAGTGCTCATAGTACATGGGTATGATTATTAGGAGAATACAGAAATCAATACAAAACAGTAACTCCTTTAATGTAAACCAGGAGTAATATCTGAAGAAAATGCCCTAAATAATTAGATGATTTAAACATACCACAATGGTGTTCATCGAAAAGTGTTTCAGTGATACTTTTTCCTTAATGACGTCATTTTCACCGGTTTCAACTTATCCCCGTATTCAATTGTAGCGTCTTTTCGCCGGAGCGATAACGCAATGTAATAGGTGAAAAAGTTTCGCCTATGAATACCCGGCAGAAAAGAGTGCAGAATTGGGGTTTTGGGGTGCAATGTTGCGGGAACACCCCCCTGACGCTGTGTCAAAAAACGCACAAAACCCCACAAAGGACACCCCAAAAAAGCACTTTGAAAAAATGGGCAAAAAAAGTGGGGGCACAAATACAAAAACTAGCAAAATAGCCTCTGGGGGGAGGGGCTCTGCAAGTACGGGGGAGGTGTATTTTTGATTGCAGGTGTTTGCTGAAGGTGCGTTTTTGGTGCTTTTTAATGCTGGACTTTAGCAACTTCAAAATATGCTTGCACCCATTTTCATGTACCTCAAATTTGATGGAACTACTTATTTTCCCCCCAAAAAATTGCTAAATGCTATTCTTCACCCCTGTCCCAAAGATGCTAAATCGCGTCTATTGAGACCATCCAAAGACCCCAAATACCTTCAGCAGGGCTAATTGGGGGTACCCATAGTGAACCCCCATGTTATAGCATCTTTTGGGGGGTGTCAGGGTGATTTCCCCAAAAACAACAGGACTTTTCACCTGTTTGAGTTTCGCTGGGTCCCGTTTTTGTCGAATTGGAATGGAATACGGGGATACGCGCAATACTTTTTCGCACTTGAAACCAGCGATGACGGTGAAAAGTCCGGCAACAGACTAAAGACAAGAGTTGTATGGACAATGGTCCTCATTCAGACACGCACGCAAGCGGTCGATGGTGGGGCACTGCGTGCGCAAGACCCAGAGCGAATGAGAAATTCACTCACTCCGGGGCTCGCTACAAACGGGGCGGCTGTCGATGTTGATCGACAGCTCGTCCCGTTTTGTAGGCGGGGAGGGGTGGGTGGACAAACGGAGGCGTTCCTGAAGGAACGCCTGCCGTTTGTGGGCGGCCCTACTGACATCACGAGTGAGGAAGCAGGAAGCTCACTGGGGCTTGCGGCAGACGAGACCCTACCACAAGGGTCTCGTCGCAAGCCCATCGGTCGCCACCATCACCTGGCCGCTCGCAAAAGCTGTGGGTGGTCACCCGCAGCTTAGCAAGCGGCCAGGAGGCCAGCTAAAAAAAAAAAAAACGGCCGCCCTCATTCAGAGCGAGCGGCTCTGAATGAGGTCCAATGTACAAAGTTAAAAGTGGGCACCCCCTTCAAGGAAGGTCAGGTTGTACCAAGCACTTTATTTTTGCTCTGTATTCTGCTATTGTCCTGTGGCTACAAAAGTAGTCTAGTACTTTGAACAAATATATAAAATAACTGTGTGTCATTACATACATAAGTAGATTTTGATAACAAAAGATAGAATGGGCTCAGCTCACCTGCCCACTTCAAATCATCTTCTGTAGTCCCTAGCCTCTGTAACAAAAGAAGTACTCAGGATGTCACAATACAGACCTTACAGAGTCTCTATTTTTAAAGTACTCCATAATCCTGAAAAGTGGGGTTCGGACTCCCAAACCAAATTAGAAACCAGTGCTATAGAGGTGTATGACATAATATAATATGTACACAAGTAAATTAAATAATCCCCCCCCCAAGCTGCATACACACGGTACAATCTGTACCACCAACAACTTGAAAGATATCTTTCAGCGAAGTCATCCTGCCACATCTCTGAACAGGCAAAGTTGACAATATTGTGTAAGTTGGCCTGCATGTACGGACGATCATAGATATCGTTATCGTTCATGCGGGAACGCGCATCGTTGGTTGTTCACTGCAAAAAAAAAATGAACGATATGAACGATACATAGTTGAACGATATTGTTATCGTTCATAGTGTACCGTGTGTACGCACCATTAGTGGTACCTAATCCTAAACCAACCCAGGGGGGTACCTAACCCTAACCTCCCCCCAGTGATGCCTAACCTTAACCCCTCCTTCCTGTACCCTAAACCTAACCCTCCCAAGGTGGTGCCTAACCCTAATTTCCCCCTTGGGGGTCCCTAAACCTAACAACCCCATCCCCGGCTAATGCGCTGCTACTTACCCGGATCCTTCGTTCGGGATTCCGGTGGTCGCGATGCCAACGCCATTATCCTGATCCCCTTCAGGATATCAGCATCAGCATTTTGCCGGGCTGCAGGATTCCGGCGTCCCGTCTGTCGACATTTAAACTACATCCCGTTTTCACATACACAGTGGACTTAATTGTTGTAGCAGCACTTTTCAAATAATTTTTGTTTACTTGTATACACTCATTTCATTAAGGAAACACACCTGAATAGCAGTGATTGTCCTGTGGTGCTCTGTTTTGTTTCTGCTCAGTCATATCAGACAAGCGAGCAAAGGCTGGGAGAGATATGCCTATTAAAGGAGTTACCTCCAGCAGCTGCCATGCTAAAGTGACAGTGGGACAGAGGGGTTCTTTAAGCGCACCCATAAGTTAGAATAGGTGGTAGATAAATATGCGACGGTCACAAAGTTGACAATCACATTGTCGGCAATGTAATGTTGAGCACAGTATGTAGACAAGTCAATGGTGTCACTAGCGGGGGAGCAGACCGCACTTGTTGACACCATCCGAGGGGGCGACGTCAAAATAGCTGAGCTGCTATGCTATTTTGGTGTCCCTGAGTAGCCATTATGAATGACGTGTCATCCTCACTGTACTGGAAGCGCTGGGCAAGCCACCAGCATGACAAGAATGGGAGTGTGACACATGGCCCCTTTCTAATGCACACTTAGTGACACCAACCCTAGTGTCGCCACCGAGACACTATACATTAGTTATAGCATTGTGGTCGGCACTATAATTTTAATCTTGATGCTTTACCATCATGTTACCACGTTTTAAAATTACTAACAGTGGTGGATTTTACCTAGGGGCTGCGGGACTACAGCCCCCCCAGTAAAAACCCCCACCCGCGGGGACTGACTAGGCTAGCAGGAGTGGTAGTGACTTCTCATTGGAAGCACTACCCTGCTGATCACAGCTAGACAGGCAGTGCCAGGGGGAGGTGTTATCTCCCCCTGGGACTGCCAGTCCGGACTGCAATAGCAGAGAGAGGGCTACCCACGGGAAGCAACTCCCCTGCTATAACGGCAGCCCTATCTGGCTCATAGGGGCTGCAGCTAATGCAGCCCCTGAAAGCCAGCCAGCCTGTCTGCTAGCCTAGCAGCAGCTACTGGCTTAAGTCACGCCCCCTGATTTAGGCAATGGAGGTGAAGGAGGATGTGCACTGCAGACGCCAGACAGGTAAGGAGTCGCCGCTGATTACTACCATGTCGGAATACTGTGCTCGACATTATGGTGCCGAAAATTTTATTGTCAACGTTGTAATAGTTGTCAAATTATACAGATACCTTTAGCTTTACGTGGTTTATGCAGCAAGTAGTTTTATATTTAGTAATTAGACTCTAATTTTTTTTTTTAAGTATATATATATATACACACACAACAGTATACCTTATGTATTTAGATATATTCGTAATAAATTGCTTTTATACATTTTTTTCTAGTCCTATGAAATTTTTATTTATATATATTTATAGTTGTTGCCAATTTGCACAAATTTAAGTGTATTATTATTCCAAAGTATTTATTTACCTTCCTTGCACACTGCACTTTTGTTGGTATAGATCTATACTTTTTTTTTTAAACACTGAGCTTTAGATATTGTGATATATTTGTTACAGCATTATATGTGTTACATATTTCTGCACTTTAGATAACTACCTCATTACTAGAATTGTTTAAGCGCAGAGGGCGCTGGAATGCAGTTTCACCTCTCTAAATTTTCATTAGTAACAGATCACCACTGTTACATCTATACTGCTTGAGCCAACACCCATACTGTTGGGGAGTGCTGTACACATTAAACAGGTGTTTTTATTTAGGGTTATAATTTATGAATACAACTAAGATTTTTTTGGAGTTGTACGAAGGGTATTAGCGCTGTAATATTCATCATTCATATACAACAATATAGGTATAAAACCAGCTTCATATTCTCTACATTTTAAATTACCTTGGTTTTGGAACAAACAGGACTTATGAATTACAATATTCAAATTTGCCCAAGGTGGCATATGGTTGTGAACATTTTTCACATAAGCAATGTTTTACTGGATAATGGATAGGATATCAACGTCAACATGCAAGCAATTTTAACAGATTGAATGGATTTTTGCATATATTCAATAGAAAATTGGAACGATTTTCTTTGTTCCGAAATGCACCAGCTATGTGTATTCCAATGAGCACACAATTCTGTGAATTAGCAGCTCCACCATTTTGTGAGTGACAGCAATCTCACTCTGTGAGAGTACTGAATCTGCAGTTAACCACAAAGTATGATGGCATACACATGTGTATTACGCAAAGAACACATCCATTAAGGCGTCAGTCTTAATGATCATAATTTCATTGCTTTTTGAAGTTTGAGTCGCAGAAATTCAATAGGTTTTGTGAAATTTCAGATCATGTCTAAGAAGCCTTAATCGGACATGTGAAATGGTAAGGTTTTTTGTCTACAGAATTGCACTGCTTTTTTACAATTTATTAACTACCAGGGTTCGGAGGAGCAAACCGGGCCACCTGCAGGGGGGGGGGAAGGGCAACAAAATGTACAGTAGCGCAGGTAAAGGAAGGCTGGCACACACGAGGTGTTTTGGAGATGCACAGGGAGAGACGGCTGTGGGATCGGGCTGCAGGAGTGCGGGGCAGCAGCGGGGTGCGGACCAGTGACAGTGGTGGAGCAGTGCACAGGGGTATCAGTGGGTGACAGAGGTGCTCACTGGCGCTGGGCATGCATCTGAGAAAATAAGACACAGATGCATGGAGGAATCAGTGAGATCCAGCTATGCATCTGTGTTAAAATTTGAACTTGGGTAAAATAAATATTAAAAAACGTAAATGGAGTACCACAAGTACCAGCAAGTGGGGCATTAATGGCCGGCTGGTACCTATAGTAAAAAAAACAAAAACAACAGACAGCTTGTTTTATTATTTTATTGTGCTGCACCTTCATCTGGGGGGCACCTGCCCCAGGACTTCCCCGGCGTCTTCTCTCTTCAGCAGCTCTTCACTGCTGCATCCCCGCCAATGGAATGGCCTGGCAGCGCCTTGCGCTGACTTCATATAAACCAGCTGAGGGGGCAGAGCGATGACGTTGCGAGCCATGATTTGCTCGCGGCGGCCATCCTTAAATAAAAAAACTGGCACTGAGGCGCTATTTTATTGCGTGGTTCTCACCATTGAAGTCAATGGTGAGAACTGTTGATTGGCTGAGAGGCGGAAGGCTCACCTCTCTCATCCAATGAGCGCTCAGCGGCGTGGTTTCCATGCTCTCATTTGGGTAGTACTGTTCTTGTAGGACAGTACTAATGTCCGTGGGTCCGCGCTATTCGTTTTTTTGTTTTGCCAAGCCCAGGGTTTGCCTAGTTTGGACAGAAGAGGACCGAAGGCGAGTATGTTTTGTTTGTTTTTTTTCAGGTATCCTATGGACAATCTATTGGAGAAGTGAACCGATCGCTACAGGGATACATGTATGTGTACATGTGTGTGCGCATGTGTGTTTAATAAACTTTTACTTTGTACGGTGTGCGTCCTGTTTATTTTAATATTTCTTTTGCTGTGAAACTACAGGTACCAGCGGGCCCGTAATACCCCGCATGCTGGTACTTATGGTTCTCCAAGTACCAAAATGTGGGGGAAGACCATATTATACTTCTGTTTTTTACACCACATTACACTATCAACCCGGCACCCACTGCCCCAGGGGTGCCGGGGATAGCCCCGGACTATCAGCGTAGGGATCCCCGGCTTGGACTCACTAGCGCTCAGGGTTGATGCTTCGGCTGGGGGGCCCGGTGAAAGGGCTCCCCTGGGTGTGGCATCAGCACTCCGCTAGAAAAGTCAGGTGCTGGTTCTGGAAAATACAGGGGAACAAAAAAATAAAAACAAACAAAAAAATGACAGCTGCTCAATCAATCTGGTAGAACTTTTTTCAGGTGAATGAACGGGAGGGGGTCATACCAAGTAAAAAAGAGAGGGGGGTTTAACCCCCTATTGTTCCTCAGCACACTGAATTATACTAGCAACAATATATGAACACTATATGGTAATAGAATTTCAGAGATATTAGTTGCATGCATTTGCAAATACATGGGATGCTGCTAGGCCTCGTCAAGGCTTCTCTGTCACTAGCAGTCCCTACACTAAACGGTTCACGTCCAGGGCGCAGAGCACCCCAAAATAACGTCCAGTCCAGGACCCCCCCAGGGCATCACACGAAAAATGGAAAAAGAGTGACAGTGCAGTGTAAAGTATAGAAGTGTGCAAGTAATTACTAAGTGTTAAGGGGTTAAAATATATGTGAAAAATTACATGAATAATAAACAAACATAAAAAGGTGATGTGAAAAGTAACTGTGTGTATTAAGTGGTGATGCCCTCGGGAGGCCAAGCCAGAGTGGCCTCGGGGGCCCTACGCCCAAACGCTCACCCCAAATGTAATGTATGCCAATTAAAGCCTCATAATAAAGGCACATATATATTTTTGGCAAATGTAAGGCCTCATGATAAAGGCACATACACAAATGCATCCGAATTGAGAGCCAGCTTACCTGGGAGTCACCCCTGGGAATTCCAACTAGCACTACTAGAACCAGCATGCCCCGCTAATGCTGGCTCATTCATGCATCTCATAACCACAAACAAAAAAATTGCAGCTGCTCAATCAATCTGGTGGTACTCTTTTCAGGTGCATGAAAGGGAGGGGTCATACCAAGTAAAAAAAGAAAAAAAAAAAAAAAAAAGAAAGGGGGGTTTAACCCCCTATTGGTAACCCTACTCATTTTTTCCCCCTGCATTTCCAGAACCAGCTCAGAGCACAGTGCTGGTTGCGCTGAATACAGGGGACCCCTACGTCTTTTGTCCCGCCGTATTTCGGCAACCAGGACTGGTTCTGATTAGCCTGGTGCTGGTTGTGCTTAATATGGGGGACCCCTACGTCATTTGTCCTACGTATTTTGCACAATCAGCATTTTTTATACGTTACATTTTTTTTACACACAGATGCAGGCTTCACGAGCATGCATTTGCCGCTGCCTACCTCCACCAGGTCCTACTGCCCGCCACCCATCCCGCCTAGGCTGCCTGCTTTCTCCCCTGGGTCTCAAACACAGCTAACAACCGCTACATCCCCCCGGGTCCTGGGCACAGCAAACACCGGCTACCTTCCCCCCTGTTCCCGGCCCCCGCTTCCGCTCGCAGAGGTCAGCCATCTTGGTCCACCCAAGTGAACAAGTGAAGCCACAGTGAGTACACCTGCTGACAGCTCCTACTGAGACTGCGCAAGGAATTGAAACTTCCTATCTCTATAACGGCAGATTTGTGAGGTAATAGTTTAATAACTAACTTTCTCAATTACCTGAACCCCAAAAGGCCCAACCCTGGAACAATAGCTACCTAATAAAAGAAACCCCAAGTCTAAATTCGCCCCCTATCCTGAGTTATGCCTTCCCAAAAATCCCCCCGAGAGAACAGCAGAAAAGTGGTCCTGAGTGTCAGAAAAAGCTGACAGTTGGAACTTTAGATTGTTCCCAAATCCTCATCTTTTATGGTTTTGCCCTGTAGTTTGGTATGCAGCACCGAGCGACAGTTCTACCTGTCCTTGATAAATTTCAGCTCAGTACCTCCGCTTTTGAGGTGTAGCCCCTTAAACACCATGCCCACCCCTCTGGAATTCTCTATGGAGAAATCAATTTTTTTCGATTCAGCCTTAATATAAGAGCACAACTGTGCCCTTATAATACAGTAATAGAAAAAAGGGTGATTCTGCTCAGTACAGATGGGTCCAGCTAGTTTGTTGCTCATAGCATGACATTCAGGCTTCTGAGTCGCTCCTTGGAACGTTGCGTGATGGCTGTAGTGTGGCATTCTACAACGCAAGAGAAACCACGGCATGTAATACACCGCTTAACCGCTGGGTTGCAAACGTTCCACTGATGAAATTTATACTACTGAATACTATACTGTAGAAGTGGATGGATATCCCAGACAAGGGGCCAATCACGTTCACGCAGTGTATTTGCATGTTGCATGTTCGCACAACTAATCTTTTTAATAGTATCGCAGAAGCTTGTTGAATGGGACGCAAATCAGTACACATACAGTACTGTATAGCAGTGTAATAGCCGTGTTGTTATGACGGTATAACCGATACATTAACGAGACGCACGCACAGCTTTCAATGAGATGGGAAGAATTATTAGTCACTAATGGTGGTGTGAAAACAGTCCAAACGCCGGCAACTCAAGCCACAAACATCACCAATTTCCTTTGCAGCCTAGAGATGTACAAGTAAATCTGCAATGATGTGCTACCATAATTCTTGGCCATGTGCGCATTTGCAAACATCACCGAGAATCGCTCTACAGTGTGTTTCTTTAGTCTTAATGTGGTCTTTAATATTTTAAAATAAATACATTTACAGGAATTGGGCTTGCTGTGGAAAAGGGAGATCTGAAGCGATCATACTGAAGTCTATTTAGACAGCATGGCCTCTTTATCCAGAAAAAAATGTCCAAATCATTAGCTACTCAAAGCATTAAATGTAAATACACTATTCTTATTTATTGTCTATCATAAATAAAATGTCAAAGTAAGCTGGCCTCCCCATAACTTCTTCCAGCGGCTCCATCGTTCCTGCAATATTTTTGGGAAGATGGCACATGCACATAAGATACCAAAGGCTCTGGCACAGTGGCAGAGACTGCCATCACCATTACGGCTGCTGGCAGTAAGGGGGAAGGTGGGACCCGGACAGCACACAGCAAGGTCTATTCTGGGTATAGAGTGTGTGGCACTGGGCTCCCTTGACCAATGTGCCCTCAGACCTTGCAATCATTACAGATACACCATTGCGGTCCAAACACCAGCTAAATTATCAGTTCAACATCTTAGAATAACAGGTGTTCATTGTTCCACTTCAGATTAGTCAGCTTCTAATAAAACTATATGCACGGACAGAAAACAAGGTTTTGGTAGAAATAAAGTACATGAAAATTAATCAGATTATTGACCCCAGCTGTCTACACTTTTCTTTTAACCTTTACAAAAAGGAGATTACTAAAGCTTAAAATTGTCAGCTATTTCATAGATTGAGTGTGCTTGAAATTTTGCCATTTACCTGAATGCTCCATCACCTTCTGGACTTGGCGCAGTTATGTGACAAGCATCCCCTGACAATCCGTAGCCTAAGACTTCAGCATAAATTTTAGCACTTCTTGCCAGTGCATGTTCATATTCTTCTAATACTAACACAGCTGCTCCCTCTCCCATTACAAAACCTTCTCGTTCAGGATGGAAGGGTCGACATGCCTTCTGGGGATCTGCGTTGTAGCTTGTACTAAGTGCTCGGGCTCTTGCAAAGCCAGCAAGTGACAAAGGGCCAATGCATGCCTCTGTTCCACCTGCCACCATTACATCAGCATCCCCATGAGTGATAAATCTAAATGAGTCTCCAATAGCATGGGCTCCAGTTGTGCAGGCTGTTGAAACCGCATGATTCGGTCCTTTGAGTTTGTATTTGATACTGATGTGTCCTGCTGCCATATTGATCAAGATCCTTGGAACAAAAAAGGGACTGACTTTGTTATATCCTTTTGTTTGAAAGAGGATGGCAGTCTCTGTAATGTCTCCGAGAGGAACCATTCCCATGCCTATTGCCACTCCTGTGGATTCTTGATCTTCTTGAGTCTTTGGAATCCAGTTGGAATCAACAATTGCTTGCTCTGCAGCAGCTAAAGCCATAATCGTGGCAGGTGACATTGCTTTAACATCTGACCTTGAAACATATAATTCTTCACTGTACTCTCCCTCTCCATTACCTCTTGGTACACGAGCAGCTACCCTACAAGGGATATTTTGATATTCATCACTTTGTAGAGCAACTATTCCACTTTTTCCTGTTATGAGACGATCCCATGCCAACTGGGTGCCAACACCTAAAGGTGACACTATTCCAATACCAGTTACAACAACTCGTCGACGAGACTTTTGAGCTTCATTAGTATACAAACCTCTTTTTTCAAGAGAAAATATTTTAAAATGTTTTAGTAATAAATGGTGGAGTTGACATGTTCTAATTACCCCTCTCACTTGGAAAGTCATGAGTGGTCCTGTGCTCTACTTCTAGCACTGTCTAGAAAGGGAGAAATAAAAAACACCAGATAAAATATATACAAGCTGTAGTCCAAACAATTTTATTTAAAAAGCAAGTTGTACAAAAGCTTGTATTGTGCCAAAGAGGACTGCATTTAAAGATGGGATTTGTTTTCAAAAAGTTCAATTATTCAAACAGTCAAATAATTCTAAAAACCTAGATAGCTGCTTGCTGTTAATAATTATATACCCTATAGTTGATTTTGCTGCGGATTGGTTGTGAGGCCATCTCTTAGCCAATCAGTAGCCTGTTACCATGGTAGCGGCTGCTAAATGTCTGGCGGGGCTCCAAGTGCAGGAACATATGGGTTCTGTCACAATTAGGAGCAGCTCTATATGTACCGTATGGACATTAACTCTGCTATGTCTGGCTGGTTCGGGTGCACGGTTTATTTTCTCACCCAAGGAAGCCTACTGAAGAAGAGGGCCGATCTTCACCTGGGATATGCCTACTGGACAAGGGGTTCAACTGGCGCCAGGGACAAGTCAAGTATGTAGTGTGAGTAGGGGTGAGTGCATGTGTGATAAAAGAATAAAACATTTGGTGTGTGCATACGGTCATTTTAATATTTATTTTACAGGGGGACTATAGGCACCAGCGGACCCCTAATGTCCTGCATGCTGGTACTTGTGGTACTCCAAGTACTGGCATGCGGGGGAGGCTTGCAACCCAAAGCTGGCACTAACCAGTTTGATGCCCTAGGCAAGATTTTGGGTGGTGTCCCCCGCACCATCGCTAGTTCCGCATGTGACCCAGCACCCCTCTCCCAGCACAGCATTAATCAACTAGCAGCACAGATCACAGCAGCAGCCAGCAACATTCATCACCCCTCACCCATTACAATACTCATCCACAGAGCTGTGACTATACATTTTGGTGCCCTGTGCCAGCAAGAGCATTGGCGCCCCCACCCCCAACTTGCCGGACTCCACAAAGGGCCATGGGAGGAGGAGCTGCTGTGACTGGGCATGCCCAGCAGTCCACCTCCAGCTATGATTTTTGTTACTGCCGGTTGCCCCCACTGTCTCTGCTCCCCGGACCTGCTGCTGCCGGCTGTATGAGCTGCCGCCCAAACAGAGCTGAACTGAGAGCTCCGATCGCGGTAGGACAGCATGAGCAGAGGTGCCATCCACCTGTCCCGGTCCCACCATCGCCCGCTGTCAAGCTGAGCTGGCTCTAGGCTTGGAATGCATGCCCCTAGGCTTCCAAATGCCCTAGTAATTTGCCTAGTTTGTCTATGCCTAGGGCCGGCTCTGCTGGGACCTGTAGTGGTAATGTAAAAGACAATATTACCTTCAATGTATTCTTTACACCTATCAACCACGCACCCACCGCCCAAAGGTGCGGGGGATAGCCCCGGCCTGGGGTACACTAAAGAAAAGGGACCCTTTAATTGGGGGGGGCCCGACCTTCCCAGGAATCCCTGGCATTGGCTGACTCGTTGGGGGGGGGGTGAATGCTTGGCCGGGGGACCCCGTCAAGTGTGTCCCCTGGCTGTGGCATTACATGCCCACTAACAGAGCCCAGGGCTTGGTCTAAAAATACAGGGGGTGCCTATGCAAATTTTTCCCCCATATTTTTAGGGCCAGGGTCAGATCCAAGAGTCCAGTGCTGGTTCACTAAATACGGGGGACCCCTACACATTTTTATTCCTGTATTTTTTGAACCAGGGCCAGCTCAAAAAGCCCGTTGCTGGATATGCTTGGGAGGGGGACCCCAAGTCATTTTCTTTTTGTTAAATTCACACTTTATAGACTTTAAAAACCCCTACGAAGCCTGCACAGATCATAGTGATCTGTGCACACTTCTCCCAAACTCCAACTCCTCCCAAGTCATGCAGAACCGAACAGGGACTCGGAACCCCAAAGTGGTTCTGAATTTTTACTTGATTCAACTTGGAACCCCTAAGTTTGGGTGTGTTCATGTTTCAGGAAAACTGAACCACACATGTTTAGTTAAAACTGTAGCAGGGCATGCTGGAATGTGCAGTGCCACTGCAGCTGGAGGGCCGCATGCTGAATACCCTAGCTTTAAAGGGTTTTCACACATAGGCATTATAAAAGAATGCTATTTACATGTGATAGACACAACCTTCAGAAGGAGGCAATGCTGTAGCAGATGGTGCTATCAATATAATTATAAAAAGTTCATATCAAATCCACATTTCAACTTTTTAGCAGATTTCAGGGATCCTGCAGTTTGTCCTCACATCCTAAGCACATTGCATTTGAAACACTATTATAATGGCGCCAAACATCTAAATGCTTCACTGCAGTATACAATGTGGTCGAATTTGACCTGAAAAGTGCTTGCTAGGCACTAAGCAAGTGTTCCACTGGATTCCATTGTTTGTTTGTTTCTTTCTTTCTATAGACCCAGCCCATGCAACTGCACACGGCCACCATCATGAGCAGGTCAATCCACCAGGAAGGGATCAGAAGATACTCTCTGGTCGGGCTGTCCCATGGCGGTGGGCAGCCAACGTTAAATTCAGATAGTGTAAGCTAACAAAGACCAGCCCTGAAAGAGAAGCCCTTCAGGGATTGTTAAATAGCCCCAGTAACACTGTCATCAATCCAGTTATATTTAAAATGTGTGTGAAAGCAGAAGTCAGTGTAAAAATGTATGTAAAGTGTAGCAAATCTTTCTGTGAAGTCTGTATATAAAGCTCAATTTGGCTTACATTATATATTTAACTTTCAGCATCATAGCTTAATGCAGAGTGGCAACACGTTAAGGGTGCAAATTCAGGTGTGATGTACTGTGCACATTAGCTGCACCTATGGTAGCCCCTAAATCATGTATTTTAATATGCACCCCTATGCAGCTGTAAACTAAAATGTGTGATTTAGAGTGCCATTGCAACTGCATATCGCAGCCATTGCAAATTTTAAAAGAAGTGTGCATCTACATTTAGAAAGAAAGACACATCCTTCAAGGCTGTAGATATAGGTCCTGATTCAGAGGCGCTCGCTATTTGCGAGTGCTCGCTTTGAATCAGGGAGGATTTTTTTTTTTTTTTTTTTAATAAAATCCGCCTCCAGGCCGCTTGCATAGCTGTGGTTGACCACCCACAGCTTGTGCGGGCGGCCTGGCGATGGTCGCGACCATCGGGCTTGCAACGAGACCTTTGTGGTAGGGTCTCGTCCACCGCAAGCCCCAGTGAACTTCCTGCTCTAATATGGTGCATACACACGATCAGATTTTTCCTTCAGATATGAACGATAACGATTTAAAAATCGTTCAGTCGTTCATATCTGAAGGAAAATCGTTCATATCTGACATGCCTGAACGATGGACGATCAACGATGCGCGTTCCCGATGGTCAGATAACGATTTCTGATATCTGATGTGTTTGCAGTCAGACTTGGACGATTCCATTCATTTTAATGCAGTCAAAAATCGCTCAAATCGTTCAAAACTTTGGTAAAATCGTTCAAATCGTTCAAATCGTTTAATCGTTCAATCGTTCATCTGACAAATCTGACAAGTCTGACAAATCTGACCGTGTGTACGCTCCAATAGAGCAGGAAGTTCACTACTGACATCACGTGTGCTGTCAGTAGGACCGCCCACAACCGACAGGTTTTCTTTGGGGATGCCTCCGTTTGTGTAGCCACCCCCCCGACCCGCCTACAAAACAGGGCAAGCTGTCGATCAACCTCGACAGCCGCCCCGTTTTGCTGCGAGCCCCGAGCAAGTGAAGTGCACACTGCCTAACCATCGACCCGCTTCGAGCGCGTCAGAATCAGGCCCATAGTTATCCAATACAATGCTTTAAACGCTCCATGCAGTATTCCGGATAAGCTGGGCTTTTACACACCCTAAACCAGTGCTCTCCAACGTTAATTGAGGTGTGAGCGACTTTGGAAAAATTAAACCTCCTGAAGACCTACTAAAATTGTAGAAAAAAAAAATCTCGCTAATAACCGAACAATTGAAGGTAATTTAGTGAAAAAAAAAAAATGTTTCATAGAAAATAAAAAGTGATTTAATTATTACAGTGATATTGTTGTAGTTTATAAAAACAATTTTACACACAGGCACATTTCACTGTTAATTACCGGCTCCAAAGAGGTAGGTGCAGTAGAGGAGCAAAATATATAGGCAGGGCTACTGTGTGATTTTCCGGCAGGGCTGGGCAAGAGTCACTCGCTCTGCCGTAGCGTAGATGCCGTGTGTGGAATCACAGGAATGCACATCAGGTAATTGCTGTAGAGGCTGCGGCAATCACCTGACGTGCTTCCCTGTGGCTCCACCCAAAGCGCCGATGCCACAGGGGAGCACGTCTGAGGTCACTTCCTCCTAGTTGACTCTGCAGTACTGTAGGTGAGCTACCAAAATTAAGACCACTGCCCTAAACTGTGAACAGTCAGGAATGGTTATCATGGGGATCATTAGGTCTGATTCAGAGTTGTACGCTAATGCCATCACAGCATCGATGCCGTACGCAACTGCTGTGAGAAAGTATGCCAATGTCGCACCTCCTTGCTGCACTGGCAGCGTTTCTAGGCAATCCCTCGGATCACCATCACAACCATCGGTCGCGATGATTGCATCTTTTGCCAGGCCGCGTAAGCTGAAGCTAACTTCAGCCTATAATTTACGAGTTCAGGAAATCTGCGTCCATCGACACAGACCCTGGCCGCGACCCTCCTGCAAAACGGGGGCGACATGCCCCCGTTTCCAGGAACGGTGGCCAGGGACTCCCGCACTCCGCCCCCCAAATGCTGGGAAACACTGCGAATGGACTCGCAGATGGAGGGCTGCAGATGCGCAGTCAGTACACATCCTGCGCATCTGCAGTCCTCCAAATATCACAGATGTGCACTAAACATAAGGTTAGCATACACCTCTGAATCAGGCCCTAAATGTAAACACTGACCTAGAATTCTTCTTCAAATGAATGCCAAGTCTAGATCAGCTTCTATTTTCTTTATTTCTTCATTTATATAACTAGTTATTAATACAACTCTTTGAAAGTATATTCTGTAACTCTTAACCTGACAATATGGAATCATTCCCGACCAACATTGGTTTAATTTCAGTTATTATAAGTTTAATGTATTTAATACTAGATGTCCCCAGAGCTGCCTAGGTTTTTTCTCTCCCTCTTTCCTCCTCTCTCTCCTCGGCACCCCTCCCTCACCCATTTTCTCCCTTCCTCCTTACTTTGTTTAATCAGTACTTGAATTTATTATATAGATCACAGATTGTCAAACGCGATACTCAAGACCAGAGCTTATAGTGGTCCTAGAGAAGTGGTGGAACTCAAACCCCCCCCCCCCCCCCTCAGGCACTTTAAAAAACAAAACAAAAAAAAAAACAGTATTCCCAATTCAAATTAAGAGGCACAGTGGCACAAACTCGATTGACATTATACCACATAGTAGTGTCCCTTATTCATATATGACACACAGCAGTGCCTCTTTTCAACCATGCCATTTGCACCCCTTATACACAATGCCCACAGTAGTAGTGCCCCTTACACAATGCCACAGCAGTAGTGCCCCTTACACATAATGCCCATTGTAGTGGTGCCCCTTATGCAGTGCCCCTAGTAGTGGTGCCCCTTATGCAGTGCCCACAGTGTAATGATTACACCTGTGCACCTACTAGGTGACCTGGAAAACGTGACCTCGGTGGGGTATTGAGGACAGAGGGGGTCATTCAGACCCGCTCGCAAGCGAGTCAATGTTACCCCAATGCGTATGCGCAGGACGGAGGGAGCTCCGTCGTGCGCATGCGCGAGACCCGGACAGCGACAGCCAAGTTGTCGCTCCGGGTCTCGCACCAAAGGGGGCGTGCTGTCGATGGTTGGCGTGCCAGGGGCGTGGCTGCCAGACGGAGGCATTCCCATGGGAACGCCTATCGTCTGGGTCAGCCCCACTGACATCACTAGTGATGTCAGTGGGAGTGATTTTGGCTCTGATAGAGTCAAAATCACTCCAGGGCTTGCGGTCACCGAGACCCTACCGCAGGGTCTCGTTGCAAGCCCGATGGTCACGATGGTCTTCACCATCGCGACCATCTTTTTGGCCGCTCGCATATGCTGTGGGTGGTCACCCACAGCTATGCGAGCGGCCAGGAGGCCGCTCCATTTTTAGGTAGGAGGGCACTGATTCAGGGCGAGCGCTCTGGTCAGAGCGTCCGGCTCTGAATCAAGCCCAGAGTTCGAGAACCACTGATAGATTATCCTTAGCATTACCTTTTTTCCTTTTCATCGTCATTCTCTTTCTATTCGTGACATGTGCATACCTGTTTTACTTTCTTCTATACATTTTTGGTTGTGGAAAATGTTTTGATATTATTACTGGGTGATTTTCAGGAGTGTCAAAACTTATTACGAGATGGTGTGTGATGAATAAGTATGGGAAACAACAGAACTGCCTGGACACAGTAGATGTGTTAGGCCGGAACTTTCTGGAAACTACATCACTGACACTGCTGTGAGGGGTCACCAACTGTCATTACATGCCAACATGATGACATCACATTTCATCACTCTTCAGAGAGGTTTTTTTTTTAAACTAATATGACCCACTTGCAAGATTTTTAATGTATGTAACTTTATCCAGTTATTTGTTACATGTAACATATGCGTGTGTGTTTATAGACAACTTTGTGTTTTTATGTACCTTTAGAAAATTAGTAATAGTAATGTTTTTTTTTTTTAGATAGATCTGTCTAGTTCCAGAGTATCCCAAAATTGACAGTATAACGGCTTGTAATCCATGTTGGTTAGAACACCAGTAAATAGGTCCCTTTATGTTTATATATTTTTTTTATTAATAATAATCTCATTTTTCACATATATCCTAGAAGGGTGTGGTATTACCGCCGGACGCATGGCTGGCGGTTCAAATCCCGACAGCAGCTGCCCAGCAAGGGTGAAAATCCCGATCGTCCTAAAGGTAAGTATCGCTAACCTGATTCCCTACCCTAACCCTCTCTTAGAGGTGCCTAACCCTAACCTCCCCCCCCCCCCCCCCAAGTGCCTAACCCTGACCCCCCCTTCCCCGCTGCCTAAACCTAAGTCTCACGGGGGGTGTCTAACCCTAACCCTCCCTTCCCCTAGCCTAACCCTATCCCTCCCGGGGGGTGCCTAACCCGAACCCCCCTTCCCCTAGCTTAACCCTCCCGGGGAGTGCCTAACCCTAAGTCCCCCCGGGAGCCCTAAACCTAAATGCGGCTGCCCTTCGTTCGGTATGCTGGGCGTCGGTCTTCCAGCGTCTGGTTAATGACAGGTGTCGAGTTTTTGACGCCTGCCATTAGTACCACGCCGGGATTACAGTGTCTGGAAGCCGGTGGTCGGGATTTAGACCGTCGGCTTCCGGACTACATCCCTCCTAGAATACAAATATCTTATTTTAATTTACAGATGTTAATACATATGGAAACGCACGTTTGCAACTTATTGTGCATGTGGTCACACCCTATTAATTAGCCTCCTCTGCATTCCACTCCTAGGGGGGAATTCAATTACAGGTGAAGGGAGCGAATTGCCGTTGCCATGGCGTTTAAACGCCAGCACCTGCAGCCCGTCTCGCACCTTTCGTCCGTCTGTCCGAATGCCCGATTCGCTTAAAAGTGCTCACTACCCTACGTGGTAGCGAACACTTTTGAGCGAGATCCCGCTGCTGTAAAGCGTGGCAGCTGCAGCGCAGATTCGGCCGGGCGAATGTATATGCTCCTAATTGAATTCCCCACTTAGTACGCTATTGTAACAAAACAATTTACCAGAGAAAGCAAAAAATAATACAAAGAAATGGAAAAATAAGGAAAGAAAAGAGAAAAGTTTTAAGAAATATTTTTCTAGCATACCTGAAAGTTCATTATAGTGAAAAAAAACTAGATTCGTATGTATTCAGGCAAAGCTGTACAAATCCAGAGCACTCATAGTGCCTGATTCAGAGGGGGACGCAGACGAGGTGGCATGTATTGCTAGTCATACGTCTGTGACTTGCAAATGCTGCTACAAAGCCCTTCCCTAGTGTACAACTGTGCGTTTGAATGTGCATGGGTTGGTATACCACCTGGTGCTTCTGTAGACGACACAAATCAATCACACCATCAAAACTTGCACCAGCCCAGGTGTAGATTTGACATCTGAGGGCCTAATTCAAAGATGGATGCTAATGCAATTTTCACGCAGGTCGAGCGATTATTCGCCATTGTGCATGCGTATAAGCGGAACTGTGCATGAGCAGTGTTCGCATTGAGATTGCAGACGCATTGTGGATCCCATCACAAAGTGACTGACAGGCTGTCAGCGTTTGGGGGTTGTAACGGGGAATGGTCAGAAAAACGCGGACGTGCCTTTCCGTTTAAACGCCGTTACATGGGCGTGCATAAATTATCCACTGCTATTGCATATGCAGCTCTGCGTGTCAGAAGAGCACCCAAGGCTGTGGCAGGTCAGACCTGCCACAAGGGTAAGATGACTGCCAATGTGCATTGATGTTACCGATATTTATGCAGGTATGCGTCCTCGCACGCAGATAAGAAGGCAGTAGTGGGTGTCTTTATGCTTTGGTGATCTATGCTATCATTAGCATATTTTGGCTGCTGCATTGCGTATGTAATCGCAGCTGCGATCGCATTAGCATCCATCTCTGAATCAGGCCCTGAGTATAGCCTCCAAAGTAAACGATTGAGCATCTGAGTACCCACTTTAGTGACACATCTGCAACACTCTCACAACACGCCCATAAGATGGACATCCCAGTCACCACACAGGAATATAAACGCAATATGGGGGTTTAGTGACATCAGCACACGTTATGTGCGCAGATACCGCTTCTCCCTCATATATTAATGTGGGGTTGGGTGGTAAATGGCAGGGGCGCTATGCCCCTATGCTGCAGCTGTCATTCCCCTATCACCACAGCAGGAACAGGGCTGTCCCTGGCTGCGGCAGCTGCTGGCCTCCAGGCTGCACATGAGAACTTGTGATCAAAATGTATTATCACATCCACATTACAATGTATCGGCGAAATTGTAGTGCAAGAAAACTCACATTTTTATATTTTTTATATCAATCAACCAACTGTGAGAACAGCAGCCGCAGCGTCTTGAGGCGCCGCCATCTCGCGCATGCCCAGTGGGGCCAGCCAGGAGGTGAGACAGCGCATCAGGACTAGGCTGATGCACTGTGGGCTCTGGCAGGGATCACCAGAGGGGGGATTTTTCTCTCCCCCACTCCGGCAGACGAGATGTTATTACATCTTGTCGGTAGTGCTTCGCCTCGGTAAAGAGGTGAAGCAGAAAGTATTATATCAGCACGATGCGTGCCGCTATAATACATCACTCCCTGTTAATCTCAGTCGCAACAGTGCTTTTCTGCATACACTCTGTGGAACGCATACACCATAGGAGTTTTTAGGGATTTTAACGCACTAGCAAAAACAAAATTGATCAACATCGGCATTGCATGACACAGGGCTCAATCCAGTTATTTGCGATGGGTGCGATGTGCCGTTGCCACGGCGTTAAAACACCGGTAATGGCACCGCATCTTGCATCCCTCGGGGCCCTATGGGGCTGCGAGCACTTTCATGCGAATTCGGGCTGCCATAAAGTGCGGCCATTGCTGCAAAAATTTAATTGACCCCCCACAATGTTGACTAAGGCTTTTCTAGAGCAGGGAGTGAGCAATATTTGTAATGTGTGCAGAGAGGGTACATACTGTGAGATTGGCAGAGTTATTGGTATCCCCAATCCAACATCCTATCATTGATTGCACCTCCACCCATCAAACTCATTGGTACTCAACCCTCAAGTTTTCTCAAGACTAGGGATGGCCTGTGGTGGGTTAACCATCGATGGTGCTATTGGTGGTTAACCTTGGTGTTAAGAAATCATCAATGGTTTCTCCCACTGATGGTCATGATCATCTATGCTCTCTTAAGCTGCCCGCAAACATAGCGATATTTTACCCGATCTGGCCAATTCCGATGTATTGGAACGAACGATCGTGTAAAATATGCCAAAATCGTGAGGAAATCGTGAGTCCCCACTCACGATCACAATGCAATGCATGTCCCCGCTGGTCGCACATGGCATCTTCAGATCTGCCATGCTGTAGGGCAGATCTGACAATCTAGGACCCGATGCACTGTGAAAGTCTGCATGCAGGAGAGATCGTATGAAGATTGGACACCAAACTGTCTGCATATCGTGTGGAGATCGTGTGCAGAGCTGCCGGGGAGATATTCAAGGGAAATCGTACACATCGGCTGATCGTGTGCACATCGGTATGTGTGTGGGCACCTTTAAGGCCCCTACACAGGTAACGATGAACTCCTGAACACTCCCGGACAAACGATATTGTGCGTACACATGGAACGATTGTACATATGATATAGATGGGCGGTTAACGACTGCAAATCGTTAAAGATAAATCATTTGGCAGCAAATAACCTCGGGATGCATCTGCTGTCTCCACATCAGCTAGCACAAAATGGTGGAGGGGAGTGGCTATGAAAAGTGACGACAAATCATTTGTAGTCTATGAAATCGTCGGATGGAAGGATGTGTGTAAAATCGTGAAAGACAGGTCGTGATCTTTCTGTGTGTTGAAAAGTTCACAGACCTGACCAACGAACAGCGGGAGCACGCATCGGCATCATTATCGTGCCCACACACAGCAGATTTTAAAGATACTTTGTTCCAATCAGTCGAAAATGGTAATAGTGTTTAAAATACCGTGCCGTTAGTAGCCACCTTTACTCACCGGTCAGTGAACCAATCAGAGTTGGAGCAAGGGGCGCATAGCTATGCTCCATGTACGGCGCCAGGGAGGACAAAGACCACTGCATGCTTCTATGCTATCTAGAACCATTGGATCTTTACCATCAATGACAAATCCATCAGCAATCAGCTGTTAACCATCAATGTTCATTCCTACCCAAGTCGTCATGATTTGAGAATTTCTTGTGAAAGATGGTGGGATTATTACTGACCCAGCAAAATTAACTCACCTATGCAGAATTAAAGAAATCCACAAAACATGACCTGTTGATGGCACTTGAGAACTGGAGAAGCCCTGCTCTAACTAATGCAATAGGAAGCCTGTAGCGCTAATGTGCACTCACAGCATGAGAGAGCCTTAGTAACAGAGCCGGGAAGAGGGAAAGAAGGGCGGCCGGGTGATGATCACTGTACCTGCGGGCAGGTTGCTGTGGTGGCTGTATTCCGGCTGTAAGTGAGGGAAGGAGAGATGGGTGTGCACTCACTGGTGCTCACATCCGGCCCTGCGCTGTGTGCATGCACCGCTTCCCTGTACTACAGGCGTCCCTGCTGCTGCTTCGGCCTGGAACCAGTCATGGCGGCGGCTGCTGCTGCCAGCGATTCCTCCTCCGCTCTCACCGAGCTCTGTCAGAACGGGCGGCAGGTCTTCATGGACGCCTCCCAGCTGCTGCTCACCTACGCCGACAATATACTAAGGTGAGGCGGCTGCGCTGGGGTATCACACACCGTCTCATGCGTTCCGGCGTTGTGACGTCACTCTGACATGTAATATCACTGTTATATGTCACTATAGTAATAACGGCGGAGTCGACAGCACTACTGGCAGCCAGTGTGAGGGCATTTACCTTATAGTAGGCAAAGCTTTCAGGCTCTGTCATTGCTCTGTCTGTGCTACATAACGTTACTTCCAGGGCTGCTGGTTCCTTTTCCTAAATCTCATGTTAAAGGTTTTTATGTCTTAATAAATGGTTTCATTATTATTTTGGTACAGAAGTGAACACATAGAATGTAGAACCAATCCGTCACCTTCGGGTGAACAGAGACTGTCAGCAATCTGCCTCTACAATGATAACTTTGCAGGACTCCTCTATCATTATGACACAAAAGAGCGATTTTTCTATAAGCGTTTATCGTGAGATGACATGGGGCCTGATTCAGAGCTGAACGCTCCGACCAGAGCGCTCGCTCTGAATCAGGGCCTTCCTACCTTTTTTGGAGCGTCCTCATGGACGCTCGCATAGCTGTGGGTTGCCACCCACAGCTATAGCGAGCGTCCATGATGATGGTCACGATGGTCTTGACCATCGCGACCATCGGGCTTGCGACGGAGACCCTGCGGTAGGGTCTCGCTGCCACAAGCCCTGGAGTGATTTTGGCTCTATCAGAGCCAAAATCACTCCAACTGATATCACTAATGATGTCAGTGGGGCTGGCTTGAGACGGTAGGCGTTCCCATGGGAACGCCTCCGTCTGGCAGGCACGCCCCCGGCACGCCCACCAAAGGGGGCGTGCTGTCAATCAACATCGACAGCACGCCCCCTTTGGCGCGAGACCCGGAGCGATGGAGAGCTCGCCGGGTCTCGCGCATGCGCACGACGGAGCTCCCTCCGTCGTGCGCATGCGCAGTGGGGGAACATCGACCCGCTTGCGAGCGTACTGCCGCTCACGAGCGGGTCTGAATGACCCCCATAGTGATTAGCAGACAATGGCGGTACTAGGGTAGGCTGTTGCCTGACATGACAATACTACAGCAAGCGACACTTGGCGATATCTTTCGATAAATAGCAAAAAAGTCTTTACTTTGGGGGAGGAGGGTCTGTTTTAACCTGAGGTTGTTCTGTTCAGGGTTTCATTAATAGACCCCTTTCATTACATTTAATTAACCAAGGGCCCTATTTGACAACTAATTATTACCAGCGGAATATTTCATTTAGTAATGCAGTGATACAAACAAATATAACACTACAGCTCTCCAGCGAGGTCCCCCACCTTGGCAGCATCATTTGCTCTGTTGCTGGCAGCCTAGCACTGTCAGTGATAGGTTGCTGTGTCATGTAAATATGTTAGACGGCCAGTCTGTGCATAACACTTTCACCCGTCAGGGACTCTGCTATGCCTGGAAGTCTTCGCTGAAGCTGGAAAGGCTGCTGCCAGGTCCCTATTGCTGGCAATGGGGGCTGTATCTCTCTCGCCATCATTAGATGGCGTAAGCGATACAGAGACAAACAGGAGTAAACTTAGCTTACCGCTGGTTGTGAAATATTGAAGGGGAACCTAACGCCTTTTGCAAGTGCTAAAAGGGGTTATATCTCGTTGATAATGGGGCCCTAAGGGTTACATTTACCGTTTACTAATGTCAGCTGCATATTTCTTTTAGTATTACAGTGATACTTACAGATATGTCAATTTATTTTAACATTGCTTACTTGTCTGGCAAGGCCCAGTGGCATCCTCTGCCAAGCTCCCGGCAGTCTACTGCTGTCAGCGACGATTGGGCAACTAATGCACATCCTTGACGGCCGTCTGTGCATTCTGCTAAAACAAGGCTGGGAACCAAAGCCTGGATGGCGTAAGTGGTATAGTCACTAACAGCCGCAAGCGAAGCTTAGTTGAGCTTACCGCTGTTTGGTAAATACTGAAAGGAGGCCATAAGTGCTAAAGGGTTATGGCTTGTTCTTGAATGGAGCCCCAAAACTTTTACATAGATGTGAGGATATCAGTGGATGCTTTTACTTTAGGCATCTTGGTATATATTTACTGTACAGAAAAACTGTTATAGCAGTGTAGCAATGGTAACTAAAGTTTCTTTACTGCAGGAGTGCAAAACATGTTACCACTGTAATTCACCAGAAGGTCACCTAACTGCGGTATCGGGAACCCGTTCAGAAAGTCCCCACCCGTAGTATGCTTTGTCACTGGCTTCTGTGAGGTTTTTTTTTTTTTTATTAACAGAGCTTCGTGTTCATTCTAGCACCCTGCACCTGTCATAACCAGTGCTAGAAGCAACAGAGCAGAGAGCGACACCTCTGGCAGGAAAGAGGATCTGCATGAGTGTGACAGGTGCAGAGTGCTAGAATGAACACTAAGCTTAGTAGTGCCCAAGCACAGGTAGGCTGTGCAGATATGTGCACTGCTGGTGCGAATTGTCAGTTGGTGCCGCACTGAGCTTTGGAGAATGTATGGTAAGAGAGAGTGTTCACTCTTTTCTCTCTTGTTGGAGAGATCCTATACATCGCAGTCCTATTGTGCGACTATCAGGAATCTGCGTGAATGCACACATCTGCGTCCTTTGCTGAATCATCCCCTCTATGCGGAAATGATTTTTAAATTGCCTTATGAAGTGATGAACGCTTTTTCTTTAGAAGTAGGGGTTATCACTGATTTGAACATTTCCCCATTGTATTTTAAGCTGTCTATAGATGCATCAATTTCTTGCTTCCAAATGAGTGATTGTGTTTCTTCATAATAGATGAATAGGCAATAGAGACAGTACAATTATGATTGCTGCACACATGCAATATAATCTTGTCTAATATAACAGGAATACCTTTTCATTTAATCTGCAATGTAGGACAGTTAATCTGAAGTAGAAAAGGGGGAAAGAAGGGAAGAAAAAGGTGGATAAAAGTACACTGCACTAAGATGACAGATGAGTTTAAACAAATGTAGATTATGCCACAGAGTTGAAACAACAGGGTTCTTGTTTGTAAGTGATTCAATAGACAAATAGGTTAGTGTAGTTGTAATGAGGGCAGAAATCGTAGTAACGAGGGTGCACCCTAGGAGCAGATAACCGTATTCAATAAAGGGAAACAAGACAGAACTCCTGGTTGGTGGGGCACACCTTGTTAGAACCTTAAAATATAGCCTTTAATTCATACATTAAAAATATATAGAGATCACAAAACAACAAGCTATAGTCATGAGCTGCAAAATAATATTAAAATGTATCCTAATAGATACAGGACATGTCAAAAATGTAACAATATAATACCAAGTGAGCAAAAAGTGCAAACTTATAAGGTGATACAGTATTAGTGAAATTCACTTCAGAAGTGAATATTGGTGAAAATATAAAGAAAGATGCAAAAATAAATAATAAAAATACACACAAATTAAAAATGCACCCAGGAAAACAGACCGATGACCACTAAATCATATATATGACAAAATGTGTTTTCTCTTAGAGGCGTCCCTCCATATGCTGGGAATTAATTTCAGAGGTTTAGTTGAAAGAATTGTTGGAACAATGGACCTGATTCAGACGCGCTCGCTAGATGTGTACGCTCGCTAGATGCGTATGCAAATAATGCTAAATGACGGCAAGGCAGGCGATCGCATGGCAAGGCATAAGCACGCCCACTATGTCTTGGCGTGCGATTGCTTTGTGTATGTAGACGCCCACCAGCCTGTCTTAATGCGCCTACTTGCGCACGTCATCTCCAGGAAGTGTATGCAACCATCGGTACATTGGATACCATCAGATGCGATGGTGGCTGACCATACCCTGCCGCAAGCACTACGAGCACTTCAGTGTAAAAACCAGCCAGGTGATGTGTACTATGATGCTGTCTATAAATTATGCACGCCTCTGAAACGGTGTTGAGACGCTCAGGCACGCCTGCGTTCGCAAATCCACTCCCCCCGTTTTTAATGGCCAGCCCCTGTCACCACCCACAAACGGCTTCTCCTGTCACTCACTCTGCTTGGCTGTCTATGCGCAGCGAGCGACGGCTTCCCGATCCCTCGCACTGGTATGTGCACTACAATGCATACGTATTTGCAAAATGCGAAAATCGGCCATCTACCAGCGAACGCATGCTAGCAAGTGGGTCTGAGTCAGGTCCAATGCTTCTAAAGATGGGAATCAATGTCTGTGCGTTTACATGCACTGGGATCTGCTTTCAACAGTCATGCAATGCATCAGACTGGTGATGAGAGTCGCGTGCAAACGGCACAGTGAAAGATACAAAATAACTACTTCTGTTGCCAGTGCTGAATAAGAGGGTGAAATCTTCTGTTGCCAGTGCAGGATTGTGCACACCGCATCGACTGGTGAGAGAGCAGCGAAGGAGATAAAAAGTACCTGTCAGATGGTAGTAGGTAATTCCCAGTGGTGGGCAAAAAAGTAATTGGATCTTCCAGCATGACAGTGATCTCAAACACACCTCCCGGGCAACTAAGGAGTGGCTCCGTAAGAAGCATTTCAAGGTCCTGGATTGGCCTAGCCAGTCTACAGACCTCAACCCAATAGAAAATCTGTGGAGGGAGTTAAAAGTCCGTGTTGCCCAGCGACAGCCCCAAAACATGACACATCTAGAGAAGATCTGCATTGAAGAGTGGGCCAAAATACCTGCTGCAGTGTGTGCAAACCTGGTCAAGAACTACAGGAAACGTTTGACCTCTGTAATTACCAACCGAGGTACCTTTACAAAGTATTGAGTTAAACTTTTTGATTGTCCAAATATTTTTTTTCCGCAAGAATATACAAATAAATTGTTTAAAAATCATACAATGTGATTTCCGGAATTTTTTGTTCTGATTCTGTCTCTCACAGTTGAAGTGTACCTATGATGGAAATTACAGACCTCTCTCATCTTGTAAAATGCAACAACTTGCACAATCGGTGGCTGTGCAAATACTTTTTTGTCCCACTCTATGATCTCGTGGTCATCTGTCTGTTTTCCTGGGTGCATTCTTCTGAAGTGAATTGCACTAATATCACCATATAGAAGTTTGCACTTTTTCCTCACGTGGTATTATATTGTTAAATTTTTGTCATGTCCTGTATCTATTAGGATACATTTTAATCTTATTTTGCAGCTGAAGACTATAGCTTGTTGTTTTGTGATCTCTATATATTTTTAATGTATGAATTAAAGGCTATGTTTTAAGGTTCTAACAAGGTGTGCCCCACCAACCAGTAGTTCTGTCTTGTTTCCCTTTGTTGAATTTAGGACAGTTGTAGGAACGCTGACAGGTAATCCAATAAGGAATACGTTTGTTTTGGTCAACTTTAACCAATGTTTTAATAATTCAGTAAGAAAAAAAAAAATACAATCAGATTGAATCATGTGTGGCCAGTTCTCTGTTCGCTATGCAGTCGGGAAGCCGGGAACCTATTCCCGACTGCTTAATCCTGGCGAGGGTTAAATGACAGGCGTCTAAATCTAGACGCCTGTCATTTTACCGAGACCAGTGCCCGGCACCCCGATTGAAGGGACACCGGGCGCCGAGCATGGATAGCTGCCTTGGGGGATAGCTGCTGGGGTACGAGGGTTAGGTTTAGGGTTCCCGGGGGGGGACTTAGGGTTAGGCACCAACCCCCGGGAGGTTAGGTTTAGGCTAGGGGAAGGGGGGATTAGCGTTAGGCACCCCTGGCGGGGACTTAGGGTTAGGCGGCGGGGTAGGGGGGGTTAGGTTTAGGCACTGGGGGGGAAGGTTAGGGTTAGGCACCCCTAAGGGAGGGTTAGAGGGTAGAGAATACTTACCTTGGACGATCGGGATTTCCTCCTCTGCCGGGATGCTGCTGTCAGGATTCCAAGGTAAATCATACCGATTCCCTCTGTTCAGTAGTCCTTTTTAACCATACTAAGTAACCTCTGCTCTGTTGATATTAAGTACTGGCATTTCCCTTTTAATCCAACAGGAGTCCGAACGAAGAGAAATACAGATCCATAAGGATTGGGAACACAGCATTTTCCACCAGACTTTTGCCAGTTCCCGGGGCTGTTGAATGTTTATTTGAAATGGGATTTGAAGAGGTATGCTTTCTGAAAATTGGGCAAGCTCTTTAAGTACAAGTCATAGTAACATAGGTTTCGGAAACTAGCTTGTATTTGTTTTTCCTGACATGTCTGGCCCTAGCACATGTTCCACATTTGCATTTCCTGCATATATTATATATTTATTTATTTTAATCACAGGGCTTTGCAATCGCCCATTCTTTACACAGTGACATTTGGATACACATGAATGTTACTGATACAAATGCAAGTTTATAAATTGTCAAATAAATAAAACATTGGTAGAAGTAATTTATCAGAGTCTGTAGTCGCTAAAACTGCTGTCAACGTCCTGAATTTCAAACGTTGGTTGCTCTAGTTAATACCACCATATCTCATGAGCAGTATTTATATACTACTTGTAAAGCTGAATCCAAGTTTGACTGAATTTGGCAGAGATGGTTACAATCTACATATGCTAATTTGTCGCCGGATCAGCATACTTTACCTAGACTCTAAGTTTTATGTTATGTTTATTGCTTGGGAGTCAGACTATGGTTGGATCTTGCTCAATGCTGTGAATATATATGATTATGTAATGTGTATTGGGAATGGAGGTTTCTACATTATGTGCCCTAACATTTAAGTGTGAATGCTCTAGTGTAAAATATATTGTATATTCTGCACTAGATGATTTTGATACTATTCTGCACTGACTATATTATTCTCTTTTTTTTCATATACTTATATAATATAGTGTTAACTCTAGCTCCGGCGGCAGGCAGGGCGCCGGAGCTAGATAGGGCAATCTTATGCGCGCGCCTTTGTCGTGTGCGCCCCCGAAAAGGGGGCGTGGTCATGAAAAGGGGGCGTGTCTATAAGACGCGTCCCCTTTTCGTCATACTTGGGGGCGTGCCCGGCGCTTACGGACATGCCGGGCATCCCCCAAGCGCTGCAGAAAGGGAGAATAGATGCCAGCACATGCGCCCGGCGTCTATTCTCTGGCGGTGACCGGGACACCGCATGTTTCTCCACCCGCGGGACACTGCGTCCCGCGGGTGAGAACGACACCCGCAGGCTGTGAGGGCAGGGCGCTTTTTGCCCTCCTCCTGGAGGGCAGGGTGCTTTTTGCCCTCCAGAAGAAGGGCAGGGCGCTGCGCCCCGCTAAAACAGCCTAGCGGGAACGCTAATAATATGTTTAAATATGGTGTAAATTTTGTTTTTATTTTTCTATGCTCTGTAGTTTGCGAATGTTATTTATATTAGGTGTTCTATATTCGTGATGGATATATTTTACGATTTGATGTGTGATAATTATTGTTGGTTTTTTGTTTGTTTTATTGTTATATTGTATTGTTAGATTAGAAAATATTTTCAATAAAAACTCCATAAAAAAAAAAAAAAAAACCTGCTGTCAATGGAAAAGAACCATGACTGTCCGATTACATGTGCTACCTTATTTCTGTTTTCTTTTGTACACATGGAAGTATTGGACTATTGGAAGTATACGGAATATTGCGAAATACGGAAGAATTTTGGCATGGCTGAGATAATAAAACCTTTGATTTTTGATGGTTCAATGTACACAAACTTTGTCTAAGGCACAAATTATTAAAAAGATGGTATAAAATTACCTTCAGGCTGTGTGTATAGGGTATAAATGAAACAAATTTATTTCATGTCTGTACACAAACTTTGTTTGAGCCACACAATTATTGAAAATCTTGTATAAAATAACCTGCAGGCTGTGTGAATAAGGTGTATATAAAGCATAAATACATTCTGTGTGTATATTGGGGTCCCATTCCTAAGATATCTCTTTATAATATGCAAATATTCCAAAATACAGCATATTCCGTTATCCAAAATACCCCTGGTCCCAAGCATTTTGGATATGGGAGACTCAACCTGTAATATGTCTTACAAGAACAGAACAGAAAGTCTCTATACTAGTGTAGTAATTAGACACCTTTTTTAAATACTACAAACTTATGTTTTTCCTATTTTTCTAAAAAATCAAGATGGTTTATCTGATTTATTTATATTCAGTGTGGGAAATCCTTCATAAAATCCTTGAAGGGGATACTGGATCTGTAGATCTCTAAACTAGTCTTTAATTGGAGCCCATCACCAAAATGCCATATACATTAATATTTCAGTATTCCAAAAAATAAAATGTATAAATTACCAGGTTAATACATTATTAAAATAATTTGTATATCATAAGATAAATCAAAAGACTCCTAGAATATGAGATTTTAAACAGTCTAAGGCTGCACTCAAGTGAGTGGGAGCTCCCATCTAACAAACTCTTTCAAGATGCTGGTACCGTTATATAGGCAAAGATTCTCTTCACACCAACTACCTCTTGTTGACGTGTTACTGCAGGTGTAATTTAAAGTTTGGTTACCCAGATTTTTTATGGTGGGTGTAATGATTAAACCGGAAATGCTTTCACTAACTTTGTTACTGTGAGCTAATTATAAAGATTTAAATTCTTTTATTCTACAGGGAGAGACACATCTCGTGTTTCCTAAGAAGGCATCGGTAGAGAAACTGCGGAAAGTCAGAGACTGTATAGCATCAGAGAGAAAAAAACAACTTAATGGGTCAAATGCACTAGAACCAGACACAATAAGTACACAGCTGGCACCAAACCCGAGCCTGGCTAGCAGACCGCAGCCGGCCACAGATGATCGGCAACAAGCAACTTCCAATTTCTTGGTAATGATTTTATTTTGTTATATAGTGACCTGACGCACTGCATTTAGTCTGTGATGTCATGTTTAAAGTAACTTACTAATTGTATGCAATACCTAGGGGTATATTTACTAAAGTACGGGTTTTTAGAAGTGGAGATGTTGCCCATAGCAACCAATCAGGTTCTATTTAACATTTAACTAGCACCTTCTAGAAGATAATAGCTAGAATCTGGTTGCTATGGGCTACATCTCCACTTCTAAAAACCTGCACTTTAAAAAATATACCCCTTATTGTTAAGATTGGGTGATATGAAGTTAATCTATTATGTGAAACTTTATCATCTAACACAGTTACCTTAACAAAAACTAATAGAGCTTTTTCCAATCAGGTGACAAACCAGAAAATAAATCCTACTTCCGTCACTGTCAGTTTGGTAAAAGTGTAATAAGATCAGACAATATGTTTGCAATACTGTAAGTGACCAATAGAAATGGAGTTCCACATAAGCTGCAGTGCTGGAGAACATACCACGGGCAAAAGTATCTAACCTTTCTGGATCTAAACTGGCTGATAACTGAGAGCATTAACTTGTTCTCCGCTTTATAAAAAAATTAAATTTAAACTTCGAAGCTATAAAAGTATTCAATCCTTTTAGCATTTTTCAATTGTTTTTGTTTTTCTTGCGCCTTGGAGTGAAATGATATGTATTCAGAGCTTTATTACCACTGAACAGCACAAAATATTCTACAATGTGCAATAAAAATCCTGTCATTGATCTTCTTAAATTCTATCTTTGATCTTTTTCTGACTGCAGATAAGATCTGTGTGTATCTTGCGCTATGTATATTGACATGCTTCCCAGTCCCTGAAACAGAAGCATCTTCGTAGCATAATGCTTCCTGCACCATGGTTCATGGTTGGGATAGTGCGCATGGGATGATGTACAATGTTAAACAGTTGTACACAATGTTACAGTGGATCACACAATGAAACATTATGTGACTAGATATGTGAGTCTTCCCTATGTTTTTTAGCACACTCTAGGTGAAATGTTGTGTAACTTTTCTTTGGCAATGCCACCCTCCCATAAAGTGCAGATTTGTGACGTGCCAATGATATTGTTCTGTGGAACGTTTTCTCCTATTGAAGATTGTAACTCTCAGAATTACGGCATGCCTCTTGGTAGGCTTCCTAACAGGTTCCTAACTTGCATGGAACGAAATGTGGATATTCACCCGCTGGCCGAGTTGTACGCATCTATGCGACTGCACCACCCCTATCCATGTGCTTGGTATTTTACCAGTCATCACTGTCTGCCCTCTTGTACCAAGGTTGGTACAACTGCGCACTTTCTGAAATTAGAATTCTCTCTGCATACACACAACCCGCCATAGCCTTCAATTTGCATGTCATCGCTAAATTCACTTATGCCCATTCAGGCCCAGGTGGAGATGTGATACGTACAACTCTGAATCAATCGTAGATGCGTACGCTTGTCCACAGAGAATGCACAGTGCTAAAAATTTAAAGGTCTGTCTGCAAAATGGTCTTGGGTGCAACTTCACCCCAGCTCCTCTATATCTAGGACCAAATTTATAATTTTTTATAATGTTAATAAAATATTTCATGCAATCTAAATAAATACTTTATATTGTAAGAACATATGTGAATATCCCAAAAGAGGTAAATGATTTTTAAGATTCTATATATTGTTGAAAGAAAAACCTCAAAATATAAAAAAATATATAAATTAGTGATATTTTACCAGATGCCTTTTATTGGATTTATTAGTGACCCTACAAGGGTGTATTTTTGATCCCCCTTAAAGGTGCGTATCCACTTGCCGATAGAGGAACGACAGTACGATTATAACATTGTAGTCTTACAATCGTTCCTCATCCTGTAAGTGCCTGCACTGAACCATATGTCTATCAGTGTGGTCACCCTCCCTCATTTCCGAACATGCACAATCTGTCATTATCGGCAGATTGACTGGCATGTTAAGGTGATGGTTGATGTCGGAAACGACCAGCGGGAGCGCGCATTGCTGGTCGTTTTCGACATTTTAATGCCCGATTTGTGAACGATTAATAAGCGATTGAACGATAACGATGTCTTTATCGTTCAATCGCTCATTTTAATCGCCTAGAGGATACGCAAGATAAGAGGTCATCTGCAATTAAGGGTTAGTGGCTTTATATTGGTTATTCCAGTAAGCCTACCCCCCAGATGGCTTACAATTAATAAACTGTTACTTGAAGAGCAGGCCTACACTGACCACTGCTACAGGGTTAATGCAACCAAATACAAGAGTGACCTTGATGGATGTAACAAATCTGACATCACAAATAATCTCTGACTTTACTGGAAGTCACTTCTACTCATGTGGAACAAAGTGAAAGAATCTTGTGGAAAGCGCATTTGGGGGGAAGAAAAATTAAAGAGGAGACTTGACAAGTTGCAGAATGTAGCTCATGTATTTGATTATTTTTGTCACTACGCAAGCTGATGTGACTAGCTACAGTGTCGCTGGGGAAACCTTTCAAATAGTAAACAATTTAGAAATCCCTGACTTTTTGTTGAAAAAATGTGGTTAATCAATAAGTTCTTTTTATTCTAGGCATCTGAAATTAAATTTTATAAGACATTACAGTCCAACTCTCAGCATGTTCTAACGTACGAGCTGCCCGCACTTCAGCAAAGCGCTCGAGAACACATCCCTGTATCAGAACTGAAGGAGAAAGCCCAAGAAAAGCTGCTGCAAGCCAGAAGCCTAGACTCTGGTAATGGATCTGAACTATGCTTCATTTTGAATTGATGTCCGTGTATATCCCTGTTCTGGTTAAAACATGTCTTGTTTTATTTTGGGTGGGGGAGGGGTTAACTGTATGTATGTGATGACATGTCACTACTCATATATTTATGGCTAAAGTGGTTTAGCACTTGTGGGCTGTCTTCTGAGGAGACATGGGGCTGATCTGAATTGCACACAAAGTGGGCTGTATTTGTGGGCAGCAGCGGAAGCCTGATTTACTAACTTATGCTAATGTGAGTATCCATTCAGCTAATGGGAAGGTCCATGCAACTGCAAGTGGAAAGCTGTGCGCCAGCCGCCACAACCAGCTGGGGCTGGCTGAGGAAGGTGATGGGGGCCGGGGAGAAAGGGGGCTCCAAATTACTTCCTTGTCCCAGGTGACAAAAATCCTTGTTTCGGTCCTGATAACCGTCATGGTATTTGAGATTTTTTTGCCTTTGGTGATCACCTATGGATGCATCTTTGCTAGAATTATTAAATGTAGGTGGAAGGATACTTACAGTTCTAATTTACATCTTTATACAGCTGCAGTGGAGGGGCATTTATTTGTCATGATGTGTACATAAATATGTACATTTTAACTTATGGTGTTACCTTTTACAGAAACCACTGTGAATGAAGATGATTTCTTGACGATAGAGGTATTGCGTTGGTTTAAAGAGGACTTCTTCCATTGGGTAAACAGTCTTCCTTGTAGCCAGTGTGGAAATCAGACCGACGCTAAAGAATCGCTCGCCCCTACTGCAGAGGATCTGCGGTGGGGGGCAAACCGGGTGGAGAATCATTACTGTAAAAATTGTCAGTACATCAACAGATTTCCAAGGTGAGTTCTACAATCTTCGCTTTATTAGCAGGTTCATTTTTGTTTGGAGCCAGCCAATTAACCTACCAGTATATTTTTGCAGTGTGGGAGGAAACCGGAGCCCCCGGAGGAAACCCACGTAATCGCAGGGAGACTATACAAACTCCACACAGTTAGAGCTGTAGTGAGAATCGAACCCACGACCTCAGTGCTGTGAGGCAGTAATGATAACCATTACACCGTCTGTGCTTATCACCCAGTGCATACCAGTGCTGGAGGCATGGGACTTTGAATCCTCTCCCAAAAGAAGAGAAGGGCCCAATTTCTTCCCCTCAGAGCCAAAAGGCACCATTGAGGATAAAAAAGGAATCTTCAGATCACCTTTGCTGACGTTAGGGGGAGGAGCCCTTGACATCCCCCACCCCCAGAGCCACAAGGCTCCTTAGGAAGCAAGGGTCTTTGGGATTCCCACTGCCGCAAGACTTGGGGTTGAGTTAGGAGCGTTTTTAGAAATTAGTGGGCCTGTGAGCAAAGTCAGTGGTGCCATTCCCACCTCATTCTTGAGACATAGTATATTTACTAAAGTGAGAGTTTTTAGAAGTGGAGATGTTGCCCATACCAACCAACCAATCATACATACATATCTCTATAGTAATGAAAATACAAGAGAGTCTATGTCAGCGATGTGCCATTATGGGATGTCATATCATAGCCAGTAACAGCACTATTATTTCCTAGCAATAAAAGTAGCGCCGTTGAGGATTCCTTAATGGGCAAATAGGTGTGCAGTGGAACATTGCAGTGATGTTAATTGGCACATTGACCATAATTAAACCGGTCCCTATTACTACTACCAATTGTATGTGATCAAAGCAACACTAATATTTAGCTACGATGCAAAGTGATTATAAAGATATTAAGGCCACCCAAGTGTTATATATATGTAGGATGAAGCTAGGTGGCATTCGTGAGTCACTAATTGTTCAGGGATTATGGGATCCTCCCACAAAAGGGTTGTACCCACACCCAGGCGGGGTTGTTTGAGCCAAGCTAGGCCAGTGGACCAGACCTGCAAGAAGCAGGCAGGACTCTGACTTTGTGTTGTGCCAAGAATAGCTGCCCTTGCTAGTTAGGGCTGAAGAAGTGAGGTAGTGCCCTGCATGTGGGCTAGGTTGCTTGTTGTTTTTCTTTTGTGCAAAACATAATTTATTTGTTTAAACCCATATAAGCTGTGTGGTGACCCTTATTTGAGCACCCAAATACTGCACCACTGACCACTACTGAGCAAAATACCCCAGAACTTTGGGATATATATATATATATATATATATATATATATATATATAATTCGAAATGAATCCAAATGTAAATGTCACACCTAGAATCAACTCCAGAACTTTTGCCTGCTTAATTGATAATGAAATTACGAGGGAATAGCCCACACCTGTCCATGAAATAGCTTTTGAGTTGATTGTCCCATTACTTTTGGCCCCTTAAAAAGTGGGAGGCACATATAGAAACAAATATGAAAATTCTGTCAATGTCCCAATACTTATGCACCTGACTGTATATATTTTATATATATATATATATATATATATCTATCTCTCGCCCAATCTTAATTGATCTCATCCCATCTTTGTAATCTAGCCAACTAGATATGTTTAGTACCTTTGGGAGACCTAAGGATTGCCGTCATCATCTATTTTAAAATGTCTCAAGACTCTCTAGAAATTTTTAAATAATTTTTCCCCAATGTTTCAAGATGTTAAGATTTCAATAATGTATAATGTGTGACCATAAACTGTAAGTTACAACTGCATTCTAAAGCTGCCCATACACCTGCACAATTTCGGGCCGATTACACGATTTTCGATGAGTCATAAGATGGATCTTGTGAAAATCGTGTATTATTTTAGTAAGCTAAGATCAGATGCGCGCTCCCGCAGCTCCTATAATTGGTTCTTATGATCAGATGTGCAGCACATCTTGTCCATCGTATCATGTGCAGATCATACCGTTTATTTGTTCATGCGGTCCATCGTGTGTAAATTCAAGTAATTTCAATGACTGTTTCCCTTATGAGCCTGTGAGACACCGAATCGATCTTACGACAGATCGTGTGCTAAGAAAAACAACAAACATGCTGCCTGGACTGCCAGGGAGCTCCGGGGAGTCGGAGGGAAATCGTATGATGAATCGGATCTTATGCTGGTCGTGTAGGTGTATGGCCAGCATAACAAAAAATTATATAGCTTGTTTGACAATTTATAAAATTACTGATTTTAATCTTATCTTTATGGACATGAGATTAAAGATCTCAACATATGTTATGAATAAACCATGTTCTAGACATGGTATTGCTAACCTATAACCTATACAATGGTTCTGGATAAGGTCAATAATGTGTCAGATACATATTTGTTTCATCTGGTTTACTTGCTCTCGTAAACCAAAATAAGGCAATAGGTCTGTCCTAGGAATCTCAAGACCACAATGAACCGGACCAGCCACTTGGTCACCTTTGCTTTGTCACCGCTGTAGGTTGGCTTGGGTAGGACCTGTTTTACGTTTGGTATTCCTCACTTCCCTTACGGATTGGGCCTGACACCTGATTGTGTGTTTTTGTCTCCAGACATATTTTTATCCTAGCCGTAGAGCACTGTTGGGTAACTGTTTTAGTATTGGATGAAAGGTACAAAATTGCTTTGTCACCGCTGTAGGTTGGCTTGGGTAGGACCTGTTTTACGTTTGGTATTCCTCACTTCCCTTACGGATTGGGCCTGACACCTGATTGTGTGTTTTTGTCTCCAGACATATTTTTATCCTAGCCGTAGAGCACTGTTGGGTAACTGTTTTAGTATTGGATGAAAGGTACAAAATAAATAAACTTAACAAATCACTGAACGCTTCTGAAGGTTTTAGTTTTTGACTTGCCATTCATTAATTATGTGACAATGAGCGCTCAGTTTTAGGAAAGGGCTGTTTCCCAATTACAGACGTGCGTCCAGCACTTATCTCCACTGTTCTGCCTGCCTGAAGAAAGACCAGACCCACCAGGACAAGGAGAGTTGCCCGGTGTCTGTGACACTCCTCACTTCTGCTGGCTCCTTTCTCGTCATAGAAGTGTGTTGTCCACCAACAACATGCTGGCAGCTGAAGCAAGGGCAGCAGTGCTGAGTAACAGGCCACCATTAGGGGACCCGTAAAGTTGTGTGTAACTTTAACCAACATTTCTTGTATGGCGTTTAACTTCTGATGATCCAATGAAAATTTAATTTTCAGTTTTGGGTTCAGTCGTCGTTTAATACAATAAAATCCACCTCCTGTTTGTTGTGAAATCTGAATTAGTATAATATCCTATGAAAGCCACAACACATGGGCTCTGTACATAGTAAAACACTATTCCTTTTGAGTGCTTTGCTAAATTGTTACAGCCTTAAAATAGATAATTTGTGTGCAATGGAAAAATGCTTTTCTCAAACACTTCATAGATTTTTAAATATTAAGAATTTTGTGAAAGTTCCAATAAATAAATGCATTGTGATATTAGTTTTATTTGGCTAATTCTAGTAGTTAAGAAACACCAATCTGTTAAACATTCTAGATACAATGATCCAGAAAAGCTATTAGAAACCAGGCGTGGGCGCTGTGGAGAGTGGGCCAACTGCTTTACGCTGTGCTGCAGGGCGGTGGGGCTGGAAGCAAGATATGTGTGGGACTCTACAGGTGAGCAGAGTTCCGAGGGGGCTTCACTTTTATTTTATCCTTACCATTCCTGTTTTTTAAATAACATGTAAAATGCATTTTAATTATAAACTTGCTGTGCAGAATGCACTTTAGTAAACGTCTATTTCTTCTTCGGGGTCCATGGGGTCCACAGCCATTATGTTGGGGTATGAATCCCGGTCACCAAACGGTTAATACAAACAAGCTCTCTGCTCCCAGGATGCACCGGGTTTCCTCCTCATATACCCCACCTCCTGCCTCAGGTAGCCAGTTCTTCCTGTTTGGTGTGTTCACCACATAGACAGTGGGACTGCTGGAGCAGTCCTGCAGACGAGTACAAAAAAAAAAAAAAAGAGTTTTACACTCTATCTCAGCGGGTGGTCTGAGCTGTCCTGGAAGCAGCCTCACACCTGATTGGAGGCGCACCGGCCACGCGCTGCAACTACCTCCTCTTGCGCCGCTAGCCTCGGCAGGTCCTTGGCAGGGGAGTCGGCAAGGGCTTTCTGGCCCTGGACCGCAACCGGATCAAGGGGATGGCAGGTAAGCAGGTGGTCGCTGCGGCTGCTGATGCCGGGACCACGTGGCGGTCCGACCTCCGGCGGTGAGACTGGCCGGAGGCGCGCTGCAGTCAGGAGGCATACGGCTTGTTCTCGTAGCCTAGACCGCCGGGATTTGATGTTCCTGACCAGCCGGGGCTTGTGGCGGCGGCCAGTTCAGTTTACCGGGCATGTCCAAGCAGCATAGGGGAGGTACGCTTCCCCGGCGGCCCCTCCCCCAATCCACACGCTAGTTCAGTCCTCTGGCACAGTTGATTGTGGATTGTTCCTCCCAGCCTCCATATAGGGCAGCCAGAGTGTATGTCAGTTGCTCTTTGAACGCTGCTTCTACAAGAGGGACGCTGGGCAGTCTCCCTGTATACCTTGCCTACTGCTGGTCTAGGTTTTTACAGGGCTCTATCCTACCTAAGCTGAGGCTGATTATGGTAGTGAGAGCTTATATGCATATGGCTCGCAGAGTATTTATGCATGACATGTGATTGTTGTACTGTTTCTTCTGTAAAAGAACTGTAATTCCTGTATATGGTCACTGTCTCTCCCCTTCCCTTGCTACAGGTGTGTGGGTTGAGAGTAGAAAGCAGCACATATACGCTCAGAACCAGTGGCATAGTGTTATGTCTAAGGAGTCTGCGGGTCAGGTGGCGGGAGCTCCGTTGCTGATATCCTGTGTAGCCTGCAAGGCAGGTTTGTCCCCACAGGACTTTCTACAAAATGGGCTTTGTGGGAACTGTTTCAGACAGCCACCACACCAATTAAGTTTGCCTGTTTCAGGCCCTGAGCCTCCTTGGGCATCATTTTCTCACGTTATGGCTCAGGTGGCGGAACGGCTGGCTGCCCCGGTACCACCGGTTTGGGGTTTGCCTCAGCAGATGCATCCTTGCCCATGATGTGGCCGCCTTGGATGGACCCTGGTGCTGGTAAGGTTATGGCATCATCCTCGGGGGTTTTCAGCCTCAGGCTGTCAAGCCAAAGCAGCCTAAATCTAGGCGCCATGTACCGCCTTACATGGGTAGAGTACTCGAGTGCCTCCTCCTCCGAGGAACAGGCACAGGACTTTTCGCAGGAGTCTAGCTCCGAGGAGGGTGATGATCATTTCCCAGTAGCCGATGTCCCTTTTCTGATAAGGGCTGTAAAATCGGTGTTAAATATCGAGGAAGGGGATCTTCCGCTTAGGAAAGCCCCCTGTTCAAGCGCCAAAAAGTGGTTAAGGCAGAATTCCCAAAGTCTGAACATTTATCAGAACTTATGGAGGAAGCCTGGGTTCGTCCGGATAAGATAAGCCATTCTACTAAAAGAATGGTGCTTCTATATCCTTTTCCAGCAGAGGACTGTGCCAAGTGGGAGAATCCACCATCAGTTGATGCGCATGTGGCACAGCTGATTAAACGTACCACTTTGCTAATCCCAGCAGTTTCGCTGAAGGAAACCACGGATAGGAGACTGGAGTCTTGTCTCAAATCAATTTTTTCGCTGGCAGGAACGGCCACTCGCCCAGCAATGGCCACTGCCTGGGTAGCAAGAGCTATTGAGGAGTGGGCCAAAACTCTAACGGAGTCTTTACCAGATGCCTCTAAGGAGCAACTGGATATGATCTCCTTTATTAGAGAAGGGGCCTCTTATTTGGGTGATGCCGCCTTGGATGCAGGGATCCTTTCCTCTAAAGTTTCAGCTGAGTCCGTGGTGGCACGTAGGATCCTCTGGTAGAAAGATTGGAGGGCAGATGTCGGGTCCAAAAAAGCCCTAGAATTCCTTCCATTCACAGGAGGTGTGCTCTTTGGTCCAGAACTGGACAAAATTGTATCCTCCATGGCAGCCTCAAAGACGGCAGGTTTACCATCAGCAACCTCGTCTAAATTGAGGAGGGCGTCCTTTCGGGGGTCACGGCCGCAGGGCAAGGCCAAAGGTCAGCCCTCAGCGAGATTTCCACCAAGAAAGGCAGGACCCAGGAAGCCCTGGCAGAACAAACGTCCAGGATAAACCAGTGGCCTGATGGGACGGGCCTCCCCCTGGGTGATCCCAGGGTGGGGGGCCGACTGCTTTGGTTCTCAGACCCCTGGCACCTCACGACGGAGGATGCCTGGGTTCGGGGCGTTGTTTCCCGAGGGTACGCCCTGACGTTTTGGAGGACTCCTCCTCAAAGGTTCTTTTGTGTAAAACCCGCAGGTGGGTTCAGAAAGAGCTTTGGCCCTTCAGAAGGCTATTCTTGCCTTACTAGCATCAGAAGTAGTGATTCCGGTGCCAGAGAACAAGTTCCGAGAGGGGTTTTACTCCAATCTGTTCTTGGTTCTGAAACCGAATGGGTCATACCGGCCTATTCTAAATCTGAGAGAGCTCAACAAATTTGTTTGAGCCCCCGGGTTCAGGGTGGAAACATAGCAATCGATTGTGTTGGCAATGGAACAGGGGGACTATATGGTGTCCCTAGACATACAAGATGCCTACCTTCACATCCCAATTACACAGGCTCATCAAAAATTTCTTCGTTTTGCGGTAGGGGAGGAACATTTTCAGTTCCAGGCCCTGCCGTTTGGCCTGTCCACAGCCCCTCAGGTATTCACCAAGGTGATGACAGTGATGATGGCATGCCTAAGGCGCCAAGGCGTCAGGATTTTGCCTTACTTGGACGACCTCCTGTTGCTGGGGCAGTCCCCACAGCAGTTACAGGATCATTTGAGGCTGACAGTATCATGTCTGTACAGTTACGGCTGGATCATAAACTGGCAAAAGTCGTCACCCTGTCCGGTACAACAGATGTGTCATTTGGGAGCGAGATTGGACTCCGTGGTGCAGAGAATATATCTGCCGGAGGAGAAGATCCTTGCTCTACAATCACGAATATGCAGGTTGCTTCGCAACAGGCAAATATCCGTTTTAGTAGCCATGCAGGCCCTGGGGTCGATGGTGGCCACCTTCAGGATGGTGGAATACGCTCAATTCCACTCCAGACCACTGCAGCAATTCCTTCTGCCTCGCTGGAACAAGGATCATCGCACGATCAGGTCCCAGCTGCTGCGTCTCTCCCCAGAGGTACGGTTGTCCCTGACCTGGTGGTTGCAGACAAGCATCTCAGGCAGGGTCGCCCCTTTTGGGTGTCGGATTGGACATTAGTCAAAACCGACGCCAGTCTTCAAGATTGGGGGGCGATGACAGGGTCACACACTTTCCAATGAAAGTGGTCAGTGACGGAAAGCCGGCTACTGATAAATATCCTGGAACTAAGATATACTAACTATATTCAAAGTTTTAGTGCAAGCTCAGGAAATCTTAAAGGGCAGGTCGGTGCAGATACAGTCGGACAATCGCACCGCGGTCGCCTACCTAAATCATCAAGGGGGCTCGAGGAGTCGGGCCGCCTTGGCAGAGGTATCAAGAATCCTGGTATGGGCAGAGACTCATCTGCCCACGATATCTGCCGTGTTCATTCCAGGAATCCTGAATTGGGAGGCCGATTTTCTCAGTCGGCAAGAGATAAATGCAGGGGAATGGCCCTACATCCACAGGTTTTTCGGAACCTTGTGGACAGGTGGGGTCTACCAGAAATAGATCTGATGGCATCAAGAAGGAACAACAAGGTTCCCAGGTTCGGATCCTGGACAAGAGATCCGAGAGCCGAGTTTGTAGACGCACTGACACTAAAGTGGCATTACAAGCTGGTATATCTGTTTCCCCCATTTGCTCTTCTGCCCAGAGTGGTCAGAAAGATCAAACAAGAGGGCAGCACCGTCATATTAATAGCTCCGGCGTGGCCAAGACGGCACTGGTTCACAGATCTACGGTCTCTCTCCATAGACACTCCATGGCCTCTGCCATTGAGACCGGATCTGTTGCTACAGGGTCCCTGCTGGTACCCGGATCTTCATCGGCTATCTTTGACGGCATGGCTCTTGAGGCCTCCGTCTTGAGGGAAAAGGGTTTTTCCGAGTCTGTTATACGGATGATGCTGAAGACACGGAAACCATCCTCAGCCCGTATATATTATAGGGTTTGGCATACTTTCTTTCAGTGGTGTGAACTGAAAGGGTATGATCCACATAAATTCCTGATATCCAGAGTGCTGGATTTTCTTCAAAGCGGTCTGGAAAAAGGGCTATGCCTGGCCTCTTTAAGGGTACAGGTGTCATCTCTTTCAGTCTGGTTCCAACATAAAATTGCTCTGAGACCGGATATAAAGACCTTTTTTCAGGGGGTGTTGAGGATTCAGCCTCTCTTCGTTTCCCCGGTTGTTCCGTGGGACTTGGCTCTAGTTTTGAAGGTTTTACAGGCTCCTCCGTTCAAGCCTTTAAATTCAATAGACATCAAGCGGCTAACAGCAAAGACGGTATTCCTCCTTGCTATGGCATCTGCACGTAGAGTGTCAGATTTAGCTGCGCTTTCCTTCCGGGAGCCGTTCTTGATATTTCATCAAGATAGAGCAGTATTTCGTACTAGGGAGGGTTACCTTCCGAAAGTGGTGTCTAAATTTCATATTAATGAAGAAATAGTAGTTCCAGCATTTCAGGGCACAAGTCTCTCACAAGGTGAGGCTTCCCTGGATGTGGTCCGTGCGTTGAGAATTTATGTTAAGCGCATGAGCAAATGGAGGAAGTCCGATTCACTTTTTGTGCTTTATGGTTGTCATAAGCGTGGCTGGCCAGCCAATAAACCGACACTGGCCAGGTGGATTCGAATGGCAATTTCATTGGCTTATACACAGGCTGGTATGCGTGTGCCGGATTCAGTGACGGCACATTCTACTAGGGCGGTAGGTCCATCATGGGCGGCCCGCCGGGGTGCTTCTGCTGTAAAGCAGCCACATGGTCTTCCATCCATACCTTTGTCAAATGTTATGCCTTTGACACTTTTGCCTCTCAGGATGCCTCCTTCGGGCGTAGCATTCTCCTCTCTTCCGAGAGTCAGGAGCGTCCCCGCCCGTAGGGTTAGTGCTTTGGGATATCCCCAACGTAATGGCTGTGGACCCCATGGACCCCGAAGAAGAATATAAGAGTTATGGTATAACATACCTTTGTTAACTTTTTCTTCGAGGTCCATGGGGTCCACAGGACACCCACCCAGACGCACCTGTAGTTCTGGGGGAGTTTTTCCGTAGTTTCTTCTCTTACGAGTCTGGACTCGTAAGTATGGGTCTTTTCTTTCTTACCCTTTGTTTGTCTCTGCCTGCTTGAGCTTGGTAACGAACTGGCTACCTGAGGCAGGAGGTGGGGTATATGAGGAAACCCGGTGCATCCTGGGAGCAGAGAGCTCGTTTGTATTTACTGTTTGGTGACCGGGATTCATACCCCAACGTAATGGCTGTGGACCCCATGGACCTCGAAGAAAAAGCGTTAACAAAGGTATGTTATACCATAACTCTTATTTTTGTAGCTCCTCCCATATTAGGGGGTCTGGCTGTAGGAAGGCTTCTGTCTATGGCTGGCCCTATTTGCCATATCATAAGCATAATGTCATTGGATTTGAACTAAGAATTAATTACTTTTGAAGCTCCACTGTTCAACTTCAGTAACTTTACAAAAGAAAATGAGGATGGTACAAGCCATAAGCTCTCTTGACTGGCCCCATGAAGCCTGCAAAACCTACAAGATAGGTAAATGGTACATACAATCTAGTAGAATAAATTGCTAAAAGGTGTATAATATGGACCCTAAAGGGACATTTAACCTTCTGACAAGATCCACACCCTTATCTTCTGCTGCTATAAGAATTCTAATGATCTTATTATTTTTACTGTAAGAAATCTAATTGGCTAATAAAATGGGGTACACATAGGAAAATTTTACTAAGCATCGGTTTTGTCAGAGCTTTGAAACCAACGGAATCCGCTGCGGACTGAGAGCGGGTTTGTTCTAAAAACCTCTAAATTTACAGAAGACGTTTCGTCCTTCTAAACTAACCTGCCATTGATGCCCGTAGGTTTCTAAATGCCCGACCCACCACAAAATGATGCTTCTGTAGTGCTACACAGATACCGAAGATAAATGTGGCGCTGCTTTGTATAATAACCAATAAAGAAAGAAAAAACTTTTGAGGTCCACACCAAAATAGTAACGGCACTAGCGCTTGCAACCTAGGTTGATAGTCGAAAAATCAGGATGACAAATGCTTGGCTTCCCCCCAAAATTTCTACCACCAACACTAAGCTTTAGCAGCCAGGGCTGGTGCCACTATAGGCAGGGAGACAAACAGCATAGGGCCCCTGTGCCATAGTGCCAACCAGCCTTAGGCCAGTTAGCATGGGGCAGGATTTCCTAGGGGGAAAAAAATAGCTTGATCCATGCTGATAGCACTGGGACTATTCCCAGCACACCCTGACTGGTGGAAATTATGTCCTTTTTTTTTTTTTTTCTTACGGTGCACAACAGGTCCCAGCAAGCCCAGTTAAGTACAATTTTAATGGCTGCCAGGACATATTGGCACTTGTAGAACCACAAGTGCCACCATGCATCGGCATTCAGGGACTGCTAGGACTTGCAGTGCACCTCTGTAAAAATATCTAATAAAAAAAAAATACACACACAGAGTCCTTGTTTACCACTTTATAACTCACCTATATTTCATAGGCATAGGTCCCTGTAGAGAGACACTTACTTGGCAAAAAAACAACTAGCACATGAAACGATGAAGAACTTGTCCCATGAGGGTTACTGCTAACCAGGCTGTCGCTTCTCACACTGACCAACTCTAGGGAAACCAGCCCCTGTGCCTAGGACTGGTTGTCAGTATGACAAGGAGACCCCATCCTGTGTATTTTCCTACTATAGTAGCACCAGCCGTTGACTAGTAAAGCCTAGAGTTGGTTGTAGTAATTTCAGGGGGTTTGTGTGCGTATCGTGATTTTGCTACAACCTGTCTAGGCTACAAGGGCTGGTTACTATTTTGAAGATGGTACCCCACATTTTTTTTTCTCTTAAGAACCCTGATCTATGGATCCAGGGGATCCTTGCAAGTCTGTAGGTAGTCTTATGTGCCAGAGGGGTACGTGTTTTGGGATGTTTTTGTGGTGGTTTTCAAAACCGCTGTTTCATTTCTGTACAAAACAATTGGGTTGGTGATTTCCTTTCTAAACCTTTTTGATCTTAATAAATCTGCAGTATTCAAAACTGCCAGGAAAGTTAATAACCCAATGGTTTTGCAAATCCACCATTTAGTAAATCAACCCCATAGAGGAGCAGGAGATGAAGATGAACTACAATAAAGTTCCCAGTCCTTAGTCAAGTGCACCATGAAAGTTCTATAGTTTCCATAAGATTGGACGGTCCCTTGATGTGATTTTATTCGTCATTATGAGTGCATGGACAATTGTTGCTAATGGTTTTACTGTGTATACATAAGGAACATACAACAGAATACCACACATAAGTGCATATTTTTCACATCCTGCAGATCATGTCTGGACTGAGGTGTTCTCTTCATCTCAAAACAGATGGCTTCATTGTGACCCGTGTGAAAATGCTTATGACAAGCCCCTCTTGTATGAGGTGGGATGGGGAAAGAAGCTGTCGTATATTGTAGCATTCTCCAAAGATGAGGTAAGTACAGGTTTCATCTATTTCTAATTAGATTAGCACTGGCAGAAGTAATAGATAACCAAACTACAGAATGGATATAATATATTATAAACTGTAGTCAAACCTTCACATTCAACTGCACCATTTTATTTAAAAGTAAAGTGTGCTGTAATATTACGTCTTTCCTTTATAACAAACTTCTAAATAATGCGCTTAATTTGTAGTCAGTGACTAAACAGCTATTTCAACTTTCAAACCCATAGCATCGGCTAAGCAAGTAAGGTACTATTGTTTATATCTCCTATGAGATCACAGGTTATGGCTCTACCTCAAATTCACTAATCTATACAGAGCATTGATATTACCTAGGATCTCGTGCATTGATATTACCTAGGATATCGTGGACCATTCATACACATAAGATTTCAAGTGGTCATCCCTTTCCCAACAAACAGCTTTTCACACTATAATTAAAGATCAGGGACATATAACATGGAGAATATATTTGGCTTAATATTATTATTAATAATAATAATAATAATATTTTGAATAAAACAATTTCAGTGGCACTTTAGAAATATGACCTCTAAATTACTGGTGCAGAATTACCAAATCCACAAAACAACATAGTCAGCACTAGTGGTGACACAAAACAAATGGGTAAAGCTATAGTTAATAAAAACAATATCTACTTAAAAATATTATTAAATATATAAACTGATTGTTTGTAAACCTTTAGGGCAGAGGGCTTCCCAAATGCTGTCCTCAAGGCTTTGGATTGTCAGTAATGTTGAAAGTCAGAGGCCACCACATCACTGCCAGGGGATGGACCAGCACCAGGAAATCAGTTGTGCACTTGCACAGAACTGAATTCCATTGAAATCTCCAGGGGTCCTAGGAGCATGGCACGGTCGCATAAGTTGCGGGTTAGGGAGGCCCATCTGGCAGTGGTCACATCTCATATGACCATGTCAGTTAAGTTATTAATACTGTGCTTCGTAGTAGAGGGGAATGCCCCCATCTTCCTCCTCTGTCCATGAACTGCCAGGGTAAGTGAGGCTGTCCACCATTATAGAAATCTAAGACTGGGCTGAAAGACTAACCTTTTAATTCTTGCACCCAAACTACCTTTGAGGATCCTTGCTTCAGGGTGTCTCCTCCATGGTGAAAATGGCTCCTGATTGATGGTAGTCACCAGGGCTGCAGTCTGCTTCTTGCCAATACTGTAGCCCTCAGGACTCCACTGTGGTGCTTTGCTTCCTGAGACTCATTTGAATCCTGGAGGTGCTATTAGATGCCCTTCTGGTGGGTTTGCTCTGCGGATAATGACTGGGTTGATCCACGTTGTCTTGAATGGCAACCAAAGCTACGGCATAACACCACTGAATTATGCCACCCAGGATAAGTGTTTTTAAGACTTTATTAGAACTTCAAACTTTGTAAAAATATATATTTTTTTATTATATTCTACACAGATGCAGTTCTTCAAGCTACACACTTTTATTTAACACACAAGTATTGTGGTGCCAATTTTAAGATAAAATTTCCTGCAGCACACGATGGGTGTGGGAGAAGTTGGACATTGGCCACAGGCATTATCACTATAGAATTTCAATCTCAAGTGAATCATTTAGTACTGTTTGTCTAAAGATTGTCATTTACACTTTTATCCTAGTTATGTTTCAGTATCCAGCAGCCTGTATAATGCTCTGTAAATATTCTAGGTTATTGATGTTACCTGGAGGTATTCATGTAAACATGAAGAGGTCATCTCAAGAAGAAAAGAGGTTCGAGAAAGTTGGTTACGGGAAACGATTGCTGGTCTGAATAAGACGGTAATCATTTATTATAAACCGTTACCTTTTTGGAAGCCACATAAGTTCAGATGTTATCATTGAGTAAAGGAATGAGATAACCTTATGTGAATATTTAGTTACAGCTAAAATAAGTGTTTATATTTATTGGCTTGGTAATGCACAGGCTCTCTATGTATTCATGTAGAACAATGGTTTATTTTAGCATTAGACTTTAATAGAGCAATATCACCAAAAGCCCAAATTTTTACAAAAGCTTGAAGAATATGCCCATGTGGTTACCAAGAAATAATAATAAGCATTAACAAGAGCCACTGTTATATGTACTGCACGGTAAACAGCTGCAACTCGGTGACAGTCTCCGGTTCAACTACAGTGACCAATAATCAATTCAAATAATTCTGGACCTATTCACTATATCCAGTTTGAGTAAGATGTATGGTAATTACATAACTCTATATAGAACTAGTCATTTGGACCAGTCATATGCCGGGTTCCACAAGCCCAGCCCTCAAACTGCTGTTACCTTTACTCTGAATGGCTGACGCTGTATGGTTCCTCTTATCTTCCCCTCACATCCGGCTTCGAACTTGTCCCAGCAGTGGGAGCTGATGGGCTAGGAAGGGGGTGGTGCAGCAACGCTTACACATCCAACAAACTTTGGTGACTACATCACCATGCCCCATCTCTTGGAGGACCCAGGGAGGCTCTCCATATGTGCTCAAGTGTTAGAACTCATTTTCAAGCTCTAACATGAACTTAGATGCCCCAGGTATCTAAGCTCATGTTATCAATACTTTGGGCATTACAATAATAAAAAAAGCAATAGAGTCCTTGTAATAGGCAGACAAAAATCCAAATTCATGAAAATCCATAATAAACATATGATCATGGATACTGGCCCTGTCCATACATTATACAAACTGCCTAGTCAGAATTCTGAACGCAAAATCTCCACCGGAGGTGTAAATGGATATGGTCACTTGTTCATACAATTCGGGTGGCAGCATTTTCTTGCCTGCTGTTGGCAGGTGCTGGATCTGTAAGTAAGTAATGCAATAGTGGGTGCCCTAGTAGTGTCATATGTTGTCATTTGGAAAAAAGATCTCAAACTTTGTAGCTAGCTGCATACCAGAGTCACTGTTAGGGCACAATTATGTAGCACTAAGCTGCCTGAGATACAATAACAGGGTGTCCCAAAACCCCAACAAATAAACAATATATAAAAAGAAGCTGGTATAGTGCCATAGACACTAAGAAGATAATGATATTAATACTTTCCTTTGTTAGTTTTGTTTCAGCAAAACTTACAAAGACAAGTATTTATACCATTAGCTTCTCTTAGTGTCTAGGGCACTACACCACCTTCTTTATATACAGGTTGAGTCTCCCATATACAAAATGCTTGGGACCAGGGGTATTTTGGCTATTGGAATATTCCGTATTTTGGAATATTTGCATAATATAATGAAAAATCTTAGGAAAGGGACCAAAATCTAAGCACAGTATGCTTTTATGTTCTATATACACCTTATACACACACCCTGCAGGTAACTTTATACAGTATTTTCAATAATTTTGTGGCTCAAACTGTGTACATACATGAAATTCATTTGTTTCATATATACCTTATACACAAAGCCTTAAACTGTATTTCGGAATATTCCATATTTCTGAATATTTGGATATGGGAGACTCAACCTGTATACTGTAAGTTTATCTGTTGGACATATTTGTTTGTATGTACACTTACAGGCCCCTCTTCATGTTCAGCTGCACATTAGTATATAGCAGAATAACAACAATAGGAAAAACACGTAAATACATAAAAACATGACAAGCTTGTTTGGAATATGATGTAAAGTTCAAAATCTTTTTACAACAGTGGTCCCATACACTGAAGGAGCATAAATATTCCAGCTTCGAAAGTTGACCTTATTTGGGTGAAGCACATTTCATTCTCATATAGACTTCATCTCGGGAATTTTAAGCATAACTAATGATTCCCGTCCATCCATTAATGTATGCACTATTTTGAACACATGACCCATTTTCTAATCTACTGTGCTGACCAATCATCTCACATGCTCCAGCTTGTCACATCTGGGTTGTTTGGTACATTTGCAAGGAGTTTATATTTGCAGCTATTTGATGCTTGTGCATGCCCCCTACCGTGTATCCGCAGGCCCAATAAGCCCGTAAGTCAAATTTGGCGAAAACAAGGACTGAGGTGGAATTAAAAAAGAAAAAGTGCCCCCTATGTTGCTTGCACTAAAAATACTAGGCAAATGTTCTATCAGAATCTCAGCACCCCTTGTCCCAGGCTCAGGAAAACTGCTGGCCACCTTTTATCGGATTTATTGCTTGTTGATTGTTTTTTGATCAGTAGGCAATAAATAACATTAAAGTAGTTAAGCGAAGGGAACATTGTGGCTCAAAAATAGGCACCGTTATCCTTAATGGGGAGTCCTTCTTTTATATTTATTTTACCTTTTTTCTTTGTTTTTGTTTTTTTCTTTATGTAGTAAAAAAAATGTATCTAGAAGGTGGAGTTGCTTTAATAAAGAGAGGCTGCACCCTGGTTTGAATAAATACACCCCCTCTTTAAAACTATAGTAGTCCTTTTATTTCTAGTTATCAAATCTTAATCGCCAAACTAAAACCACCAGTGTTTATGTAAATAAAAGTGAGCAGCTCTGCTAAAGAAATTCTGCGTTTCCAATATGCAGCATTTGGGGCGCACCCATATTTTTGAAAGTCACGAGTCTGATCATTGAAGTTAGGTCAGTCCTTCATTTATTGTTAGACATTTGTGGTCAGCAAACAAAAATCTATTTGCGTAAACAAAAGCATGTACAAATTTATTTTTTCCCAAGTAACCTTGATTCTTATTGGGTTTGATCCATAGAGGCAGCAATCCTTACCAGAACAGAGAAAGCAGGAACTTCTTGGGAGGATGATTGTAGAAATTGTGGAGTTTCTGTCTCCGAAGACGCCCAAACCTGGAGAGCTTGGTGGCCGAGTGTCCGGATCCCTAGCTTGGAGAGTGGCACGAGGAGAAAGTGATTTGAATGTAATTCAGCAATTTCATACCTATCACCCATCAGATATATACTGCCAGTAGATAACACATTTAGGGCCTTATTCAGAACCAGTCGCAAGCGCTGAGCGCTCGCAACCGGATCGATGTTTGCCCACTGGGCATGCGCACGTCGGAGCCGGCTCCAACGTGCGCATGTGCGATACCCGGCTAGCGATGGGCGCTCCGTCGCTACGGGTCTCGCACCAAAGGGGGCGAGCTGTCGATGGTGATTGACAGCTCGCCCCCCGTTTGGGAGGCGGGCAGGGGGGGTGGCCGGCCAAATGGAGGCGTTCCCAACGGTCGCTTGCCATTTGGGGGCGGCCCCACTGACATCAGCAATGATGTCAGTGGGGAGCTTCCTGCTCGATCAGAGGAGGGAACTCCCTGGGGCTTGAGCTTGTCGAGACCCAACCTTAGGGTCTCGTCGCAAGCCCCGATGGTCGCGATGGTCTTGACCATCACCCTGGTCGGTTGCTAAGCTGTGGGTGGTAACCCACAGCTTAGCTAACGACCAGGAGGCCGCACTAAAAAAAAGAAGCGGCCGTCCTCATTCAGAGAGAGCGATCACTTCTTGCGACCGCCTCAGAATGAGCGCCTTAGAGAGGTTCGCACATGGCAGATATAGACACGTGTGAGAAATAAGACATATAAAAATAAATACATTTTGGATAATGTGAAAAAATATCAATGTTATAAACTGTACAAATCTAAATCATAATCAAATGATTTCAAGCTACCATTACATTGGCTTTAGTTATAGTTTATACACCGCGAATATTGCAAGCACCAGGGGTGGATTTAGGGGTCAGGTCTCCCCTCCCTGCCCCATTACATCAATGCCAGCTCCACTGTGACGGACAACCACAGCAGCCCCTGCCTCATCCCCACCTCCTGCACCACAATTTGTTGCACCAAATTTATGGGCCTAATTGTGAGTATGCAGAGCATACTCACAATTAGGACCCAAGTGTGCACAGGTACAAGAAATACAGAATCATGCGCATTTCAATTGCATCTCCAGTTGTGAATGAAGGCGTGTAACTGGGTTATAACAGCGTTCTCAGGTCGGCAAAGTTCAGCATGCGTGTTTATGGAATTGTGGACTATGTAGGCATATCATTTGCATCAAGTATAGGCGGTTGCAAGTCCACATTGATGATGAGTATCAGTATAAGAGTACAAATAGGGAGACAATGGACCGTAAAGATAATTAATTTCAATTAATTTGCAAATTGTAACATGTTTAATACTTGTCTTTGTTTCTTTCAACTAGAGTAAGAGTGCCATATTTGTCCCCACCGAAAAGGAGAAAGCTGCCAAGCGCTTCCACCTTCAATATAACATTGTAGAGAATTGCTACACACGGGTCTCAAATAACAATGAGATGATTACCAGCTGGGAAAATGGAGTCTGGTTGTCCGAGTCTATATGTAGGAAAGTAGAAAATGACTGGAGAATGGTAAGTCCAGAAGACTAACACCAGTGACGTGATACAGTGTAAGATCATTCTGATTGGCTGTTTTATTCCCTTCACTGACCTGCATTGGAAATGGTGAATTTTAAGGCAAATAAACCTGTCTGATCCAGAAACCAACTGTTCTGAATGTTTTTATAGCTGAAACAAAAAAAAACTTTAAAGACAGAGATGTTGCAAGTTTACCGCATTTACACTCACATTCTATGCACGGAACTAAATGCTGATTATCTGTATGTCAAGTTATACGCATCTATGTGACCTCACCACCAATACACATACACCCAATACCTGGTATAAGTGATCCATCTTAAATCAGATGGATCTCTGCATACGCACAAGTCAGCATAGCCTGCAATTCCAACTGCATGCCCTCACTAAACTTAACCAAAGCGTGAACACCCCTTTGCTGCCCAGTTACACCCATTTGATTGCGACATAGATGCATACGGCTTGGAGTTACCAGTAGATGTGTGGCAACGGAGAATGCACAGTGCTAGAAATCGCACTATCCATCCACAAAACACACTTGTAACTCCGAATCAGCCTCATTTAGTACATTGCTGGGTTTAGGCAACAGCATTACTAGTTGGATGCAGTTTTGTTTAATATGGAGTTTCATTTGACAGCACAATCTTTGACGTGAGCCCCTCTTCTACTATTGTCTCTTAGCCTGTGACTTCCTGATTGCTTTCTTACCCCATCTCATATAATGACATTACCCCTGGTCAGACATCTTCGCCCCCATTTCATAGTTAGTGGACAGATCACTGCCTCTCACAAGAACAACATGCTCATCCTCTGAAATACTCAGTTGCTTTGAGCATTGTGGTGATGCGATTAAAACAGATTGTTATATTCCAGCCTATCTGACCTTAGCTAAAAACAGCTTTAAAAACAGTGATCTCAGCAATACTGGGTATTTGGAATCCTCTGCTTTCTCCACCAACAGTCTGGTGTTTGAGGTTATGTGACTGCTGAAAAGAACGTTCTACTATGACCCTGCTATTCCCTGTTTTCATTGTCCAACTTCAATTCATATGTGATACGTTTTGTAGGTTTATTTGGCACGCAGGGAAGAAACCTCATCAGCTAGAATTGCCTGGAAGTTTGAGTGTTCATCCATAGGACTGAGAGTGGAGAATATAAGTATTCGGACCACTAGTGAAACCTTCCACAGTGGCGAGATAAAATGGAAGCTGTATTCTTTAGAAACACAAGTAGAAGTTAATGCTGGTAAGTTGCACTGGCAATTTATTTTGACCATTTAAAAAAAATAAATAAAAAAAAATTCAGGGTTTTTAGACTAGAAAAAAAAAAGTGTTTATTTGAATAACTATTTTGAAAGAAAACCCTGTAAGTGTATAATGCAGGGCCATTTGAATAGAGGAGGGGGCCTGTGTGCAGTCTACATGTGGGTCCTCTCCCTCATGCCAGCACATGCGCTAATTAGACTCTGACGCTGTACCAGACCCTACTGTGCATGCACATATCTCCAGGAAAATGGTGCTGGCACCATATCCCCTGTGATTTATGTGATTTGGAAAAGGTAAAGTATAGTCTGTTTTTTGGGCTATGGATAGAATCCTAAAAGATTACAAATCTATTCCTACCCTCGCTGTGGATCTGAAACAGTTGAATATACGCCCATGTGCAGAATGTATCTTGTGTGCTTTTATACGTGTCATGTGATGTAACTGGGTGCACACAAGTACAGGTGATGCAGAGTTGTATTTACACTAACAACTCACCAGGTGAAATTGGGCAGTAATGGGACATTATCATGTGGGCCAAGCTCAGTAAGGATGTGTTGATGCAACTGCGGGCTATGCAGAGTTGGACATAAAGGTAAATATTTCCTGTTTCCAGTCATATCTTTTGCAGCTATTGTAGGGCTGGTGCAAGTGCAGTCATTGAATACAGTTTCTTCTTCGGGGTCCATTATGGTTGTAAGACCAGGCACCAAACAGTTAAATCTTTGGCTCCCAGAATGCCCTGGGTCCTCCTACATATGTACCCCGCTCCCAGCCATAGGACTTCAGTTTGGTGCGGCAGGATCAGACGCCCTTTGTAACGGGACTGCTCAGGCAGTCCTTAGCTTTTTATTTTATTTTGTTTTTTTTAGTTGGCAGTACCAAGCGTCTGTATCAAGACGCACATACTGCGACTCCATCTACCTCCGCCGGGCCGCAACATCAGTAATTGTGCTGGTGATTTCGGCGGGTTGTGGCTGAGCTTAGCTAGCAGCAATGCTGCGACCCGGACTGCACTCCATGCTCGGAGATGTCGGGTAAGGCGATTCCTCGCTTACGGGGAATAGCGCAGCGGTCCTTGTTTCTGGTGTCAGAGACGCACCAGAAGCCGCTGCTGTCAGGACCAGGGACTGTCCGCATCTGTTGGGGTGATGAGGCTGGATCTGGATCAAGGTATGAGAAATACTGCTCCTGTATTATTAATTTTCCTTCCAGCCGGCTGGGGAAATAAGAAAAACTCAACACACACTGTGATGAATTCAACTTGGCTCTCAGGCACATCCCCTTTGAGCTGTCTTTTATAAGTTCAGAAAACTGCTGTTACAAACATTTGCCAAAAATGGTTTAACAGAAAAGTATACATGATTGGTTAACAAGTACATAGGATGTGTCAGAGAGTCTTCACTTTGTCTTGTCTCCTTGAAATCCAAACTTAGTATCCTAATTTGGGAGCTGTCAGCTGTTCCTCTCTATCAGCTGCTAGTTCGATTTCATGATATTTCAGTGAAGGAAAAATGGCTTTTTCTCATAAGTACTGATGAATCTTATGCTTTAATAAACAAACTCTACAAATTATTATAGACCCTCACACGTCTTTACTACACCAGCCGGGGCTCTATAGTCTGATGCCGGGGATCGGCAGCAGACGCAAACTGTTGCCACGAGGCCAGCGTACCTGGCTGGTTAATGCATCTTAGGGGAGGTAGGCGCTCTTCCCCCGACCCAGTCCCTACGAAGGGTTTTGCGCCTATGGGTTGCTTCGCCTACCCTCCACGTGTATGAGATACTAATGGTCCACGCTTAGTGCGCCTGGTATCTGTTGGTCTCAGGAGGGTCTGGGTCAGTCTCCCTGTATACCTCTCCCTTGGTTAAGGTATACAGTGCTCTATGTCCTACCATTCCTTTGCGTTGCTGTAGCTGATTTGGAGCCGATTGTAATTCTATTACATGTGCATTGTATGTGACTGTTTGCTAGCTGCTGACTGATACTATTTTTTTTTTTTTTATTTCTGTCAGTTATAACGATCACTGTTATTTCTTTCTGAGTACTTCACATTCATTCATTGAGATTTTGTGAAGGCTGTCACATAACTTTGCGATTTTGCCTTTTATTTTGAGTATGTCAAAAGATAAAGGGAAACAGGAGGGGGAGCCACCTGTGCTGGATTCATGTAAATCATGTACGACTTATGTGTCCTTACAGGACATAAAGGAGGGTTTGTGTGTCGTCTGTTATAAAGAGCCACCTCACCAGTCCGGTTTCCTGTTGTTGGAGAAGAGCCATCTTGGAGCGTTTCTTTGTTCCAGGTTACTTCTGGGGAAGAGGATCATCCATCTATGGTGGATGTTACGACTTTGGTGAGGGCAGTTAAATCAGTCCTACATATTCAGGATGATGAACCTGCTCATAGTAAGAAGACTCCAATGTTTAATCACCACCGAAAGGTGGTCAAAAAGAAGTTTCCTGTGTCTGAACAACTCACTGAGCTTATTGAGGAGGCATGGAATAACAATGATAAGTGATTTTATGTAGATAAGAGAATAAAATCATTTATCCATTCCCACCTTCTGTATGTGCTAAGTGGGAGGTACCTCTTACTGTGGATGCTCATGTAACGCATTTAATCAGAAATGCTACATTGCCTATTCCATCAGCGTCTTCTCTGAGGGATTCCATAGATGTTAAGATTGAAGCCTGGCTTAAGGCAATATTTTCATCATCTGGAGCTGCTATAGCTGGAGCCTGGGTAGCCAAAGCTGTTGAAGAATGGATTGAGGCATTGGTAAACGCTCTACCAAATGCTACCAGAGAACAGATGATAAATATCTCCCACATACGGGAAGCGGCTTCCTATGTGGGAGGGGCTGCAGTGGATGCTGGAATTTTAGCTTTCAAGGCATCAGCAGCATCCATAGTAGCATGCAGGGCCCTTTGGTTAAGATCTTGGAAAGCTGATACAGGATCAAAGAGGGTGCTGAAAGTCTTACCTTTTCATGGAATGGTACTCTTTGGAGCAGAGTTGAACCTAATTACTACTCTGGCGGCTTCAAAGTCAGCGGGTCTGCCATCTACGTCAAAGAGTAGAGCTAGGCAGGTTTCTTTTCAGTCTTTTCGTCCTCAGGAAAGAGCTAAAGAACAGACTTTCTCTAGGCTGACTAGTTTTCTTAAGTCAAAGCGACAAACTAAGAGGTCTGGCCAGGCAAGACGTTCAGCATCTAAGCCGGACAACAAGCCCTCGGCCTGATGGAACAGGCATTCTCCTGGAGGATCCCAGGATGGGGGCCAACTTCTTCAGTTTGCGGATTATTGGCATCAAACAACTACATATACCTGGGTCCGAGAAGTGACCCTAACTTTCAGGAGACATTCCCACCAGAAATTTTTTGCCACAGAGCCTTCATCAGATGTGGATAAGGCCTTTGCTTTTCAGGAAGCCATTTACTTCCTGCTACAGGCAGGGGTAATAGTCCCAGTTCCTGTGTCCCAATAAGGGGTTATTACTTATATCTGTTTCTGGTCCAGAAGCCGAATGAGGCATATCGCCTTATACTGAATCTAAAAACCCTTAACAGGTTTATCCATGTTCCCAAATTCCGCATGACAACTCTCCGGGCAATTATTTTCGCTATGGAGCCGGGAGATTACATGGTTTTCCTGGATATTCAGGATGCATATCTGCATATTCCAATTATCCCATCCCACCAGCAATTTTTGCGGTTTGCTGTCCTTCAGCAACATTACCAATTTCAGGCTCTACCCTTTGGCCTTTCTGCGGCTCCCCGGGTATTTACCAAAATAATGTCAGTCATGACGGCTTATCTTAGGCGTCGATGGTCAGAATACTGCCATATCTGGACAACCTGATATTGGCACGGATTCCGGTGGTTTTGCAACATAATCTTCAACTGACTATAGCCTGCCTACAAAGGCACTGCTGGATCATCAATTGCAAGAAATCATCACTTTCTCCAACACAGCAGATAGTACATCTGGAAGCATTTCTAGATTCTCAGGCACAAAGGGTGTTTCTGCCAGAGGACAATATTGTGGCCTTATCAAAGTGGATACACATGCTGCTATGCAAGCGAAGAGTATGCATTCCGTCAGCAATGCAGGTGCTGGGATTGATGGTATTGACCTTCGACATGGTGGGGTATGCTCCGTTCCATTCCAGGCCTCTGCAAAGGTTGATTCTCTCCAGGTGGAACGGACAGCATAATTTAATATGGTCCCAGATGATCTTTCTCACTCCAGAGGTTAGTCACTCCCTCCTGTCGTGGTTAAAAAAGGAGCATCTAAACAAAGGGCACCTGTTCTGGATTACAAATTGGGTGCTTCTCACCATGGACGACAGTCTACGCGGATGGGGGGCAGTGACAGGTCATCACACCTTTCAGGGGAAATGGACAAATATAGAAAGTCTTTTGACAATAAACATTCTGGAACTGCGAGCAGTATACAAAGCAATTGTCAGGGCACAGGACCTGTTCCAGATCCAGTCCGACAACGTGACTACAGTGGTCTACCTCAATCATCAGGGAGGCACAAGAAGTTATGCGGCCATAAAGGAAGTGACAAGGGTTCTCATTTGGGCAGAATGTCATCTTCCGGCCATCTCGGCAATATTCATTCCGGGAGTACTCAATTGGGAAGCAGACTTCCTAAGTCACCAGGACATACACACTGGAGAGTGGTCTTTCAGCTCCTGGTAAAAAAAATGGGGTCTACCAGAGATAGATCTTATGGCATCACGCCACAACCACAAGGTACCCAGGTATGGGGCCAGGTCCAGAGACTCATCAGCAGTCTTCGTGGATGCACTGACAGTAAGATGGGACTACAAGTCGGCGTATCTCTTTCCTCCAATTTCCCTGCTCCTAAGAGTTCTCAGGAAATTCAAGCAGGAAGGCGGAATAGTAGTACTGGAGGCTCTGGCTTGGCCCAGACGTCATTGGTTTACCACCGACATACAGAATCTGCCGGTAGAAAATCCGTATCCTCTTCTCTGTGACAGGATCTGCTAACACAGGGTCCCTGCCGACATCCGGACTTGCCCCGTCTGGCTTTGATGGCGTGGCTATTGAATCTTCCATCTTAAAAGCAAAGGGATTTTCCAGTTCTGTAATTCAAATGATGCTTCAAGCAAGGAAGCCTGCTTCTGCCCGCATCTATTACAGAGTTTGTCATTCTTTTGGTCAGTGGTGTTCTCATAAGGAATATGATCCTAAGGTATTCAGAATTTCCAGAATACTGGCTTTTCTGCAGGCAGGGTTAGACAATGGTTTCCGCCTGGCCACTTTGAGATTGCAGATTTCTGCACTGTCAGTCTGGTTTCAGAAGAAGATTGCTTCATTACCAGATGTTCGAATTTTTTTTTCCAAGGAGTTCTGCGAGTTCAGCCTCCTTTTGTTCCAACGTTAGCACCATGGGATTTGTCTATAGTTCTTAAGGGGTTACAAGCTTCCCCATCTGAACCTTTAGACTCTGTAGATTTGAAGTGGTTGACAGTAAAGACACTTGTTTTTTTTTCTTGCTATATCTTCTGCTCGCAGAGTCTCAGATTTTGCAGCGCTCTCTTGTCGCTCTCCATTTTGATTTGTGTCCCGTTTTCATGTAAATGAAGAAATTGTTGTTCCAGGGAGGCTTCACAGCATATGCGAGCGGCCAAAAAGATGGTCGCGATGGTCAAGGCCATCGCGACCATCGGGCTTGCGACGAGACCCTGCGGTAGGGTCTCGGTGACCGCAAGCCCTGGAGTGATTTTGGCTCTATCAGAGCCCAAATCACTCCCACTGACATCACTAGTGATGTCAGTGGGGCCGGACCCAGACGGTAGGCGTTCCCATGGGAACGCTTCCGTCTGGCAGCCACACCTCCGGTACGCCAACCAAAGGGGGCGTGCTGTCAATCAACATCGCCAGCACGCCCCCTTTCGTGCGAGACCCGGAGCAACGGCTTCCCCGTCGCTAGCCGGGTCTCGCGCATGCGCACGACGGAGCAGCCTCCGTCGTGCGCATGCGCACTAGGGCACCATCGACCCCGCTTGCGAGCTGGTCTGAATCAGGCCCTCTCTCCTTCCTGCAGGCAGGGTTAGATATGGGCCTCAGTCTGTTTTCTCTTAAGGTACAGGCTTCTGCCCTCTCTATTTACACAAAAGGATTGCTGTCCACTCTTTTTGTTTGTACTCTATAGCATCATCAAATGGGCCTGCTTCCAAGCAAACAATAGCCCGTTGGATTAAGGCTTTGGTGAATATGCCTGTGCCAGAGTCGGTGTTGGCACACTCTACCTGATTGGTGGGGACCTCCTGGACAGCTCGTTGTGCTTCAGGGTAGCGGCTTCGCAAAGCTGCAGCGTGGTCCTCAGTGCACACTTTTATCAAGTTCTACTGTTTTGACACCTTAGTGGAGAGCTTTAGGACATCCCCAACTACAACAACCCAAGCAAAAGCCAGAAGCGTAAGGGTGGGCGTCCAGTGTCCCCCATGGTTATGGTTATTACCTGATAAATTTCTCTGATTTTGTGGAGGACACTGGACGCCCACCCTTAAGCTCCTGGCTTTTGCTTGGGTTTATGTTTTGGATTGTGGTGTTCCAGGCCCACTGACCCAGTTTTCATTGTTTTGAGTGTGCCTGGTTATCCTATTTTTCTTTGGACTTTGCTAGTGACAACTGACTGCCCTGGGTAGGGGGCGGGATATATGGGAGGAGCCTGTGCTGTCTGAACTTAACTATTAGTGCCCAGACTCTGCCAGCATACCCAGTGTCTCCTGTGGAATCAGAAAAATTTTATCAAAGAACCAAGATCCCATTTTTTGTCTGAAACAAACTAAATTGACTTTCCAAATCAATGTATATGGACATTTTGGGGTCAGTCCATTTATACGTGGGCGGAGTCTGCCTTCCGGGCTGGACTCGGTGTATTTTTGTATGCAGGCCTACGCGGCTGCGAACAAAACGCCACAAGTCCGGAGGTAACGTAAGTGCAGCATATAGCCGCAGCATCCAACTGAATTGAATTGATCCCTTTGTGTCAGCTTTCATTTCATTTTCAACTGTTCCTATACTATCAATGGGCATCTCCCAGAATGCAAATATCACTATCACTGCTGGACAGGAATGCGGTCACACAAGTACATTTCTGTTTTGAAAAACATATTAGCAATGCCAGAGTCTAAAGCGCATGTGCAATATCTTTAAAAATATGGCATCAGTCACATTTGTTTGGTGATTTATCCAGAAATATGGCAATGTATATATTGCCAAAGAAATCACCGGAAAGGCTCGGACGTCCACAAGGTAAATAAATGCAGTGGGTGCAGGCTGTGATGTCTGGGCCCACCTTTACTTAGGGGCCCGTATGAATCGTACATCCTGCACCCACTATAGAGTCACCGACCTGCCTATAATTTATGTAAATTATGTTTTGGCATTGAGAGTATATTATCTAACTATTGTTGTCTTTCAGATAAGAACCTTTATTCTTATACAGAGTTTGCAAATGCATCGGAAGTTGTATTGGAAGCTGAACTAAGCGGTGGGGAAGGGAGTGCTGCATGGCAACATACACAATTATTTCGGGAGAGCCTAACCGAAAGCGGCAACTCTTTGGAAGTTATTATAACTCTTAAGGATCCTTAGGAATTTTATTATTTTTTTAATGATTTGTTTGATATGAACTAATACTTCTTTTGGAAATATTAAGTATATTAGTTGGTATGATTGAGATATTCTGGGTTTTACATGACAATTTACCTTTCCATAGTTATTTTACTATTTTCACAAATTGAAACACTAGCTTGTTTTGATGCCGATTTATTTTAGATTTTGCCATCAGAACAGGACCCATATTCTGAATTGATGAATATTTTTAAAAATATAAAATTTTAATGTTTTAAAAATGATTACTTTTTTTTTTTTTCTTTTAAACCAAGGTCTGACTTTTAATTGACAGAGAAAGAATTAAGTAACAATTCTATATCCCCAAGCAGCTGGCAACAATGACAGATACCAGGTTTTGTCGGTTATATAAGGTTTGGAGCCGTTTCATATGTAGATTACCATTCTACCATCCTCCTCTGGCAATCTGTGGCTATCTACGTATTGTGAAATTCAGTTGCCAGGCTGAGACTTTTAGTTACGCAAAAGTTAGGGTCTCACCTTGCCTACCTCCTCCTACTTTAGTTTCCATACATCATGTAATTTGTATTTCAAATGTACGTAAATGTAAAATAACCAGGAGATAAACATAGTAATTTAAAATCCATTGAAGTTTTTTATTTGTTTTATTATAACAATACATTGCTGTCTTTTTCAACACTGTCCAGGGCCACAGATCATCATGTTCCAGTCTATTTCCCAATGGAAGTAGATGATGCTGACTGCTATATTAGAATAAACTGAATGGATATATACATTGTCTTGCATATTTAAATAAATCAACTATATTTCTACAGTCTGTGCATGGTCTGTATTTAAGTGTCAATAAAATGTTACCTAAAGTAATTAATGATCTCATTCTTAGAATAGCATATACCCTCTTAACAGGCAGATTTTTATATTGTATGTATATCTAATGTGCATTTGCAGTGCTGAAGTCACATGCTAATTTAAAGTGTACATGAGGATGTAGTCTATCCTCTAAAAATATTATTGATCTCAAGGCACCTTGTGTGTAGGTTATGGTTGTACATTAATGTTTTGGCCAAATTGTTTTTACTATTGTTTATCAGAAATGTCTAGAACGTAAATCTAATTCTGCTGTTATCCAGCCTCCCGGTGGTAGAGGAACAGATATAGCAGTTACAACAGGCAAATAAAAAATTGTGATTGGTCAGGCCTAATAACTAATGGCAACGTGCCCACTGTAATGCAAGTCTTTGACAAAGTTTTTTGGATGAAACACATTGCACATGATATTAGCTTGCACATGCGAACACAACTGCAAACTAAAAAACGGCTTTTGGTGATCAACAAGGAGTGCAAAGAACTGCATAGTAAATAACCACGTCACCTCCCACCTCCCAAGTGGCGATTCACCACGTGTAATACAATTGTCTTTTACAGATGTGTTCTCATAAACTGTTGCTCAAGTCTCTACAAATAGCCGTGCGCCTTTCGTGCATCTTTTTTAAACTGAAAATACGTCTTGGTCGCAATATTATGCAACTGAGACACACCAGGAGACTGCACTGATTAATTTGTTATGCAACATTTGTATAACTGTGTGCGACTGAGTCTGAATCTGTGTACGAAGTGCAAAGATGCCACTACTTTTTTTTTCACGCTAAGTTCCATTGTGCTTCATTTACAGACTCTGTCGCACAAAGACATGCAAGTGTCGCATATCAGTGCAGACTCCTGGTGTGTCCTAGTCACATTGCGCTAGGCTGTGTCAAAGTATTCTCTATTAGGGACTCATATGAACAAGTCTGCTCTCCATTAAACAACACCAAGATTTGAGAGTCTCTAGCTTCCAGGAGATGTCCTCGCCGCTTGCACGCTACCCTTGCCTGTGCCATACACCTGCTTGATTGCAGCCACTACCAGCTATACCGCATGTAGGTTCATGATCCTATATTTCGTGTGCACATGCTGCCGAGCACTAAAGCTGGGTACACGCAACGATGTGTTTACCGAGCGATGCAACCCCCTCGCCAACGGGTTGAGATATCGGGTGGCCAATATTAGACGATCCAGTGCTTGTCTGCCCCCGCCACTTTCCGCTGCATGGGGTTGTCAGTTGCATGTACAGATGTGTACACATACATCTAGCCTCTTTGCGCGTTAAACAGCCCTTCTAGTCGCGCCATGCCATGGGTGACTCTGTAGCCCTGTGCGTCTTTTCATGCGACTTTTTACCTGCCAGTATGTTTTTTTTTCGCACAGCACTGAATAGAATGCACTAGCAGCTTCTGTTGATTAAAATATGCGGCATGACTATATTCTGTGTGCAACTGTGGTCGTATCTGTATGAGAAACGCTACGTTACAGTATCACAACAGCTGACACTGTTACGTAGTATTTTGCATGCAGATACACCCGCAGTCGCACACAGAATATAGGCATGCTGCATATCATTTTAATCAGTAGAAGCTGCTTGTGCGTCCTGTTCACAGCACTGTGCGATAGTCGCACTGGAAGGTAAAAAGTTGCATGAAAAGACGCACGGGGCTACCAAATCATGCTACGGCATGGCGCGACTAGCAGGGCTGTTTAACACAAAGAGGCTAGATGTATGTGGACACATCTGTACATGCATTGTGCAAAAAAAGACGCACTTGAATGTAAAAAGTCGCATGAAAAGATGCACAGGGCTACAGAGTCACACCATGGTATGGTGCGACTAGAAGGGCTGTTTAATGCGCAAAGAGGCTACATGTATGTGGACACATCTGTACATGCGACTAACAACCCCATGCAGCGGGATGCGGCAGGGGCCGACATATCGGGCAGTCGAGCACAGGATTGTCTAGTACTGGCCACCCAATATATCGCTGTGCAAATTAGACGCACTGGAAGGTAAAAAGACACACAAAATGACGTTTGGTGCTACTGATTCACAGGGAGCTCACGCGTTGTGTAATGCGACTTGTAGTGCACGGAGGATAGATGTATGTGGACACATCTGTAAGGCCAACCTGACAATGCAGCTGACAACATCATGGGAGCGCTTGCCGGATGATATAAAGCGCACACACCAGATGATTTTAAACGATGGATCATTCCGATGCGTCTACTGTGTACGTACCATAACAGTTTGTGTGTGTCCTATCTTAATAACTTAACTCGCAGAAATCTTTAAAAAAAAAAAAAAAAACATTCCAGAACTGGACCTTTTTGTTATAATCAAGTTTTATGTAAAAAAAAATATGTATATTTTAAACAAATTTTTAATTTTCACAAGGTCTGTCTTGGCTCCTGAATGCATGCGCTGTGGGTTCCCAGTGCAGAGATAAGTATGGGATCCCGTGGGCAGGATGGAGTGGAGCTGGGGAGGGGGGGGGCAGGGCAGTCAGCCTAGGGTGGGTGGGGGAAAGAGGGGGTGTGGAACAGAGAGGGGGCGGGTGGACTAAGGTGAGCCGGCTTGTGTGTGTATAATACTTATATACTCATATACTAGAAAAGGGTCCCGGCCTATGGCCTGGTCAATCCCCATCCACCCCTGTAAAATTGTGACTCATGTATAATGTGTCCATATACTTAAGTTTCTGATGTTGCATTTTAAGTTGCACATATCTTAACACACATGCAGCTTTATATCTATATTTAAATGTTCACTGAAAAAAGTCATCAATATGGAAACTTGCAACAAGGTAATGGGATGTGCAGATACCTCTTTAAATGCATTTGTTAAAGGTACTCTAGAACAAAAATTAGACCTCCCTCTATAATTTGCATCTCCATGTCCCTGCTGAAATTACTTTGTATGTGAACGACCAAGTCACCTCTCCAAGTGATAGTAGGCACAAGTGTAAGATAGTTTCAGCTCAAAATGGGGCTTATATTGTGAACATTAGCAGTGAGGTCAATGAATGGGGAGGCACTGGCTAGTATCAGAGCCAGATTTACTCACACATATATGAACCTGCCCCAATTGCACTGATCTCCCCCCTCACACAGATTCCCCATAGCAAAGATCCTCTCACATATCTCTCACTAGCACAAAAGATTTCCCCCCCACACACACATCTTCACATAGCAGCGGACCCTCCTCACCTTTTTCTACTTTGTGTGTTTCCTCTGTCTCCATATTCCAATTTCCATCCCTCCTCAGTGATGCTGCTGCTGCTTAGCTCCGATGCCTTGAGTATTTCCTGGACTGTCACCTGATTGTCAGGTGTCCATCAGAACTCAAGGCAGGCCCCCTTACAGCTAGGCATGCCTCCATTAGCTCTTTTTATCTTTGTTTTATTGGCTGTTTCGTGTCCCAGCTCCAGGTAGTGTCTGGCTATCAGAGGTAAGGCTGAGCTCTTACTGTCTCATTTCTAGACTCTCCCTGTATTTCCAGGTAGTGCTGTAATTTTTATAGGAAAAACTCACCAAAATTATCAGAATACAAAAAAGATATTTCTAAGTTATAAATATCTTCTCTGTATTATTCTAATAATTTTTATAGTCAAAACTCTGCAATCTGACAGGGAGTATGACACCCTGACTGCACGTCCCTGATTAGCAGTGCAGCTAATTTTATGCTAACCGCATCTCTAAGGCTCATGAGATGACATTACCTATACCCAGCAATAGGAGACCTGCAAAGCTAGAGATTCTTTGCATGATGCCTGTGTCCAGTGGCTGCACATTTTATTGGAGACCTTTGCCGACAACATTGGGCTGTTGGTGAGGGGGAATTTCCTCTGCATATAAGTGGGAGTTTCTCATTTTAATTCTCTGGTGATAAATATGCTGGATAACTTTATATGAATACAGTGTGATCTATAAGTATATACAGAATGCTGATTGTATGGGCTGCTGCAGTACCTATTCAGCCTTTTTGATACACCAGTACTATATTTTTTTAGTCAATGTGCTACAGACTTTTTCTCCCCAGTGTACTAACCGTTAAACAGATGATATAAGTGTGAGCACAGCAGGAGCTGCAGATGATTACCATGATAATGTTAGTTGAGCTAGGTAACAAAACTTCTCTAGCTATGCTTCTTACAAGGTTGAAGGGTGAGAGTTTAGAAAATGTGAGAGTTTTGCAGTAAACTCACATTGGTTGAGTTTAATCTTCAAAATGGGAAAACATCTGGATTAGAGTTTAAAAAGTGTGAGCGTTTACTGCTAAACTGACATTTTCTAATCCCTCAACCTATTACATTTGGCTCTTAAACTGGGCATCCACTACACAATTTTCTGTCAGATATCTGTCCAATCTGGCTGGTTGGAATGAAAACCTGGGAATGTATGGGAGCAAATGACGTCGATCATGTGGTTTTAAACACTGAAAAAAAAGGGCCAAAAAAAAGTTTAAATTTGTGTGTTTTAACCAATTTGTCTGAACAACCATTTTTTGCTATTTTTTAGTGTTTGTGAGCAAATGGACGATTGTCATTTGCCCCCATACATTACCAGGTTTTCATTCCAACCAGACAGATAATTGTATAGTGTATGCCCAGCTTATGTTTCTTGTTGGCTTTTCTGCCTTTTAAGGTGCATTTGATTAGAGCGTTTTATTTTGTTCAAACTTCATCTCCTGCTTGTACAGGGTGCATTCAGTTGGTTTCATTAATGAGAAGACTTCCTGTGACAGGGGCAGTGGTAGTATGTAAGGAAGGGAAAGGACATGTTTGGGAGGCCACTGATTGAATTAAATAGTAAGGTACAAGTCCCCCCCCACTGTATTGGCTTGAGGCTCCACTAAAATTTGATGCAGGGAGATTTTGGTGTTACATACTACTCTATGTAATACAAAGTGAATACATGTACTGTGTTGTAGGAGGCAGTAGTATTCTGCAGGGACGGATTAAGGACTCTGCACCAGGGCCAAGGAGAGTTAACTGCTCCTATAAATAGAATGTTATCCTTCTATAATTTTAATATTGACGTTTATAGGATTTTGCTGGAAACTGTACCTTCCTTGTATTGATGATTTATGCAAGCTAAAAAGGAGTGTTATGGTAAGACTTATCCTTGTTAACTCTCTTTCTTCGAAGTCCATAGGGTCCACAAGGAGACAGTGGGGTGTAGGTGATACTTGGAGGACTGGACACCAACAGCAAGGCTTTTTTTTTCCTGTCCCAGGATGCTCCGGTCCTTCCTCCTATACCCCGCCCACAGCCTGAGTGCAACTCAGTTTTGTTAACAAGCCCAAGGCAGGAGCAGGATAGCAGAGAAGGAAGACTGGTACACTGAAGAATCACACTCTCAAACAGAAAAGGAAGTGACCAAGAGAAGAAATCCATAGAAGCCAGGTGCGTCAGGGCGGGTGCCCTGTGGACTCTATGGACTTCAAAGAAAGAGTTAAAAGGTAAGTTTTACCATAACTCATGTTCTTCAGGGTCCATAGGACTCCACAGAGAGACATTGGGGATGTCCCAAAGCAGTTGCTCAAGGGTGGGAACGCTCCTGCGCTGATAGAACCCTACGCCCAAAGGAAGCATCCTGAGAGGCAAATGAATCAAAGGCATAGAACCTAAGAAATGTGTAAACAGAAGACCACGTGACCGCCTTGCATAGTTGTTCGGCAGATGCACCACGGCAGGCTGCCCACGAGGGACCCACAGAGCGAGTAGAATGAGCAGATATTGTAGCCGGCACAGGAAGGCTAGTCTGAGTGTAAGCCTTTGAGATAGTCATGCAAAGCCATTTGACCAGAGTTTGTTTGTTAGCTGGCCATCCCTTCTTGTGGAATCCATATAGGATGAAGAGGGAGTCAGATTTCCTGATGGAACTAGTTCGGTCCACGTAGATCTTCACAGCACAGACCATATCCAAAGAGGCCTCACCTGCCGAGAAGTCTGGTGATTTAAAGGCCAGAAACACAAATTTCTTAATTGAGGTGGAAACGAGAGAAGGAACCCAGGGCGTGTTCGAAGAACAGCCCTGTCTGGATGAATGATTAGAAATGGAGAGCGACAGGAAAACGCCCATAAATCAGATACCCTACGGGCAGATGCTATAGCCAGAAGAAAGTCTTCGCAGTGAGCCATTTGACATCTACTGAATCCAGGGGTTCGAATGGAGGTTCCTGAAATGCATGGAGAACCACTAACAAATCCCCCGGACCCACAGGAGGGACAAAGGGAGGTTGCGTACGTAGAACACCTTGCAAGAAGGTGTGAACATCCGATTGAGGAGCAATTCTGCACTGGAACCAGATGGACAGAGCAGAGACATGCACTTTCAGAGAGGCTAGGCTGAGTCCGAGATCCAATCGAGTTTGAAGAAAGGCAAGGATTCTAGAAACCGTAAACCTGGTTTCTAAAAGCCACACTATGTATGCCACACTCTGTGATAAATCCTGGCAAAGGCCGGTTTACGCGCTCTAAGCATGGTCTGGACCACAGAGCTGGAAAACCCTTTAAACCTTAGGCGGGAAGTCTCAAGAGCCAAGCGGTTAAAGACAGACGGGCCAGGTCCGGATGTAGACAGGGATCCAGAGACAAAAGGTCTGGTCATAGAGGAAGTTGCAGAGGAACGTCTATGGAGAGACTTTGAAAATCGGAGTACCAATGGCATCTGGGCCAAGACGGAGCTACCAACAGGACCATGCCCCCTTCTAGCTTGAACTTCCGAAGAACTCGAGGCAGGAGACCGGAGGAAAGAGATGCCAAATGGAAGGTCCACTTCACAGATAATGCATCCACAAAGGCTGGGTCAGGGTCCCTTGTCCTGGCCCCATACACTGAAAGCTTGTTGTGTTGTGAGGCCATGAGTTCCATGTTCGGTAGACCCCTTTTGTCCACCAGGAGTTATGACTTATAGAGTGAGAGACCACTCCCCTGTATGCACGTCGTGGCGGCTGAGGAAATCCTCCTCCCGATTGAGAATCCCCGGGATTAACTCTGTGGAGATGGCTGGGAGATGGCGTCTGGCCCATGTGAGAATGCAGGACACTTCTGCCATTGCTGATGGACTTTGAGTGCCTCCTTGGTGACTGAGGTAGGCCACTGCCGTGGCATTGTTGGACTGTACTTGTACAGGCTTGCCCTGAAGAATATCCTGAGCCAGAGTGAGGGCTTAATAAATGGCTCGGAGTTCCTGGACGTTGATATGGTTAGACCGCCCCGGCTGGAGTCCAGCATCCTTGGAAGGAGTGCTGTCCGGTCACTACGCCCCACCTGTGGAGGCTTGCATCCGTTGTGAAGAGTGCCTAGTCCAGGATCCAAAAGGAGCGACCCTTGTTTAGGTGGGACATCTGTAGCCACCAGGATAGGGACAGGCGAACCTCCGGAGAGAGGCCCATCATCTGGAATCTGAGGAGATGAGGCAGCCCGTTCCACCTGGAGAGGATCAGGTGTTGTAGGGGCCTGGAGTGAAATTGAGCGAACTCCACCATGTCGAAGGTGGACACCATGAATCCCAAGGTCTGCATTGCAGAGTGAATTGACACTCGGCGCTCAGTGCTGTAATACAGAGATTTTGTCTGCTGTCAGGAAGTTTCTCTGAGCCTGAGGGGGCGATTCAAATGTTTTTTTGGCCGTGATAATTAATGAGCACCTAGTTTGCTATTCAATTGATCTGGCGCTCATTAATTATCGCCCTCTTCACCGCCTAAAAGACTAGGTTTAGCCGTCTAAAACGGCTATACCAGTCTTAGTTTCTGGTTAGGGCGTGCTATCTGCAGTTAGCGCGCCCTAACCAGGGTGTTTCAGGCACATTTCTGCTCACGCACTCCTGATTGCGTGGAGAAATGACAGCGCCGGCAGCTATCGCGCCCTGACAGAGCAACAACTGAATTGCTCTGTCGGGCGTCTTAAAAAAAAAAAACACCGGCAGAACATTTGAATCGCCCCCTGAGAGTCCAGGAAGGCACCCAGATGTACCATTGTTTGAGAACGGGTAAGGGAAGACTTTTTCCAGTTTATCAGCCAACCGTGTGTTTGTAGAAAGGCAATGGTTACTTGTAGATGGCAGTGACTTATTTATGAGGAGCTTGCAAAGAGCAAGAGATCGTCCAAGTATAGGAGCAGTTTGATCCCCTGACGCGAAGATAGGCCGCCATAATTGCTGTGATCTTGGTATTGTTGATGAGAAGGTGTTATATGTACATGTAGGTAAGCGCCTTTGATGTCAAGACACCATAAAATCCTCAAGTTCCATAGCTAGGATAATAGAGCGGAGGGTTTCCATACAAAATCTGGGCACCTTGATAAATTTGTTCAGAGATTTGAGGTTGATGATAGGCTGATGAGACCCATTGGGCTTCTGAACGAGGAAAAGGGCAGAATAATAGCCCTTGCCCCGTTGTGAGGAGGGGACTCAAATTATTATTCCAGAATTCAGTAAGGACTAAATGGCTTTTTGGAGCAGCGGGGGTTTTGGTTGGTCCGATGGAGGTCCGGTGCAAAATAACTGCTGGGGGGTCGCCTCAGGAAGGAGAGGGCGTGTCTGTGGCACACCACTTCTCTTACCAAGGCAACTGACTTGGTTTGATGCCACAATTGGGCGAATTGAAGAAGTCTGCCTCCCACCCTGGGAGCCCCCAGGGAGAGGCCCACCCCGTCAGGCTGTAGGCTTGTACTCAGATTTGGCAAGGGGACGTCTAGTAGCCCAGGTCTGTTAGGCTTTGTGTTATATGCAGAGGGCAAGAATGCCGTCTTGGAAGCTGCCATGGTAGTCACAATTTTATCTTAATTTCGGGCCAAACAGGATATCTTCAGAATAAGGGAAAGATTCCAGAGCCGCCTTAGAATCAGAATCTGTTTTTCAGGAACTGAGCCAGACAATACGGCGGGCCACTAACAAAATGGCAGATATCCTGGAGGCTGAAGAGCCATATACATAGCTGCTTCACCTAAATAGGAGGCTGCATCTCTAATGTGATATATAGGACAGCTGTTCCTTCGAAGCATCAGGGGGAAATGTCTCTTCCAGGGCCTCTGCCCAACTCTCAATGGCTTTTGCCACCCAGGCTGTAGCCCTAGCAGGATGCTTTATAGCTCCTGTAAGAGAGTATATAAATTTATGACAAGCATCTATCCATCTATCTGTAGTTTCCTTCAAGGAGGTTGCCGTATGTATGGGTAAGGTAGCATTCTTAACCAGACGAGTTACGTGAGAATCCACTGCTGGGGTAACTTCCCAATTAGTGCAATCAGTGGCATTGAGAGGGTAAAAGGAACTTAAACGTTTTGGTACCCGAAACCTTTTACCGGGCATATTCCATGCCTTGCTTATGTAATCAGATAGATCAGGGGTCTTCAAACTTGGCCCACCAGATGCTGTGGAACTACACATCCCAGCATGCACTGCACATAGTTTTAGCATGCTGTTATAACAAAAAGGTGGCAGTGCATGCTGGGATGTGTAGTTCCACAGCAGCTGGAGGGCCAAGTTTGAAGACCCCTGAGATAGATGGTCAGAGTAAGGAAACTCTGGTAAAACTACCTTTTTTGTTTAAGCAGTGGCTGTTTTGTCTTAGGCGCAGGTTCCGCCTCTTTTATTTGTAGAATAGACTTAACAGCTCTCACCAATGCAGGTATATTTAATTTAGAGGGTGGCTCCTTGTTTCCTGATAAGGAGTCAGGGAGGTCTGCATCTTCTGCCTCCCCAGAGGATAACTGGGTAGACTAGGAAGATAGGACAGCATGCTTAGTAGGTTTACTAGGTAAAGGCTTTTCCTTTTGCAGCATTTGGTAAAAAACCGTAGAGGTTGTCGCCAAACTTTGTACTGATGTGGAAAGTACAACTACCCATGGGGGAGGCAAAGGATTTGCAGGGAGTGGCCATCCCATAGGGGGAGCTACCACAGGGACCGCTAGGTGGTCCGCAATTTTTGCCAGTGCCTGTGAAAAGGCAGCCCAAGGTGGGTCCTGAGGAGGAGACAGCGGGGCTGAGGGGCTCGGGGCGTTATAGCAATTAGTACAGAGACCATCCTGAATGAGGTCCTCTGGAGCTAAGCCCGCTGAGCAGGACTTGCAAGACACCGGAGTGGAGCAGCTGCATCAGCCTGCTTGTTATTCTTACCTCTACCAGCCATAGTCACTGGGATAATGGAATATAGAAACTGACTCGGTTCAGTGTGAAATATGGCACAGTGTAGTGAGCAACCGCGCTATATAGTATGTGGTAGCGCTCCCAAATCTATGGGAGATGTGAGGTACAATAAACCCCCTATACCATAGTATGTCAGGGTATAGTAGAATAAAGGGAAAGGTATAAGCTTGACAGTAAAAATCAGCACAAGTCGCATACAAACGCAGAAAAACACTGTATATATCTGCAATGGGCACTGAATCAACTACACAGACCGCAGTGGCTGGTAGGATATAGTGCTGTATAGCCTTGCCCTTAGGAGAGGTATACAGGGAGACTGGACCCAGCGTTCCCAGAGATCTGCTTGCCGAAAATGGCTGCCGCGCATCTCTTAGTGGTTAGAGGGTGGAGGGCGAGGGAGGAGCAGCTCAGGGCACAGCAAGACCGCAGTGGAATGGCGCCCTGAGCTGGGGGAGCACATTTTCCCCTGGCTGACGTTAACCACCGGGTCCCCTGGCCTGTACAATATGCCTCTGTGCCAGTATAATATATGCCCCGGTGGTATAGTAGAGTTGTGAGCGCACCAGTGTCCACATCCGTGCCTCCGGTCTGTCTTTTGAGACCGGGGGCAAGACTGCATAAAGATGTGAGTCCCCGCAAGCGAGGATCCGCCTTACCTTTTCCCTGGATTCCGGGCTGCAGTCTGGGGTCCGGGGAGCCTGCTAGCTAGTCCCCTCAGAGCCCCGCCGGGAGTACCTAGCCAAGGGCTGGTGTCACAGCGCAGCGGAGGGGTGATGGAGCAGCGGTGCAGACGTCCAAGGGATTGTCTCATGTGGGAACAGTATGAAGGTCCGGCAGTGGAATACCGGCACAAGTGAAGTAAACTATCTATACCTAACCCACTCCCCATCCCATCCCCCCCCCCCCCCCCCCCCCCCCCCCCCCAAACCCTCCCTTAGCACACACTCTCCCTGTTTACGATGTGGTGGAGGCACCAAATCTCTTTCTGGCACAAGGCACCAATATGTCTAGTTACGGCTCTGATCTATTTTACTGTCATCCTATTGCCCATTATCTTACTATTAAGATCTCATTCATGTACATTTTTACCCAAAAGTTCATTTACTCACCATCACAGTCTTCTGTGGCCAGCACTATTCCCCCTGCTCTGTCTACTATTCTACAATTGTTCTACTGTCCATCCTCTTACTTTTATATTCTCATGCTGTACTTTTGTACTTTACCCTAACGTTCTATTACCAATCAGTGTCCTACGGCCAGCACTGTTCCCTGCTCTATCATGTATTCTACAATTGTTCTACTGTCCATTCTCTTACTATTATGTTCTCATGTTATACTGTCCGCTCATAATCTAACATTCTATAACTCATCATTAGTGTCATCTGGCCAGTACTATTCCCTACTCCATCACTTATTCTACCATCATTCTATTGGCTGTTCTATATTATGTTCTCATGCTGTGTTGTCCATTTTTCTCATGACCTTCAATACTCACCATCACTATCTACTGTGGCCAGCACTACTCTACTCTACCATCATTCTGTTGGCTGTTCTCTATTATGTTCTCATGCTGTGCTGTCCGCTCTCACCCTAACGTTCTATAGACTATTACCCATCATCACTATTATCTGCTCTATCACCTATTCTACCATCCATACTCTTACCATTATGTTCTCATGCTGAACTGTCCGCTCTCACCCTAACGTTCTATTACCCATCATCACTATTCCCTGCTCTATCACCTATTCTACCATCCATACTCTTACCATTATGTTCTCATGCTGAACTGTCCGCTCTCACCCTGCGACCAGCACCACCAGTCTCGCTGCTCTGTCACCTACAAGCAGCACCCTGAGTCTGGCCGCTGTGACGTCACGCTCTTTATCTCCCCCGTCCTTCTCGCGTCGTTTCGCCCTCCCCACTCCATCATGACGTCACGTCCTCGGAGCCACACTATTGGCTGCCTATCTTCCCGGGCCCCCGTGTGTAACTGCGGAGAGCGGAAGCGGCGCTGTGTATTGTCTGCGGGAGGAAGAGGAGGGGAACCGGGGGTCAGGCTCGCAGACCGAGGCTGTGCTGTCCGTGCTCTACACACGGTGCCTGCGTCATTGATGCGCCCGGTACACATGAGGCGCCCCCGCCGGCCGCACTGCACCGGGAGGCTGTAGCACGGCGGCCGCTCTGCACCGGGAGGCTGCACCGTCTTTTTATCCTGTTTTTATATTAATTTATTAGAGTGAGAGCCTGGCTCACTCGCGTCCACCGGAACCCAGGCACAGGGACTCTGGCAGCTCTAGGCCACATCCCCGGTGCGACGTGCAAGGCGAGGCCGAGGGCTGCACACATTCAGACGGGGTCTCTGATACTACATCTGCCTGCTAGCAGGGGAGGAGTCGACGTCGGCGGCACAATAGCAGCTGCCTCTCTCGGCTATTAGTACGCGGTTACCGCAGTCCTCTGGGAGGAGGAGGAAGATGTCTAAATTCACTGGAGGAGGAGGAGCCGGAGGAGGCACCGGGGGGCTCACCTGGGTGGTAAGTGCAGCAGGCCCTGGCATCGGGGGGTTGCACCGGGGGGCTCACCTGGGTAGTAGGTGCAGCAGGCCCTGGCATCGGGAGGGAGCATTCCTTTTAGCTCCACCGTCTGGGGGAAATCAGCAATGAGTGGTTATTGCACAAGGGGTGTTATAGGGTTAGAACAATGAGAGATCTTGTTCATGATACTTTGGGGGCAGTGAGGGGTTGTGTGTTGACTTTTATGTTATGTGTATGGACCATGTGCATGAGAGCGTTTTATATCGGCTCCATTGGTAACATTGTATTCTGTGATGGGACATGTATGGGGGCATTTGTCTGGTAGGCGAAGTGTGAGAGCAAAAGAAGTGGCTTGGAAGGTGGAATGTTACTTGTTTATTTAAATGAAAAAAAAGGTCCATATGATTTCGCAGTCAGGTACCGTGGCAGATCGCAGCTGCCTAATTACGCGCAATGAATCTGCGAAAATATGCTAATGTCAGCCACCTCTCAGCCAGCATAGAGACTCCCTCTACTGCCTTCTCACATCGTAATACCTCGCAGTCCTGCGTATACATCTGAGAACATCAGCCCATCATGCACAATTACAGAAGGTCTGAGTGTAAACTGGTTTACAATCTATGGGCCTGATTCAGCTCAGATCGCAGCTTCATAATTACACGCAATGAATCTGCAAAAATATGGTAATGTCAGCCACCTCTCAGCCAGCATAGAGACTCCCTCTACTGCCTTCTCACATCGTAATACCTCGCAGTCCTGCGTATACATCTGAGAACATCAGCCCATCATGCACAATTACAGAAGGTCTGAGTGTGAACTGGTTTACAATCTATGGGCCTGATTCAGCTCAGATCGCAGCTTCAAAATTACACGCAATGAATCTGCAAAAATATGGTAATGTCTGCCACCTCTCAGCCAGCACAGAGACGCTCACTACTGCCTTCTTACAATGTAATACCTCGCAGTCCTGCGTATAAATCGGTAACATCAGAGAACATCGGCCCCTCATGCACAATTACAGAAGGTCTGACCTGTCTCGTCGCACACAGTGAGTACTCAAGCTGCGTAGGCAATCAACGTGGCTAAATTATGCTCACTCTGCGATGGATTCCAGTGCGTCCGTAATCGCAATGCAGTGCATATACGCATGTGCAGTACGCAACAATCGCCCGATATGCGTATGCTGTTGCATTTGTGATCCATGCTGAATCAGGCCCTATGTTCAGTTGTATTACAATCACCTTGGATTACATATGAACTGTAAAACATAGTAACAGTAACATGTAAGTGGTCATATTTTGCTCCTCTGAGGAAAAATAAGCTGGCACTTTGGATACAACAACAAAGCACACCAAGAAAATATCTGAAAATGTAAAAAAGTTTGAAATATTACACCTGTAGTGAAAGTACTGCTACCGAAGTATGGACATGACTTTTCAATACCTGAGAATGGTAGTGGTCCTGTTTTGACTAAAACATTACAGAACGTATGAAAAGGGGGTTTTGTGCATCTTGCAAACCCAATATTAATGGTATAATGTGGTGTTCAGGATGGAGCTCCTCTGAAGGAAGGGGTACCGGACATCTATAATTAGGGATTTGATAAGTACATCTTCTAGTGCTGCGATAAATGGTGGTCAGAGAAATGGAACTGCAGAATGGTGAGGACTATATGAGAGTAAGAGGAGACATGACACATGATTGCCAATAAGATCATGCTACAGTTTCTGTAACAAAATATATTGAACTAATGCTTTAGTAGTCAGATTGTACAGGTAATTATTGAGTATTGCATGAAGATTGTATCAGAATGTATTGGATTGTCTCTGAAAAAGTCTTTGTATCACAGTGCACAGTTATGGGGGTAGACACAGTTCTCTATTACAAAGATGTGTAAATATCAGCATAGAGCAGCATCCTTAAGCTGGGTATACAGACAATTTTTTGATTGATTTGTCCGATGCCGATGGATCGTAACGACAAATCATTCAAATTGTGTATGCACTATGCGCGCTCTCGCATCATCGTCAGTCACATCTTCAGGTCGCCTCTACATACAGCTCAATCTGACAATTTTGATAACTATTTCCTGCAAATCATGCAGTGTGTACGCACTACTGGATGACCAGGTGATATGTTAACGTTATATAGTTACCGATCTAACCACCAAACAATGCCAGATTTGTCGTTTGGAAGATTGCACAGTGGACCTTATTCAGAGGCGGCCGTACGGTCTACGACCGCACGGCCGCCTCGATGTTTTGCCTGTGCGCATGCGCACGAGGGAGCCGGCTCCCTCGTGCGCATGCGTGAGACCCGCTACGACTGACAGCGCTGGTCGTAGCGGGTCTCTTTCCAAAGGGGGCGAGCTGTCGATGTTGATTGACAGCTCGCCCCGTTTGGAAGGCGGGCCGGGGAGGTGGCAGGCCAAACGGAGGCGTTCCCATGGGAACGCCTGCCGTTTGGGGGAGGCCCCTCTGACATCACTAGTGATGTCAGTGGAGAGCTTCTGGCTCTGACAGAGCCAGAAGCTCTCCGGGGCTTACGACAAGTGAGACCCTACCCTAGGGTCTCGTCGTAAGCCGCGATGGTCTCTGACCATCACGGCCATCACCCGAGCGGTCGTTAGAGCTGTGGGTGTTAACCCACAGCCTAACAACCGCAACAGAGGCGGGCGGTCAGGATGCAAGTGGCCGCCCAGTTTATGAGCGACCGCTTGCATCCTCCAACCGCCTCTGAATGAGGCCCAGTATGTGTGTACTAAATCGTTTGTCAGGGTATTCTGGACGACTATCGCATCGTTTGCTGATCGTCTAATGTGTACCCAGCTTTAGGTGAGTTTACAATATGCGGATTGTTATTCGTACTGTCCTAATGTGTTGTTACTTTATGATTTATCTGGTAATTGGTTTGTAGTTCTGCAGATGCTTATGCACTCCAGGTGTGCTTTCAATCTAAGTGGAGAATCATAGGACGGGTGGTTAGGAGATAGGATTGCCAATATGGCCTGTCAGTGGGGGTACATGCAATTCACATTCGGCTCTTCTGACAGTGCAGGTGTAGAAATGGTGCTGACTTGATGGCGCAATCCTGGCAAGGGGTTGTCTTCTCAATTGAAGCAACGTTCCTGCTCGTCTGAGCAGTTCATTAAAACTGGAGGTCCCCTGTCAGTGTGCGAGCAGTAGATAGCTTAAAAAAAAGGTTTATTTTGCTTCAGTAGTGAGTGTAGGACTGTATTCAAATGCGTTTCAGCTCACGTGGAGCCTTTTCAGGAATAATGTGCATTTGTATCTGACACAGGTGAGATGAAATATTGTCCCACCTGTGTGAGTACATACTCCATAAGTTGATCAGCCAATTATTATTGTAGCAGAGTTTTTCCAATTTAAGAAGGGCACACACACCCCAAGGGTGTGCACCACTGAAAGGGGATTTGCCTCATGTGGATGTGACGTGGCCTCATGGCACACCTCCAATTTCCATCTTTTTGGGCATGCCCAGCACTCCTGGAGATGCTGGACTGCTCCCAGTCTCTACCCGCACCCGTGAACGGATGTCGTGTGCATGGCATCTATTCATCCTTTGCAGCAATGAGTGCTCCCCCCCCCTGTGGGACACTGGCCACAGATGGAATAGCAGGTCAGTCACCCCAAAAGTGGAACAGTTGGAAGGTATGCTATAGCTGTGTGGCATATTATGAATAGGGGACCCTAAAGTGTAGTATGATATTAAATGTAATATTTAAGCTCTATGCCATGTGACTACTCCACATGCCCCTTCATTGAGTTGGATACGTCACCCCCCATTCTGTGGCTCCAGCATCAAATCAACCACCTTATGTGTCTCTCCAGCCTCAAGCCAGCTCCCACCCACCCCTGTGTGTCTAAAGCCTTATGCCCCACCCAGGTGTTTTTGATCTGCCCCCCTCCCCTTTCTCTCCTTTTGATCACTTGAGGCCACAATTGGCAGGGTGATTGTGCGGTGCTAGTATGTGTGAAGGGGGCACGTTGGCTCTAGGTGCTGGCACCACTGGCTGGGGGGTAAGTGGGGCTGTGTCTAGCCTTGCATATAGTACATACATACTGCACTGATATACATCTTTCTCTTGTCTCAAAATATATCCCTTTTCTCTGCCCAAGACCTTTTTTTGGGCTACATCCACTCTGTGGATTGCCCTTCCTCACTTAAATTTATTTTCCTTCAATATTCAAAAACTCTCTAAACTGTGTCTAGATCACATAGCCCTACTAAGTACCATTTCTCATTGCTATCTGACTGATCTAAGGCGCAAAAAGTGCACGGAATCTTTTGAATCAAATGTCTAAAGGCACACAACCTCTAAGCGATTTCTATGAGCGATATAACGATATCGTTAAATTGCTCATGAATCGGCCACATTAATGTCGGAAACGACCAGTGATGCGCGCTCCCGCTGGTCGTTTCCGTTGACAATCATCGGCCGAACATGCTGAACAACCTGACGATAACGTCCGGTTGAGCATATAAGGGGATGATTGATGTGCCTACACTGAACGACTACACGTTCAGTGTAGGCACCGCACCAGACTGTGACATGACTGCACGATTACAATGTCGTAATCGTGCAGTCGTTTTTAGGTCTGTAAGTGGGATGTGTGCCTTAATTCCACATAGATTGTTAACTTCCAAACAGAGCCCTCTTATATTTTATCTGTATGCTAATGCACAGTCTTTTTATTACAGTTTGTCCCAATTGTAAAGTGTTAGGAAGTATGGTGACTTTTATATAAATTCCAAAGATAAATATTGGTTATATTACATTAGGCTAAGGCTTTCTATTGATAATCCTCTTTTCCGAAATTATTATAATTTAGGGAGATTGTTACTAATGTAGAATCGACAGAGAAATGAAGAACATACAAAAGTGTAACACTGTCCACACAATAAGCAGCAAATGTAAGATTCAACCTCCAGAGTAATGCACAGGCACTTCGTGCTTATCTCATTTTCTTTCACTTCAACCAGATGAGAAAAACTGCACTTGAAACTCCTCCATTCGAACTGTAAAAGAGCAGATCTACATCGGAGGATCTTTATATTCCAAGTGCCACTTGTCTCATCTGGTTAAATTTAAAAGAAATCGAAATGTGTGGCAAAATATTGTCTTCAAGTCAAATGCAACACTTCTTAGTAACATTCTGATGCAATTTCTTTTCCCTAAAGCGTGTTTCCCAAACTTTGTTACGAGGCACCCTGGGGTGCCGCAGCGTCTTACAGGGGTGCCGTGCGAGCCCGTCTACCATCGGGCATTTAATTTTTTATTTTTCAGGCTATAGGGTGAACAATAAGTTCTCCCTAACCAGTCTCTGTAGCAATGCGATTCTCCCGATTTTGAGAGAACCGCATTAGGAAAGGGCTGGGATAGAGAGCAGCAGGCAGCTCCAGATCTTCCTTCCTTCTGGTCATGGGGGAAGGAGCTGCTGGCTCCACATCAAGCAAGGTGATAGAGGTACCGCAGTCTGCCTGCATGTTTGTATGTATGAGGGACTCTGTATGTGTATATGTGTGACTCAGCATGTATGCATGTCATGTGACCCTGTATGTGTGTATGTATGTATGTGTCTGTGTGACCCTGCCTGTATGTGTGTATGTCTGTGTGCCCCAGCCTGTGTGTATGTCTGTGTGAACATGCCTGTGTGTGTATGAATATATGACCGGGTCTGTATGTGTATGTATGTGTGACCCTTGGCTTAGGGGTGCCGCAAAAAAATAAGGGTGCCGCGCACACACAGAGTTTGGGAGCCACCGCTTTAAAGTAATATTTCTGTTGCATGTATACCACAATTTAGTGAAGTGGCGTCAGAATTGTACTCTCTTTCAGTCAGGTTCTATGCCACATTCTTCAGCTTGTTACTTCTTGACTTTTTTTTTTTTTTGTTATAACGCCATTAAAAACTTAATGGGTAAAATTCAATTGTTTGAGCTCCCCTTCACGCCCGACGGAGCTATTCAGTTGTTGTTCCTGTCAGACGCGATCACCTGCCGGCATATCAGCTCGCACACCCCAGCTCTTTCTAATGGGATGTGCTACCTAGCTGAGACTTAATTCTACAACATAGAAAAAGAGAGAGACCAAATGCACCATACAACCATTAATAATTATACATCATATACAAGGTTTTTGGCATGAACCCCCATAATGTTAGGGACTTAACCGATGAGGTTACCTTGACTTTGGTGGGTAAGCTCATAACTTTGGCCAAATTTATGTCAAAAACATTGTATATGATGTATAATTCTTAATGGTTGTATGGTGCAATCTGGTCTCTCTCTTTTTCTATGTTGGTGCTATAGCAGCAAGATAAACAAAACAAAAAAAGCATGTTGCTTAAATAAATCACAAGAATCACATGTGGCAAAAGCCTGCTGCATATCCCTAACAACTAGATGCAGAGGAGGACGTTGACACACAGTAATACATATAAGTATATGTAAACCAAAAACAGACCTAAAAAATGGATAGGGATAAGGTTTAGAGAACTAAATACTAAAAATATCCATAAAGACAGAATATTATACATACGTATTCAATAAAGCAATGCACATAACAAAAAATCATGAGTATCCTGGACACAAGTATAGAAAGTTTTTAAAGGCATCAAAAAACAACCAAGCTAATTTACTCATTTAAACCAGAGGGAGCAAGACTGCAAACGATCTATCCCTCTGCACTCTTTGCAACAACAGTTTGCCTCTGTCACCTCCTTTTCTAAGAGGGGGAATATGATCAATAGGAGTAAAGCAAAAATTCAACATGGTATGCTTTTTGATAGCAAAATTTCTCGCCACTTGGGGCACCCACAAGAGATGATAAAGTGTTCACTATCTGTTGATTAAACCTAGTGTGAACAATAAAGTCACCACATATAAAGGAACACCTAATAAGACCTCATGCTGTTAGCAGGCACGCAGTCCTGCACAAAATGTGATCTTAAATGCAAATCTGGAACTCAAAGTCCCACAATTAATCTTCAAAATTGAAAGGGAAATCAGTCCATTTTCTTTTATCAATCTTAACATGAAATAGGAGAAGGTGAATTACACGTTAAAGTAGAAGTCCCAACTAAGTGTTCATCAAATTATATCGCACAAGGTAGGCTATTTAGAAAGTTACTCCAGCAGTGCACTGCCTGTTTCTTCCCTTATGTGTTCAGTTTGTAATAAGATTGCTGGTGGTCATAATCTATCCAATATCAGCTGATAAGATATAGAGGCCTCTGATGCGTTTCATATTGGAGACACGCACATTAAATAGGCTGTTCCATAGTCTGTTTTGTATAGAAGTATTTTTGTGCAAATAATTAATTAGAAACAGAAGTAAAAAAAAAATATATAGAAAAATTTATATATGAACCTCTGCGTAGTGAAAATAAACCACAGTATGTGAGATGGCAGATAGACCACAGCAACCAATACTTTGGTAAAAATTGTTCAGGACTCCATCAATAAGACAATACATATTTAATCATACATATAAATAATAAAAATATAAATATATCATATAATACATATAATAGCCTAAAATATCAATTGCGATTGCTTGAATTATTATAATATACAGCACCTCGTATAGTAATTGTGTTAAATATATCTCAATTTGTTCAATGATAATATCACTTGGTGTCCTGATGCAGTCCACAATCCAGCATACAATAGAACTGTTAATAAGGAATTTATCCTTCTAGTCAAACAGGTGATTTATCCTCCTCATGTACAGATAATGAGTTGATACACGGCAAACTTCCCGTGAGGGTAGTCGGTCAGTAACTGGCCAGTTCTGGACCAGCCCTAGGAGGCACTTTTATTTTACCTTAATCTACAGTACTTACTGAAATCCAATCTGTTTGATGCATCATTTTTCTTATATCCCACCAGTATATATTTGATACTATTTATATGATAAACCATTTCATATAAATACTCTATATGTCTTCAAATGCTACACAGATTGAAAAGGATAAATAAGAGAAGCACATTTGTGTATAACAGAAACTTAAAGCTGCACTACCACCCACTCTACGGGGCCATTCAATTCTCGTAGACATGTGCCTATTGGCAAAAATTACAGTACAGCAACATTACAAAAATCTGATGTTGGTGGCCGGAGAACTTTTCCCAACACCAGTAACTCGCTGCAATAGCTAAGAATTGTATAACCTCCCCTACCCACCTATATATTTCATTAACTTTATCTTTCCCCTAACCATGTGGCTGGTTTACCCACTCTTTGCTAATTCTCCTCATAGCCTCTGAATAAAACCGGTGCTGTATGATGCCACCATCAGTGGATCTGTGTCAGTGAGTACACTCATCCGTATCCATTTGGCAGCTGATTTTGCTTGCCTGTTCTGTATTACCTGGTTTGCCTCTCTATGAAACCTTTTTTTCCAGACTCTGAAGGCTGGGAGGAAGGAAGTTATTTAACTGATCTAGAATATAGTAGTGTGGCTTGCCACACACCTTCTGCGGTAGACAAAGTGGCCATGATTGGGTCTGTCTACACCTGGGTCCAGTGACCAAAGCATATTGTGAACATGTTGTGGTGCATCTTGCAGCAGACTGTACACACAGGATATATGTTTGTACAGTGCCTTGCAAGTATTCACCCCCTTTGCATATTTCATGTTTTGTTTTGCACACAACCTGGAATTAAAATGGATTGTTTGAAGGTGTGCATAATTTCATTCACAGAACATGCCTACAACTGTGAAGTTGTGTTTTTTTTTATATTGTGAATCAAACAACATTTAGGACAACATAACAGAAAACTTAAGCGTGCATAAATATTCACCCCCCCTAAAGTAAGTACTTTGTCGAGCCACCTTTTGCGGCAATTACAGCTGCAAGTCGCTTTGGCTAAGCCTCTGAGCTTGCCATATCTTGCCCCTGGGATTTCTGCCCATTCCTCAAGGCAAAACTGCTCCAGCTCCTTCATGTTGGATGGTTTCCGCTTGTGAACAGCAATCTTTAAGTCTGACCACAGATTCTCAATTCGATTGAGATCTGGGCTTTGACTAGGCCATTCCAACACATTTAAATGTTTCCCCTTAAACCACTCTAGTGTTGCTTTAGCAGTATGCTTTGGGTCATTGTCCTGCTGGAAGGTGAACCTCTGTCCCAGTCTCAAATCACAGGCAGACTGAAACAGGTTTTGCTCAAGAATATTCCTGTATTTAGCACCATCCATCTTTCCCTCGACTCGAATCAGTTTCCCAGTCCCTGCTGCTGAAAAAAATCCCCACAGCATGATGCTGCCACCACCATGTTTCACTGTGGGGATGGTGTTCTTGGGGTGATGGGATGTGTTGGGTTTGCTCCAGACATAGCGTTTTCCTTGGTGTCTGAAAAGTTAAATTTTAGTCTCATCTGACCAGAGCACTTTCCTCCATACATTTGGGGAGTCTCCCACATGCCTTTTGGCAAACTCAAATTGTGTCATCTTATTTTTATCACTAAGTAATGGCTTTTGTCTGGCCACTCTTCCATAAAGCCCAGTATGGAGTGTACGGCTTATTGTGGTCACATGCACATATACACCAGTCTCTGCTGTGTAACTCTGCAGCTCCTTCAGGGTTACCTTTGGTCTCTGTGCTGCCTCTCTGATTAATGCCCTCCTTGCCCGGTCTGTGAGTTTTGGTGGAAGGCCCTCTCTTGACAGGTTTGTTGTGGTATCATGTTCTTTCCATTTGATGATGATGGATTTGATGGTGCTCTGGGGGGGGGATCATCAAAGATTTGGATATTTTTTTATAACCCAACCCCGAATTGTACTTCTCAACAACTTTGTCCCTGACTTGTTTGGAGAGCTCCTTGGTCTTCATGGTGTGATGCCTCTTGCTTAGTGGTGTTGCAGCCTCTGGGGCCTTTCAGAAAAGGTGTATTTATACTAACAGATCATGTGACACTTAGATTTCACACAGGGGGACTTCATTTCACTAATTATGTGACTTCTGAAGGTAATTGGTTGCACCAGAACTTTTGAGGGGCTTCATAGCAAAGGGGGTGATTACATATGCACATGCCAATTTTCAGAATTTTATTTATAAAGATTCTTTATTATATATATTTTTCTCATTTCACTTCACCAAATTAGACTATTTTGTGCAGATCCATCACATAAAAGTCAGATAAAGAAAATAAATAAAATTACAGGTTGTAATGTAACAAAAAAAGGTAAAAAGCCAAGGGGGTGAATACTTTTGCAAGGCACTGTATGTATTTCTGTTTGGATAACTACGGCATGAAAACTGTTTTTCTGGCCACACAACTGCTGATATTGGTTATTATATAGCATGAATTATTACTTAAGGAGAGTAGGTCAGAATAAATTCAAGCAGTATTGTTTAAATTTGTTAAAGCAAAGATAATACAGAAGTCTACTATTATAGAGTTACTTTGTCTTATCACTCTGTGGGTAGGAGTGAGCCTAGAAATACCTTTTATGCATGATATTATAATGCATTAAATTGTGGGTTTTGATTGTTTGGTACAGCTCTGGACACATCCCAAAGGCACATAGCTAGTATCTACAGAGAGTACTACTGGTGCCTAGCTTTTTCAAGTACTTATTACTAATATCAATAGATGTACATCTTCCATGGATGCTCAGAAGATCCTGCTGGCTCCTAATTTGTCTCGCTGGCTCCTACACTATTTTGTTTATCCCAGGTTTAATATACAAATCAGTGATCCATATACGTATTCACACTATATCTTGGTTGTTTACTGTAGGTAACTGATGGAAACAGTCCAGTAGCCTAGGATTAGGGATGTTACCTCCCCGAGTGCATAGCGCAACTCGCCTCCTTCACTGGGCACTAACGGACACTGGATGTACATGAGAGCTAGTTGCAATAATGAGCTCATCTTCAGCAGGAAGGACCCATTTGATTGTTGAAATAAATAAAATAATTGCTAACAAGTGTTTTGTCACTCTAGTGCAGGCCTGGCTGATCTGTGGCTCTTTAACTGTTGTGAATCTCCGACCGATCAGCTGGTAAAGTATGCTGGGACTTGTAGTTTCACAACAGCTGAAAACCACAGGTTGGCCAGGCCTGCTCTAGTATGTTTTTTTTTTTTTTTTTTTTTCTTCTTCAAATGTTGAATTATATAATGGAAAAGGTGGAAGCATGCTAGCCCCATGTACAATATTTCAGTTTTAATTTGGAAGGAAATCTGCCAGGACTATAAAAAAGCATGCATACCAGATGATCTGCTGTAGTGACTTGTCTTTATTGATTCAAATGATTTATTGCGTTTTCTTTTTTGCACCCAGACCTTGTTTGACAACCAGAATAATGCAGCAAAAAAAGAGGAAGGCGAAAGCAATAACAAGAACGACTCTTCCAAGAAGATGTCCGTGGAGAGGGTTTACCAGAAGAAGACTCAACTTGAGCACATCCTCCTGCGGCCTGACACATACATCGGATCTGTGGAACCAGTCACTCAGGTGCCCACTTTTTTTTTTTTATTTCTTGCATTTTTGTGTTACAGGACGTGAGACTTAATGGCTAGTTCTACCCTAAAGCACGTTTTCAGCCAACTAACAGAACTGTAGACGTTCTATGCCATGATTTTCGGAATAAGGGAGTCCTCTTCTTGTCTCAGTGATGACGACTGAGAACAGTGTTGAGCTCTGATTGGACATGTCTGCAAGTTGGGGAGGGAAGGGTGTGGGTTGAAAATGTAGCTTTAATCTAGATTTGGCTTTGTAGAGCTGCGAGAGGCTTTGTCATTACACACACAGACGCACACTCATCACTGCCCTGTCACTTACAGGCAGTAATTGTGTGCCACACTGCTTGATGATTTATATGCATACCATCCACTCTTGTTTATTATTGTAAACTCTATTTAACCTTTTACTGCTCAGACTATGGCTCGTATTCAATTAGAGGCGAAAAGCCGCGAGGTTCCGAAGTACCGCCCTATTCAATTCCAGGACGTTTTCGCCTAGGCGAAAACTTCATAGGCAAAAACAGACTAAAAAGTTTCTCCACCAAAAGGCAGGAGAAAAGAAGTGCCAAATCCATATTTTGGGGTACTAATGTTGAGACTTTGTTCAGAACCCTTTTGGACCCCCCTCCCTTAATGACTAAAAATAAACAGGCAAAAAATAAATTAAAAATATACCCCCCCCCAAAAAAAAAAAACACGTAATTTTTTGGGCAAAAATGTAAAAAGTTTGGAAAATGGGTCTAAAGTACTAGAACAGGTATTTTGGGGTGCTGTATGGATGGGGCAGGTGTTTTTAGGATTGCAGGTGGCTGCAGCAGGTGTCTTTTTAAATCTGCACTTTATAGACCCTAAAATACCCATTTTAATGTACCCCCAATTTAACTACAGCGATTATTAACCCCCCCCAGCAAAAAATGGTTTCCATCATTTTTCCACACTTATGCAAATATGCACATAACAGCCCTTCTACTCAATTTAAGTACCCAAATTACTTTTATTAGGGTTATTAATACACTACTATTTTGATTCCCATGGGTGAGTTAGGCTTTATTCGGTGCTACAGACTGATTTCCCCCAAAAAAACTGACCTTTTTAGCCAGTACTGCTATTCGCTTGATTCGCCAATATGCGTTTTCACCTGTTTTACAATTGAATAGGGTGAAAAGCAAGTGTTCGCATTGAGTTAGCAGGCAAAAACTTTGGTCTCGATTCTATTCTGCGCGATGTGAATAGCGCCGGGAATCGGCTCCCGGAGCTATTCATTACACCGTGCAGCTAACCCCGACTAAGGATTTCTTCTTGCACCCCTCCGGTGATGTGAGCAGAAATCCAACAAAAGTCCCAGCGCGAGGCCATTTTCTGCCCTTAGTGCTGGGAAAACAGCATCGCGCTGGGAAGTTAGGTCGGGGATTGCCTGTTCTCGCGCCTTAAACAGGGTGTTTAGTCGCGAGAATGGGCATTCTCCGACTAAACAATAGCTCCGGGAGCTATCTCCCGGCGCTATTGACATCACGGGCTATTGAATCGAGCCCTTTGCCTTCAAAACACGCGAATGAGGTGAAAATATTGTGCTTTTCGGCGATCTCAGCTTTTCGCGGCTAATTGAATCCGGCCCAAAGTTTGATGCTTAGTAGATGTGCTAATTTCACTGGGGATAATTTGTTGTGTACTGGTGTGGTATCTCTTATGCAGAAACTAGAAAATACAGAAAAGAAAAGTAAATTATTGTTACATTTCAGTGATTTTGTCATCTGCACAGACTTGATCCCTAAATACTTTCCTATAGTCACTGAGGAGCTAATGCTAAACTGTTTACAAGAGGCATTGTGGGCACAGTAAGGGAAATGTTATATGTTTCAGGAGATTTACTCCTATTTGGAAATCCTTATCTCGCAAGCATTCTGATCAATAGATGTCATACCTGTACACAGAAAATAAATGTATGTTTTAGATTATAATTTAATGTACATTTAATACATATATGTGTATATATGTATGTGTGTGTGTGTATATGTGTGTATATATATATATATATATATATATATACACGCACGCACGTACGTACGTTCCGGCACTCATGAGGATAATCCATAATTGCTGGTCCGGGTGCCTTCCATAGTGTGTTTTCAAAATCCAGAAACACACTAGCACATACACAGTCCAAAGGCGGCACTCCGTAGAAAAAATTATATATATATATATGTGTATATATATATATACATATATATATATATATATGTATATATATATATATATATATATATATATATATATATGTGTATATATATATATACACACACACACAATGTTTCAATGTATGACACTGGAAAGACCATTATGGGATTGAGCTGGTGTTGGATGTAAGGGTTTGGTGCATGACATATGTTTGATACAGATATCCACTTGATTGGATGGATGCAAATATAAATAGGCACTACACTGCAGAAAGTTTAAAACACAATTTAAATGTAAATGAAGGAGAGCAATTTAAGCTCTAAGACCATATTGAAATATAATGTAAACAGTGAAATTATATATATATATATATATATATATATATATATATATATATATATATAATTTTTTAACTAACTGCTCGAATAAACATGAGGTTTCTGGTGCAAGCTTTGCTCAAACTGTGGATGCCCATCTCCCAGGACAAGTGACCTCTTGCTGATCGGAATCTACATCAACAATGTGTCGTTTTACAACTGTAGGTCACTATTCCCAGGTTTCACACACTGTGACAGTGCCCCCGGTATTTCCACGACCTGCAGCCAGTCTTAATAATGTCTACAGATTTCCTCCCTAGCAACCCCAATACGGAAGTTGTGCTTCCATGTTAATGAACGTAGTTTTCATACTGAACACTGATTTATAATTTGCTTCTGGTTGAATTAAAAGGTCTTTGGGCATTGTGCTAGAACCAGTGTTTGGAAGTGACTGCCCAGTTTCAGCATGGTGGAGAAGCATGGATTTGCCCGCATGCTGGAAGTAAAAGTCTTTTATCTGCATGCTGTGTGATCGTAGGGTTATCATACCTCCCTACAGTCCTGATTTCAGGAGAACAGTCCCTATTCGGGTTGTCCCGCTGTCAATATGGGGATGGAATTGTCCCAATCACAAGGGAGTTGTAGTCATGCCCTCAATGGGAAGACTGCACAATCACCATGAAGCTGCCATCCTCCATTATGTAGTCAGTCCCCCTGTCCCGAACTGCAGACCTCCATTTTTGGGAGGTATGGATTTATAACATGCTATCAAATGGTTCATTCTCTCTGCTTTAATGAGTTGACACATTAAAGGATGCATGCTTGTAGTGTAGTTGCCTAACAACATATATTCTTCAAAGTGAAAGGAATTTTAAAGCATTAAAAATAGTCACTAATATGTCACTGTGAGATGATCCATGTTACGTGCAGTTTTTAGGTTAATGAGCTGCTGTATTATGTGTGTCACTGCAGAAGGCCTGAAGATGTGGATAGAGACCAGAGCATATTAAACGCTTAAAGAAAACAAAGCATTGTTCCATTGTGTACTCTATAGCATCTCAGAATTGTTGTGCAAATGTCAGGCCAGCAATGTACTGGCAGCACCTTTAGCTGCAGACTGTATTATTTTACAGTTGGCTTTGGACTATACTCTTGAGTGAACAATGCTAACCAGTGCAGTTATCTTTATATAATTAATCTAGGGATATTGCATTTATTTTATTTTCATGTTGTGTATTTTATGTTTAGGCAATGTGGGTTTTTGATGAAGACATTGGAATGAATTGCCGGGACATTACTTATGTGCCAGGATTATATAAAATATTTGATGAAATTCTGGGTAAGTTATGTTTATAAAATTGTTTATCTGAGCTCCTTAAGTAATGTCAACTTGTATGTTCAAATGCCCTTGTGTTAGTGGTGCCGTAACGAACAGCGGGTAACATTCTAATTGAATGTCATTAACTGATCATTTCTTCACATTATTAATAATCATTTAATTAATGTTTAAGGTGCATACACACGATTTTTTGAACGATTATCGTTAACGATATCGTTCAATCCTTGAAAAAGTCATTCACTTTCTGAGTTAAAACGTTTGTAGTGCAGTCAGACTGACCAACTCACGATTTTCAGTAAGGGAACATGCAAAAATCGTTTGTAGTTCAAAAAAATCATTCATTACATTTAGTAAATGAACCATTTTGGTAAACGAATTTCGTTCATTTTTCCCTTGAAAAAATGAACGAATATCGTTTCCTAGAATCGTTCATTTACTAAATCGTTCATTTACTGAATGCAGCTTTAGAGTTTTACCAGCTCTCATTTGCATCCACTTTCTTTTCTCTAGCTCCAGCATCCCTGACAAGTGCTAGTACCTTTTGAGATGGTGTTTTCTGTCTCACTGTCTCAGCAGTTGTATTGGGGATAACTGTTTACCCTGCCAATTACAATAAATTCAGGACCAACAGAATTCCAGTGGCTAATATATAGGCGCAATCAGTCGTCTTATATTTGGCTGCGTGTACCTTTTACTGGTATAAACGTCACACAATAGTTGCTTACTAGTTCAGTAGCACTTACTTGATGCCCCTCTGTGTGAAATCACAGCAGCTAAGGATTTGGCATTGTTGTGCAACAGGTGTGAGGCTGGCATTGGAAAAATGGGAAAAGACAGAGCAATTTAACTCACTCCGTCGCTACCATATGATTGCTATGTATTCGATTGAGGAGGCCTTTGAGAAAGTTTTCAAGATGAAAGGAGGTTGGGTTTATGTATATAAATCTGAAGCATTTAACAATTTATTGCTTGAAAAAAACAAAACAAAAACAATTTCTCTGTGGAGTGATTCACACACAGGGGACTTTGTAACTACATGTTATTAAAGGCACCGCAACCTGCTATTGCTATTGTCCATATTTTTATTAAACATTTTGTCATATGACTTTCTCTAAGCTAGATGTAAACAAATCCTGATGGACAGTTATGGTGCGTACACACTGGGCGACTGAACAATAACGATATCGTTATCGTTCAGTTGTCCACTTTATCATCCATTTTTAACACAAAAACAATTAACGATAACGACGACGCGCGTTCCCACGGGTCGTTCGTCATCATCGTTCATCGGGTTAACATGCAGGCCAACCTGGCGATGTCGTCAGGTTACTGCATGTTATGGAATGGGGGAGAGAGCCCAGCGCTGAACGATATCTTTAATGATATCGTTCAGCGGGTGTGCTCAATGTCATGAACGACATTGAGCACATCCTGCCGGGGACACACTAGACGATATCACTCAGGGAGCATATCGTCTAGTGTGTACGCACCATTAGCCAGTACACACAAATAAATAAGATTCATACTGACACCTAACATACAGTATGAGCCATGACAGTGGATGTACATCTAGTCAGTGTGTTACTGAACAGACAAATGAGAGCCAGTCGCAAAAGGGATATCTCAAAGCCCCACGTAGTATGTAAATCGTCCAGTGCTAGACGCAAGCAAATGTGTTTCTAAGTAGGGTTCCTTTAATTTGCCAATTTAAGCATTTTGAATCCTAGAATTTATGACCCAACATTACTATAGGTGTGTTATAACCGTATTACTAGCTGTTAATGAATATATACTGTGTTCAATTTGAATTTTCTTTACATTTTTCAGTCAATGCAGCCGACAATAAGCAAAGGGATAAAAACATGAGTTGCATTAAAATTTCTGTTGATCCGTAAGTACAAAGATATCTTCAGATTTCATATTGTGCTTAATTGTATTTCTCACTTTGTACAGTCTTTATGGTTTTCACAATGAAACTTTTCTGCAAAATATTCTTATTTGGTCATGAATTTTTCACACCCTTTGCATGTGGAATTTACCCTAGGTTGCTCCCAGTCCTTAAAAATGCTAATGGCTCGCTCTAAACTGTGTCTAGGACAGCGGCTCTATATTGAAAGATTATATAGTGCAAAACTGAAATAGAGCGTCAAAAGCATAAATTTGTATGTAGATCTAAATGTGAAATAAAAAGTAAAAATAAATATAAAAAAGTAATAAAATAAATTAAATGATAAACCAGCGGTGACAATATAATAATATTATAGCCTTTTTTGCATAATTTGTTTGGGGAGTCCGGTATATTTTCCTGCTGACTTGTAATGTCCGATTGATATGGATACTGCGCAGCTGTCTCTAGATGGCGTAGACTGTGGTCTAACGAACTCATTTTATCTGCCTCCCTGTTTTTCGCCGGCTGCCGTCCACTTCTTTCTTCAGCAGATATGGGGATCTTGCATCTGGCCGAGGCTCCTACTCCTTCTAAAACTTTAGTTTTCTCCTGGCTCCCGCTACCGTCCAATGCGTTTCATTCTCTTGGCACTTAATCAAGGATTTCTTCTTTATTACTTTTTTTTTTAATTCACATTTATATCTGCATACAAAATTTATTCTCTTAGGTCTTTCAGTTTTGCTCCCAGTCCAACCTAAAGCGCACCAAACCGCTAAATGAGAAAGAGACAATTAGGCAGTATGGAATTGTCATTGGGCATTGCAGGAGATTTTCATTATTCATTTTTTTAAATAAAATTGTATTGCATTTTTTAGATAAGACAGAGCTGGTACAGTAAGACAGAGATATATAAAGATTATGAAGTATGAACTAGATGATTCCCTATGAAAATAGTTGAAAACAAAGGAAACGGCATATACAAGTAACGGCCTGGTGACCATGAGAACACAGAACATAAGAAGAAAAGAGGGGTGTTTTCTGTACCAGATGTAAAGGAAAATAAGCAGGGGGACAGAGGGAAGGTTAGTAGAGGATTGGGGCAGAGTGTGAAATGCTGCGAACCAAGTCAAATGGAGTGGTATATCCGTATTAGATTTAGGCAGTAACCTAGTTGTGGGTATCTGAGGGGGCACACCTGTTGTTGGGGCATTCATGAAGTATGCTAGTGATCTATTCCAAGCAGTAGGTGTTCAAAATAAGCTTGCGAAGACTATCGGATTAAGGAGGTTCCGAATTCAGCAGCTATAGCACATGTCTCAATGAGAACATGTCCGATCAACTTCTTCGCATGACTGTCTGTATTATGTAGGTCAGTTGATTTTATGCATTTCACAATAACTGCACTTACAGATCGCTGGCGCAATTGTAGCAGGGAAGAAAGTTGCTAAACTGACTTGTAGGGTATGGTGGCATACAATGACAGTGCCACATTGATGGTCACTAAGCTCTTCTATTGTAATGTCCTAACTATTCAAGGCTTAGCTTAGTTTTTTTTTGCTATTTGTATTTGAGTGGCCAACATATAATTTTGATATCTGTTATAAATTCCATATGTCTCCTTCCATTAAAATTAATTGGACAAACTCATATTGCTATTTTCTTTCATTAAATAAGTGACTTTTATTTTCCATTGTCAATTTGCATTTTACACCTATATTTATAGATAGAAAATTGTAAATATTGTATGCTGATATTGCGCAACATTTATTTTGTGTCAAGTGACCCCTCCTTTTTCTGTGCTTATAGCGAATCTAATATCATTAGCATATGGAATAACGGCAAAGGAATTCCAGTGGTTGAACACAAAGTGGAGAAGGTCTATGTTCCTGCTCTGATTTTTGGACAATTATTGACCTCAAGCAACTATGACGATGAGGAGAAAAAAGTTACAGGTAAGTTCATTGTTTTGACATTGAGCTAATTAAAATAACATAAACATTTGTTCCTTGCAGGTGAAGCTTATTTTAATGAACTTTTAACTTCAGTTATGCAAGAAGTTTCTGAAATACAATAGTTTAACAGCTTAGTCCATGAGATCTTGTTTCAAAATGTTACTGGGAGGCTTGGCATTTCTGTGCTCTCTGTATCTGCCCATGCTATTGTGTATGGATATCAATAATTGTTACGTATTATTACAGTACAATTTTATTTTTTAGGGGGACGTAATGGTTATGGTGCTAAACTTTGCAATATATTCAGTACAAAATTCACAGTGGAAACTGCTTGCAAGGAATACAAACACAGCTTTAAACAGGTATGTTTATAGGCAGTTTATGCTCAGTTGTTGTCTTTGAGTAACTATATATGTGTGCTTTTTGTGCCTTATTTGTGCAGGACTTAGAGGTGTCCTCATACACTATTGCTGCAGTTTCACCAAACCCCTTCTCAGTGCGTCCAGTCCCGTGGGACTCTGCTTGCGTCAAGCGTCTTTTTTTATCCGAATGTGTCGTAACACTGCACAAGTCGAATGGGACCTTGCTTGCGCCAGGCGTCTTGCGCAACATTACGTTTTGAGGCTAGTTGTATGAGGCCACATCTATAGTTATTTGTGTGCTGCAACAGTATAATTACAAAATTAGGTTATATCCTGCTGATATTGAGTGATCGTGTTCTCACTACAGTTATTACACCATACAAACACAAGCTTTAAGGGATTTTATGGTGGGTTTTTTTTTAATCTAGCTTTTTTGAACAATGGGGACTTTTCTGATATAAGGTAAATACATCATTGTGTGTGAGTATTACAGTTGGCCACATTTTATAATCTAATTATTTGAAGTAGAAAAAAGGTGTTGTGAGCTAGTAAGCCTGTAGTGTTATATCAGCTATATAGCTGCTTACAAACAAATAGGGTCTGCACCTGTTATGAATATCAATAGAAAAGGAAGAATATGAGTGCCTTGTATAGCAGGGGAGAGAAACTCTGAGCCAGTCTACATATACAAAACGTATAATAATAATAAAGAAAGCAAACAAAATTTGTAAATTAAATAATCATATTGATGAAAAAGGAGTGACTGCAGTTATCAATGCATATGTTACAGTTGAAAACAATGCTTGAACTGCTCCGTTCTCAACACAGAGGGCAGACTGATTTGAAACATAGAATTTGACGGCAGAAAAGAGCCCATTTAGTCTGCCCCATTTTTAAACATATTGTTACCTCAGCCCGTATTGACCCTTACTTCTTCTGAAGGATATCCTTATGTCTATCCCATGCATGTTTAAATTGCTCTACTGTCTTGGCCTCTACCAACTGTGATGGGAAGCTATTCCACTTGTCCACTACCCTTTCTGTGAAGTAATTTTTCCTCAAATTTCCCCTGAACCTACCACCCTCCAGTTTTAGAACATGTCCTCTTGTTCTAATACGACTTTCTTTGAAGAATGTCTCCTTCCTTTACCTTGTTAAAACCATTTACCTTGTTAAAACCATTATTTTATATATATATAATATTTGAACGTTTCTATTATGTCCCCCCTTCTCTGCTCCAAACTATACATATTAAGATCTTATAGTCTTTCCTGGTACGTTTTGTGGTGTAGACCTTGCACCATTTTAGTTGCCCTTCTTTGTACAGTCTCTAATGTATTAATATCCTTCTGGAGATATGGCCTGCAGAACTGAACAAGGTATTCGAGATGAGAACGTACCAATGACCTATACAGTGGTATTATGACTTCTTTCTGCTACTGATTCCTCTCCCTATGCAACCAAGCATCTGACTTACCTTCCTCATTGCTTTGTTACAATGTTTGCTTGCCTTTAAGTCACCTGAAATAGTGACTCCTAGAACCCTCTCCTCTTCAGTAGTTTCCACTATTGTGCCATCAATACTATATTTAGCCTTTGGATTTTTGAGACCCAAGTGCATGATCTTGCATTTTTTGGCATTAAACTGTAGTTGCCACGTTCTTGACCATTCCTCTAGTCTACCTAGATCATGAATCATTTGCTTTACCCCTCCTGGTGTGTCTATACCTTTTTTCAGATGACACAAAGGTATGCAACAGGGTAGTTTCGCTTCAATACCATTTGCAATGTCACAAATAAAGATATTAAAAAGCACTGGACCAAGTACAGATCCCTGAGGTACTCCACTGGTAACATTTCCCTCTTGAGACTGCACTCTATTTACTACAACTCTCTGTTTCCTATCCTGCAGCCATGATCTTATCCATTCAACTATCTTTGTATCCAATCCCATGCTTTCCAGTTTATTTAACAGTCTGCGATGTGGAACAGTGTCAAAAGCCTTACTAAAGTCTAGATAAGCTATATCTATGGTCCCCCCTTTATCTATTTCCTTAGTCACCCAGTCAAAAAAGTCAATAAGACTTGTTTGACATGATCTGTCCCCCAGTAAATCCATTCTGTTTGGGGTGCTGCAAATTGCTGAATTTGAGATAATCTACGACTCTTTCTTTTAAGAGTGTTTCCATCAGTTTCCCTACTACTGATGTAAGGCTCACTGATCAGTAGTTGCTTGCCTCTTCCTTGCTTCCACTTTTGTGCAGTGGGACAACGTTTGCTCTTTTCCAGTCCTCTGGAATTACTCCAGTAGCTAGTGACTGGTTGAATAATTCTGTTAATGGTATTACCAGCACCCCTTTAAGCTCTTTTAGTATCCTTGGATGTATCCCATCTGGCCCCATTGATTTATCCACTTTCAGTTTTGAGAGTTCTGTTAGGATCTTCTCCTCTGTAAATGTGCTTGTTCCTACCTCATTTTTCTGATCACACCTGCAACTTAACTGTGGCCCCTGGCCCTCTCTCTCAGTAGTGAATACTGAACAAAAATAATTATTAAGATGATCAGCTATTACACTGACTCCCTCTTTCTGTGTTTAGTCTATTTATTCCACCTTTTGTTTTTCTCCTTTCGCTTATATACTTAAAGTTGCCCCCTTTACCCATTGACTGTGCCATTTGCTCCTGATCGTAAACACAGTAAATATAATGAGCAGTTTCTGGGTCCCAAAACAATTTTTGCTTTTGAGTTCACCCTATGCCATGAGACCATCCCACATGCCCCACTATGGAAAGTCATACTCATATTTTCAGTTAAGTACAGATAATGATTATAAATACATTTCCTTGATCTCAAATAGTAGACAGGTGCAGTGCTGTGGGTAGAGAGGGAGCTAAGGGTAGGCTGTGGTGGGACCAGTTAAAAAGCTTGGACAGTGCTGGGGGACAGGTAGCAGTTGGGGTAGAACTGGAGGTTGAGGCAGTCAGCAGCTATGGTAGAGCTGGGGATTCAGGCAGTGCTGGGTTTAGGGAGGGAGGTGTCAGGCAACAATTTAAAACAAAACAAAGAATTGTTCACTTGCAGCGTAATATCTCAATTAAATATATATATATATATATATATATATATATATATATAATAATCCAATAAATAAAAATAGACCTATGTAAAATATATCACTACAATAATCACATAAAATTGTCTAAATTTGATAAATCCACAAATATCAACCGGCAATATAAAATCATGTGGGTGAGTGATAATGGTGTAGAAACAATAAATATAAAACCCAATAATAGCAGCTGTGTGATGCTGTGCTGATGGCTACGTGGGTTAGTAAGCTCAAGCAAGCTGTAACTGCGAAATAATCACTCAGCACTTAAGCGCCTGATAATTTCAGAGATGTTCGCAATGCCGATTTTTATGCTGATCAAGCGATTTTTTGCTATTGCACCTGCTTATAAGCTACACTGGGCATGTGCAGCTATTGTCTTGCTATTCCTCACATACAGAGAACCCATTTGCAAAGTTAGTGACCAGTAGTCAGCTTTTGGGGGAGATAACGGGGTGGTTAGAAATCTACAGGCGTGTCTGACCGTTTAAACACCGTTACGTGGACGGCCATAAATTAGCAGTTGCTATCTCCTACGCAGCATGCGAGCCCCCTGCGTGTCTGGAGAAACGCTGTATTAGAGACAGGTCAGACCTTCCACAAGGGCTGCATAGCTGGTCAATGTTACCAATATATACACTAGTAAGTGACGTCGGACGCATATAAGAAGGCAGCAGTGGGCGTCCCTAAGCTCGAGTAAGCTTTGGAAATGTCAGCATATTTTCGCAGCTGTGGTCCATGCGAATTCGCATCTGGCAATCGCATAAGTGTATTATTTCTGAATCAGGCTCTAACACCATTTTAATATGAGCACATTCACATTGACTAAACTGGGTCCACACAATTGTTAAGGCCACTGATATTAGTATAGGTTAGGCTCAAAAATTAAATGCACCATTGTCCATTAGTGGTGAAAATTTATTGTAATGCTAATGAATACCCACTGTTGGTCAGTGAAAGGTGCATGTAGTAAGAAAGAAAAATGTGTTCAGAAAATAACATAGAATTTGAACTGTGAGCTGTTTGCTCTCACCCTCACTAGACTCACAGGTTAGCTGTCCTAGTAGTACTCCCAGCTGCTTAAACCTTCAGAGCCTAGAATCAATGCAGGGCAGACGGTGTTCCAGGCTTGCAGGCTCAGTAGTCAATGCTGCAACAGCAGCGTATGTGCTGTGATTAAGTGGTAGATTAGAATTGTTTAGCTGTCCAGCCTGTGTAAACTAATACTAAATGGAGTCGCTGGGAAGGTCATGGGTGGGTGAATTCCACAATATCACCGTAGAGACTGTGTGCTGACTAGCCCTGCTGGATGTGTGCACACTGACAGCCTGGTGTCTCTCAGCTGGAAAGTAATGCAGCTGGTGAGGAGGCTTTGAGAACCGGCAACAGGAAGAGTAAAGATCCACGTACTGCCACTGGTCACACTGTAGATGGAGAATGCCATCAGACAGACAACACTGGGGGAGTGGCTAGAGGATTATCTTTGCCAATTGGGAGCCGCTCAGGGCAGGCTGCCGGCAGCGATTGGCTGGGGACCCATTGAGGATTGCAAACATGTCGGGTGAGTCCCAGACTCCCAGCACGTCCTACAGGACCCGTTCATTTTTAAAAACTGGGTCCCTCCTTGTAGCGCGTAAAAAGGCGCTATAGCGCGTATTTTCGAACTCTGATATATATTTCTCCTTCATCCACTAGGGGACACTGGAGTTCAAGACAGTGGGGTATAGACGGTGGTAGAGCAGAGCCTGGCACTTTAAATAATTCTGAAGTGTGACTGGCTCCTCCCCCTCTATGCCCCATCAGCCCCAGTTTTTAGAATGTGTCCGAGAGAGCCGGTCACACAGGGCTGAGCTCCAGCCCACTCTTAGTATTTTTTCTTTTATTTTCCTTTATTTTAATTTCTAGCTTTCACAAAGCATTGAGGACAGGCTGACAGAGTACTGCGTCTGTCAGCCTGCTACATGGAGGCATCAGGTGACCCGCCACCACTAAAAAAAGAGTGCGTGTCGGAGTCCCAGGCACCCTGGCAGTAGCTCAGGGAGGACACGCCACAGCTTAATATAGAGGCTGTGTCCGTGCTTCCGAATGCCTAGCCGCAGCCCTGATGCCAGCAGTGGTAAGTATAGCTCTGTTCCCCTTATGGGAAACGGAGTTTAATCTGCGGCCCCTGCATATACTGTAGTATATCCCCTCCTGGAATCCTGTAACGCCGCTAGCGTTATTACAAGGGGCGGAGCTACCGCGCATAGAGCGCGGATACCAGTACAGGGAGACTGTTCAGACAGTCTGTAATGTTGCTGCCTAGCAGCATGCCTTATCCCTGCACGATGAGCGCTGTCTTACTTTATAGAGCCTGACAGCGCTCTGTTTGCTGCTCTCACGAGAGCCGGATCTTCCCTCTGCTCTATCCCCAAGAGGAAGGAGCCTGCCGCGCCCCGCTACTCCCATAAGGGAGTCTACATAGCACCAATTGGCGGGCTTAGGGAGCTACTCAGCGCGGCTGTTCCCTGCCGCGCTGGGGCTTGTAGAAGCGCTGGCTTCTGCACACAGCCGCCAGGGAGCGAGGCTGTTATTCACAGCGCTCTCGGCTGCGGGTTGCGGCGCCGGTGCTTGTATGAAGATTGCACCGGCGCTGTCTATTTCATTCCCGCTCCACCACTCGCTTTATGCCTGCTATACATTGTTTGCGCCCCGCCCGCTTATTATAGTAGGGGCAGAGTCTACTCCATGCTGGCGTGCACAGATGCCGCCATACTCCAGGAGTATTATTAGCATATGCACCTGCCTTAAAAGGAGCCGGGGCTTATTGCCAGCATCACCTGCATCCTCACTCTGGAGTTGTGTGGGGGGTGCAACCCTTAACAGGGTTGTGGGTTTTATTCCCAGTACGCCCTAGCTGTTTGGAGTTTGTATGTTCTCCCTGTGCTTGCATATGGCCTCTACCGTTTTTTTCTTTCCTTAAGCCTACAGCACCTGGTCTTATTAGGTTTAACGGCACAACTGTGGAGTTTGTACTTTAACCTGCAGTCCTTATAGAGATCTGGCTCTGCCTCATCTCGGTTATATTGCAAGTAGTTCCCCTACGGAACTGGGCAGTGTACTGGTTTAATACTATATAAAAAAAAAAAAAAAAAGGACCCGCCGCCACTATTATAGAGTGAGTGTCCGGGTCCCAGGCACCCTGAAGCACGGGGAGGAACATGCCACAGCCTAATATAGAGGTTGTGTCCATGCCACTTTGCCCACCACATATCTATCAGCGCCTACGGCCACACACCCGATCTCGTCTGATCTTGGACGCTAAGCAGCGCCAGGCCTGGTTAGTACTTGGATGGGAGACCGCCTGGGTATTCCAGGTGCGACAGGCTTATTACATTGAACATCTGGGGCAAATATGCTTGATGTGTAACAGAATAATGCAGTGTGTTTCTTGCATCTATAGCTGCCAGAGATCACTCTGCCTAAATAGTTGGGGCCACTGTTCTGGCTGCTGCCAGAAATGACGGTTATTGCATATCTTTAACCCAAGGTTAGCACAAGGGTGCGTCCCATCCCCAGGCTTAGGCCTCACATTGGCTCGCCTTAAGAATGAGCCGTACTCTTCTCATGCACATATGTGGCTGCACATATGTTAAATCTCAACAGCCTTCGGTGCTTACCTTAGAAGGTATGCATCTGTGCATCTATAGGGATTTATATCTTATTTATTCCCTTATACTGTGGTTTCTCTTCAGATCGAATAAATCTTTCGCCTTTTACTAAAGATTTCCGTGGAGAGGAACAATCATGAGTTTCATGTAATTTTTTGATGCCCGGCAGCTGCTGGGCTGCACACACAAGAAGTAACGTATGGCCGTTGTAGTGGTTGGCATTGCTGTCTCACATCACTGAGGTCATCTTTTGATTTCCATCATCTGGAGCCAGAAGGGCACACCTGATAAGGCGAGTACACCGGTAACGGAAGAGTCCCAGGATCGCAATCGGTCTGGGATAGTACGTTGCTAACATTTCCTGCCCCAACACCGTAGCAGAATGACGGCCACGCGCGGCACATGAGTAGTCTCCCTGTGTGGAGGTAAGCCACATGTATGTATATACTTGTATTTTGTACTAAACCCTGCGTTTAGACCTGGGGCTCAGTTCCTTCTAACTATTGCCCGTGTTATATTTTTCAAATTATATCGCCACCTACTAATCTTGTATGTAGGTACGCGTAGGCATGTAGGGATTTATGTATGTGTTATGTATATATATATATGTGTGTGTGTATATACAGATGTATGTGTGTGTGTATATGTATATATAATATATATATGTATATATATGTGTGTGTGTGTATATATATATATATATATATATATATATATATATATGTGTGTGTGTGTGTGTGTATATATATATATATATATATATATATATATATATATATATATATATATATATTGCTTCTTGTCCTTACCATTAAAGCAGGGGTAGGATATGTTCTTATCAGTTTTATGTCTGATACCTAGCATATTTAAAGAGGATGCTGCGATGGGAGGCTGGACTCTCCTGATCTGGTAGTTTGTTCTATAACTCCGCTTTACACCATCTCTCCCTAGGGATTGGGTGGTGTGTGTATATTATGTATATAATTATGGATATGTGTAGGTATTCCTATACTTCCACATTCATTAAGATACATCTTATTCCACGTCTGGAAAGCTGCCAGGGTTTACCAGAAGCTGTCGCTTATATCCATACATATTATATGGTGGCTCTATAGATTAGAGACATGTTCTGCAGCTTACATAGGATAGTCAGAGACTCCTACGGCATTGCTTTTAGTATGGACTCTATACATGTCCTGGGGCTTTCCTGTATGTCCACACATGTATATAAGGATATGTACTTACACCCGCCTCGGGTTATAGTCCTGTTTCCATCAGTCTATATCTACAGTGTCCACTTCAGGGGACCTATTAATTACAGCTACACTCTAGGGCGCACTTAGTAACAAACTTGTAAGACACTAGGAATGCAATGTGTGTATATATAGATATAGCATGCTGATCTCCTGGTGCGGGATATGTGTATGTGTGTATATGTGTATATATATATATATGTAATGTAGCGTGCGGATCTCCTGGTGCAGGAGTTTGACAAGTGACTTACTATGTCGGTACTAACTCTTCCTTTCAGAGAGTTTGCCTTTTCATGCAGCTATGTTTATATGTGTGAATGTGTATATATACTGATATATTCCCGTTCCTTGTATGAATTTTCCTAATAATTGGAGAAATCTGTTTTTGCCCCTGACTGGCGTTATCACTACGGATATATCTCTTCTTTACTTGGGATAATTAACGCATTCTATGTCTATGTACAGGTACCTTTCTCGGTATCGATTCTGGTACCTTATATTATTGTCTTGTCGCATATCTCACTACAATAGGTATCTGTAGGTCCCTTGGGTACATTTCCTATCAGTACATAGAGAATCCAGGATCTATTCCATCCTCATGGCTTATTTAGTTAATTTACATGAGGCCTAGGGCCACCCGTCGATATAGGCAGGGTCTGGCCTGGGTTGTATCAGATTGTGGGCGTAATACACAATTCACCATTATAAGTGTTAATGTAAGGGTACACTAGCAGACCGTTTTTGGGGTATGTGTAATCTCTATATGGATACATATCCCTAATGGAACAGGCTCAGGTATAGCGTCCTGTTGTACGACCTTCTTGTCTCCATTAACAATTTGCTAGTTTCTACAGTATTTTCTTCTGCAGCATCTCCAGACTGAAGTCCGTGCTGTAGAGCATTGATCTTTGCCACTGAGGCTACTCTCTGTACCTGACGTGGTGGTTTGCTGTGAGATGAATAAGGTCAGTGACATCCTACATAGCGTCCAGAGGGCTTCTGGTCGCTCACAGGTAAGCGGGCTTACCCCACTAATGCCTCGGCAGATGCTTTCTTTTTCATGCATCCTGACATAGCTGTTGTTCTCTCTTATGCACCCTAGTTGCTGTCCTAGCAGCCTTCCGCTCTTTTAAATCAGTTGGCTGTACACTTTAGAGCTTTCCTGGTGTGTGGGTGCATAATTGCAACATTGAGATTTGTGACCCTATTCTACTGGAATCTGTTGGGGTTATGGACTGAAGTACATCTATGGGCTAATGCACATCTTTACTATAAAGTGTGACAGTCTCTATGTTCCATACAGGGGGCCTGGTTTGTTTCCTGTTCAGTATCTGTTGATAATTCAGCACACTGACAGGTACCTGAATGGTACCTTCATAGTTGTCCTAGTGCTTTAGCCTTGCGGATGGGATACTTCCCTATATTGGTAGCTCTCCCTGGGTGGAGGTGGCATCCGTGCTCTTTTTCTGCTAAGGGTATCCTGGGTGTTTTCATACTATGTTCAGGCCAGTTGTTGGTACTGATTACACTCTACCATCATGTAGGAAGTTGTCTGCTGTTTGACAGGATGGGTGGTACTGCCGTCTGACCCACTGGAAGGAATTGTAGTCTCAATCCTCTCGTATCCGCCTCTGCCTCATGCCAGTGGGATCTCCACTCGTTGACAACTTCTATGGTTTAAACCTTCCACTGGTTACCAACCCTTTAGTAGTTGGACCTCGAGAATGGTTCAGGGCGACTGTTAGGTCGTGATTCTTGCCTCCTTGTTTGCTTTGTTAGGAGTCTGTGGACAGGTCCAGCTCTGTCTCTGTATATTGGTCTCATTATACTTTTTATCTATATGATGTCCCGCAGTGCTGGGATTCTGCTGTCTGAGACTGTTGCAGCTTCCTGTAGTTGTCGCTAATACGGTTTTCTCGAGTTTTGTTCTCATGTTACTGCCATTCTATGGATTCTAGTTGGGGTTTTCTGCTCCCAACGGTCTTGCTTGGTCTGTTTTTGGCTGAGCTTACGGTGTTCTGATGCTTTTCATCTGCGGGTACTCTCTCTAGCCGTATTCCATTGAATTTACGCTGTAAGTTGTGGAATGTCTGTGACTGTTCAGCAAGGAGCTCTGATTGTCTCCTGGCTCTACGACATGCCTCCAGTCTTGGGCTGTCCCTGTTTCGGTTGGCCGGGAGGTCGGCAAGTACTCCGCGCTTCCCACCCGGGAGGTTGGCTTTGGGACGTCCCCACTGTCTTGAACTCCAGTGTCCCTTAGTGGATGAAGGAGAAAACAGGATTTTGGTACTTACCGATAAATCCCTTTCTCTGATTCCACAGGAGACACTGGACGCCCGCCCAGCGCTGCGTTCCTGCCGTTTTGTTGGGTCCTTATCTAGTTGTGTGACTGCATGTGTTCCCTGCAGAGGGTTCCTCTGTTCTTCTTCGGTCGGTATTGTTCCGTTCTGTGGTCTTCTCCTTCTCCTCATTTTCCTATTGTCTACCGTCTCCTCTCGGGCTCAGTTCTTAAACTGGGGCTGATGGGGCATAGAGGGGGAGGAGCCAGTCACACTTCAGAATTATTTAAAGTGCCAGGCTCTGCTCTACCACCGTCTATACCCCACTGTCTTGAACTCCAGTGTCCCCTGTGGAATCGGAGAAAGGGATTTATCGGTAAGTACCAAAATCCTGTTTTTACTGTCCAATATAAAGTAAACATTCTAATGATAGAATATAAAGTGTCGTGTGCATGAATGTGAGACTGTTCCAGCAGTACTTTTTGGATATGGCTACAGTATGTAATCTTAAATCTGGGTATTGAATAAGGATTCCTGTGTTCCTATGGTAATCTGTTCTGTCACTGCCATGCATGATGGAATTAGGAACCAGTGATGAGCACCCTCCGGGTTGTGTCTCACTGATGGTATTGAAATCTCCGTGCAAGGTGTCAAGGAATGTTCAAATGCCGTGGAGAAGAGGTACGTCAGAAACAGCACGCTGTCAGGCTGTGTATTAACAGGGTCCTGGTTTTTGCTGCACAGCCATCCACAATGCCTTTAAAGTGTTTTCTGTACTGCTTTCAGTTTCCTAAGCAGATGATTAAAGTTGCTCTGCTACCTAGCAACACCTTTTTTCTTTAGGTGACCCTACCTTTAGCCAAAGCCTCAGAGGTTGCTACATGCAGCATTTCTCTGGACCTTGCTGGTTCTGTACTACAAAAAAAACTAAAAAAATAAATGTAAAAAAAAAAATAATAATAATAATAAATATATATATATATTTATATATTTTTTTTACTATCTATAAATGTCTGCATGTAGGTCCAATCACAAGCCACAGTCTCTTGATTCTGACTGAGAGGCAAAATGGCTAGATTTAAGCATTTGTATTTTGATTGTGCTATTTAAATTCCAATAAATTCTGCACCTGCTCATGCAGTTTGCATGCACTGCAAATGTCTTTCCCCTGTCAGAGTAGAATTTTAATGTGCAAAGCAATCTAATTTTTCAGCTGAGTGATCTGATTAAAACTGATTACATTGCTGTAATGTTTGTGGCTAGCTTATTTATTGAAGTGTGTTTGCAGAAATTCAGTATTTTGCTCAGATCTGATAGATGTTGGTGGCCAGTTTAGCTGTTGGATACAAAATACATATTGACCAATTTCAAACCCAAGAACTGATTTTGAAATTCTAATGAATATATGTAACTAAAACTGATGTGAAACTTTTCCTCACCTATCCATGTTTAGCACTAAACTAATTTTTTTTTTTTTGCCAACCAGACATGGATGAATAATATGCTTAAAACCACAGAACCGAAGATCAAGCATTTTGATGGGGATGATTACACATGTATTACATTCCAGCCAGATTTATCCAAATTTAAAATGGAGAAACTAGACAAGGACACTGTAGCCCTCTTAACAAGGCGAGCTTATGACATTGCAGGGTCCTGCAAAGGTGTTCGAGTCCTTCTCAATGGAAAGAAGCTGCCTGTAAGTGTCTTCAATAATTTCAAGTTGTATGCGTGATAGAATCTGGGCCAGTGTCCATTAATTGTCTTACTTTTTGTAGGTAAATGGATTCCGTAGCTACGTAGATCTTTACGTAAAGGAGAAACTGGATGAAACCGGTGTTGCATTGAAAGTAATCCATGAAGTTGTGAATGACCGGTGGGATGTGTGTCTCACATTGAGTGAAAAAGGCTTCCAACAGATCAGCTTTGTAAATAGTATAGCTACCACAAAGGTACATAAATGCTTCTGTACATTGTTAACTGGACTTTTATTATTTACATCATTCTAGCCCAGACCTGGACAAATATCGCTAAAAGTTAGTAGAAGCCCAGAATTTTATAAGGGAAACTAGAAGTGCTGCATAATGTTCCAGACTATGTCATTCTCATTGCCCGGTATGGCTATGCATAATAGTGGAAATGCTTACTGGCTCTTCAATAATTTCTCTTTGCGGCGAGCAGAAATGTGCAGTCATTGGCAGCTAGGTATTCAGTACCGATGTCCTCTGGCAAATAGTTGGCATGATGAGCTGCCAGCCTTCCGGAAACCCCCTGTTGTGGGTTCCCGTCTTCTCTTCCGAGACCGGTGATTGACTCTAATGCAGACTCCTGGATTAAAATAATCGTGAGTCAGGTATAAATCCTAGATCTCCTTAAAAACAAAAGAATTACGGCTTTTATTGAGAGATATTCTAGGTCCAGAATAGAGACTCCTCCTTTTGAACTGTTCTGAAACTAAAATACTTAAATGGTCACTTGTAGGTGGACAGGTTTGAGATGGAGTTCTTAAAGTCCATTATCAATACAGTAGAACAGAACTAATTCATGTTGTCCATGGACTTCAAAAATGTGTACTTGCATGTTCCATGGGATGACATTGCCTGGACACCATCTTCTCTCTACAGGAACTTGTAAAGTTGCTGTTAGGCTTGCAGACAGGTGTGTACTTTTATATTTAGGTCCTTGGAATAATGGTTTCCACTTACAAGGCAGTGAAATTTGCACCCTTCCATTCCATCTTTCCGTTCAAGCGATCTTCAGAATGGAACAAGTTTCACCATCCATTTGACAATCAGCTTTCAAACTTTCTCCAAAAATATATCTATATTAATAGCTGAGAGGCGATAACCTCAACGGGTCACCCGTTTTTGTTTAGGGACTGGATGATTGTGACAACAGATGAGGATTGTAATTCCTCTGTGCCAGTTACAGGATGGTTGTACTCCAGAGGAGTCAATGATTTTGACAAAGGTTCTGAGACACAGATCAGTTTCCAATTCTTTAGTTGTTGGAATCCATTTTTTTGCGAGAAAATGCCAATAAGATCCAATAAAGCAATAACATAGTGGTGGCTTAACCAAATCATCAGAGCGTAGGGGAAAGTGGGGCTAGTTACAAAAATACATAAATTCAAATATCTCAAAAATCTTTCTTCACAACCAAACCAATAAATTCACAAACCAAACCGTATTCTTTCTTCTACTTATATTTGGGTGTAAGTTACATCCAATAATTAACAACAATGAAAAACATGTTTTTAGGAATAAAAATAATCGTAACAAGCTGCTTGGGGGTAAGTTGTTGCGGAGTTGGGGCAAATTGTTATGGATAAAATAATTTATACAAAATCTTTCATCTGAAAAGCATTCATTAGAAAACTTTGTACGTTTATCACAAAATCGCATTTGGCATATATTTGGTATATAGGGCCTGATTCAGAGCCGGACGCTCTGACCAGCGCGCTCGCTCTGAATCAGTGCCCTCCTACCTAAAAATGGAGCGGCCGCCTGGCTGCTCGCATAGCTGTGGGTGACCACCCACAGCATATGCGAGCGGCCAAAAAGATGGTCGCGACCATCGAGCTTGCGACGAGACCCTGCGGTAGGGTCTCGGTGACCGCAAGCCCTGGAGTGATTTTGGCTCTATCAGAGCCAAAATCACTCCCACTGACATCACTAGTGATGTCAGTGGGGCCGGACCCAGACGGAAGGCGTTCCCATGGGAACGCCTCCGTCTGGCAGCCACGCCCCCGGAACGCCCTCCAAAGGGGGCGTGCTGTCAGTCACCATCGACAGCACGCCCCCTTTGGTGCAAGACCCGGAGCGACAGCTGGGCTGTCGCTGTCCGGGTCTCGCGCATGCGCACGGCGGAGCTCCCTCCGTCGTACGCATTGGGGTAACATCGACCCGCTTGCGAGCGTCCTACGCTCGCGAGCGGGTCTGAATGACCCCCATAGTCTGATGACAATGACCGATATCTCGCATCGTCATCACTGCTGATTTCTGATTCGCAATTAGTGCAAGTAAATACTACTCCATCACCTCACACAAGCAATATGAGCCCTCCCTTTACATATACTGGACCCACTCCTGGCCAGGTTTCGACAGATTGTTTCTGTATAATGTGTGTAAGAGTTACAGTAGTCTTCAGAACAAGACGATGTTTTGGCTACTTTCTTCTTTTTTTTTTTTTAAGATTTTGATGTCAACTTCTTAGTCCTTTTTTTTTTATTTTTGCCTTCATCCCAGAGTAAAGATTTCTTAACACTCTGTAGTTTTGCCTTTTTTTTCCATTTCTTATATTTGCCTCTAGTTCTAGCTAGTCTTTAATGGGAGTGTCAGTGAGTAACAACTTGCCTCCAGCATTGTGTAACAACTTGCCCCAAGTGACATCAGATGGGATGCGTTCGGTATCCCGGCCGGCGGGATGCCAACGCTTACATTACAGACGCCGGTCATAATCACGGCGCCAGCATCTCGCCCACCGAGATGCCGGAGTTAAGTAGCGGGGTAGGAAGGGGAGGGTTAGGCACAAATGGGGCAGGGTTAGAGTGCAGGGGGGTGGAGGTTAGGGTTAGGCACCAAAGAGGGAGAGTTAGGGTAGGGTGAGGGGGTTAGCATACCGACTAACAAGTGTCGGCATGTTAACCATGTTGGGATTCTGACCGACAGGATCCCGACTGTCGGTATTTCATACCGATCCCACGTCCGATAACCAAGATGGCCATAGTGTGATTTCCGTGCTTCAATTCACGATTAGAACAATAATAAAAACACTAATGGTCTGTGATTCTAACAAAATGAATGATAAACCCTTACCTTTAACAGTCCAGCCAAGATACAACTTCAATTCTAGATGAGAAACATTACTTTAGTGCAAGAAAAACTAGTTTGTTTAGGTACCTATTGCATAAACACGTCTGCGTTAGCGTCGTTTCGCTGAGCACTGATGGTAACATGTTCAAACTTGTTCCCAGTCGCACGAGCCGTGCCGTGATGTGGTCGTGGTTTTAGATTCACTGTAACAACTTTCCTCTGTAACAACTAGCCCCGCCTTCCGCTACCAACCGTATCCTGGCTATGGGAGATACCAGAATAAAAATGTTGGGCGGAGCTAAACATTAAAGCCATCATAGTAGTTTTCATTACGGGGTAGAAAACTTGGAAGCAGATTTCCTAAGCAAACAAACCCCTTCCCTTGGGGAATGGTCCTACAACCAGGAAGTGTTTTCAGCAGTTTGTGGACAGCCAGATGGTGACATGATGGCATCTCAGTTGAATTGCAGCATGGAGCTGTTCAGCTCTAGGAAAAGGGATTCAAAGGCATTTCTGGTAAATAGCATGTCAGTCCCTTGGGTGCTTATCAGGGTAAAGAGAGAGGTGGTGTTTGGGTGATTCTGGTACCACCGGACTTTCTTCAAAGGTTATTGTACACAGACATATTCTATGCATGCCAAAGGGCTCATTTCGACACCTGCCCCCAAAACCACTTTTATTTAAGTCAGGGGACCCTTTCATTTCCAGAGTTTTCCTCTACTGGTGTTAACAGTGCAGTATGGCTGCTGAATTCATGATCATTAGAGCTAAGATTTTATCTGACAGTTTGGCTCTGACCATGCTCTGGTCTAGGAAGACCGTTTTTGGTCAAGGGTTTGGAAAATCTACATCTCCTGGTGTGAAATGAAGAGGGTTCCTACCTCTTATTCTTTTTGGTTGGACTGGTTACTGCTATGTTTGCAGGATGTTCTAAATGAGGAGTTTAACACTTAACTACTTGAAGTTTCAGGTCTTGGCCCACTCAGGTTTTTTTTCTCTTATCTGAAGTACAGACCTTGTGATATGATGTCTTCCTTACAGCACCCATCTTTTGAACCTTTGACATCAGAAGTTAGTTTCTTACTTGGGATAACTATATTTTTCAGCTTGTAGACTTTCGGAGCTAGGTGTACCTTTTTCCCCTTTCAGTACATAAACTCCTTGCTGCTTCTATCTGCACTGTACCTATAAAACATTGATCACAGACAGAACTTTTTTTTTTGCAGGGTGGTAGACATGTAGATTATGTAGTGGATCAAATAGTCTCTAAACTTATTGAAGTTGTGAAGAAGAAGAACAAAGCTGGAGTTTCTGTGAAGCCCTTCCAGGTACGTTGTAACGTCTCATGCATTAAACATCTTTATTCATTAGCAGTAAATTACAGTTTTTGCACTGTTACCATACAATATGACCATGTGGTACACTTCACTCTTTTGTTTGCAAGATATCAGTCAATAACAAAACGGTGGTGTTATTGCCAGAGTTGTTCCAAAATAGTGCAAAAATAATTTGGTTTCTTTGATGGGAGATTACATTGCTCTCTCAAGCCTGCATGAGTGATTTTACTAAGCAGATGTATTAGAATGATCATCTAATTCCCATTACCATACAATATATTGGGTCAGATGTATGAAGCTCTGAAAAGTGATAAAGTGCAGAGTGATAACCGACCAACCAATCAGCTCCCAACTGACATGTTACAGGCTGTGTTTGAAAAATAACAGTTGGGAGCTGATTGGTTGGTCGTTTATCACTCTACACTTTATCACTTCCCAGAGCTTCATACATCTGCCCCATTGAATCCTTATATATATTTAAAAAATAAATATGCATGCTACATTTTCCCTTAACTTCACAATTGGAGGTGCTAGTCCTTTATAATCTATTGATAATGTGTTATTTGTGTTTGGCTCAGCAAACATTGTGGCTCCTCCCTATGAGTTTTGTAAATGAGCAGTATCCTCATAATTTGGACCCCTTCAGTAAAAGCTAAGGATATGTGTTATGTGTCTCCCAATACTGAGTAACCTTTGACTTTACCATGCAGAAATACTAATTTGTGTCCTGGCTCTTTACAGGTGAAGAATCACGTGTGGGTTTTTGTCAATTGTTTGATTGAGAATCCCACCTTTGACTCTCAGACAAAAGAGAATATGACCCTGCAGGCAAAGAGTTTTGGTTCCAAGTGCCCACTGTCAGAGAAGTTTTCAAAGGCGGTCAGTGTTTGAGTCTTTCCGAGTCATCACACAGATAATTTCAGACTAGTCATTTTCTTTGCTTCTCCTTTAAATAGGGGTTTAAATACATACACAACAAATATCCTACAATCATTTTCCAAATGTTATTTTGTTTGCTCTGGATCCAAATGTAGTACTTGTATAAAGATCTAATTTTTGCATTGTTTCTTAATTTGGGTTTAGGCATCAAATTGTGGCATAGTGGAAAGTATTCTGAACTGGGTGAAATTTAAGGCCCAGACACAGCTAAACAAGAAGTGTTCGTCAGTGAAGCACAGCAAAATTAAAGGCATTCCCAAACTGGATGACGCAAACGATGCTGGTAAGTCTTACAGTGATCCGTATTTATTCACCCCTAAGCCTGACATGCAAGCTGATCTATATAAAATAAACTATTAGTCTGTCACAAACGTATGTGCATGAAAACTACCTATACTTGGCGAAACCTAGGAGTCTGCCATTATGTTTACATTTAGCTATCTACCATGCAAAACCTAACCTTAACTTCTTTGAGATGCTGACTGTAATGTCATTGACTAAAGTTACAGAATGAAAAGTTTGCTGTGCATCAGAAAATATCCCAACTCCCCCCCCCCCCCCCCCCCTCTCACGAACTCCAATTGATATTAAATAACGTGACTCCTAATAAGTGCCTGAGGCCTAACATATATATGTTTGATCAGGTTTGTAATAGTTACATAGAGCAGCAACGTCTTTTGGTCATTCTCACTGTAACGTATGCACAATTAAAAAAATAACTTTTTGTTTATCATAATGCCAAGCTTTGTCTCCAATCTGCTTTTGGCTATACTTAACATACAGTGAAAAGTGATGTCTTCTAAAGAAATCCCACATAATAGGCTCAGACTTTGATTTGTCATTGTGGTTAGTGATTTCTTCTCTTTCATAGGTGGCAAGCATTCCCTGGACTGCACACTTATTCTGACAGAAGGAGACTCTGCCAAGTCCCTGGCTGTTTCCGGCTTGGGTGTCATAGGAAGAGACCGGTATGGGGTGTTCCCTCTAAGAGGAAAAATCCTCAATGTACGAGAGGCTTCGCACAAACAGGTAATTACTCAGGTGCTCAACATGTACACGGGATAGATTGTGCTCACAAGACTGAGGTGAATCTCTCAAAAAAATAATAAAAAGCACTGGGGCAGTCATGCCATTGTAAGAATGCCAACTAGAGTCCCTGAATCTTCACTCTATGGGGTATATTTACTTAAGGTCAATTTTAATCAATTTTGATTTATTTAAAATCAATAAAAATTGATCAACATCGATGTTTCTGGGGCTAAATCACACATTTATTAACAGACAATTTTTTTTTGTTTGATTTATTTTTTTAAGTATTAGTAATTGTGATTTAGCCCCAGAAACGTAACCTTGATGTTGACCGATTTTTTTTATTTTTTTTTATTTTTTATTTTAATGTATTGAAATCGACCCTTTAGTAATTATACCCCTTTTTAACTTTGGTACAAGCTTTCTAATTATTTAGTCTCTTACAAAATCCTTATGTGATCTACAGAGACTGTTTGTTTGAATATGACTATTTATTGTTACTGCTATTATTGTGTTTAGAAACTCATACTTCAAAACACCACAGATTAAAACCTCTTATTTCTTTCTGATACTTCCCTACAGATAATGGAAAATGCAGAAATTAACAACATCATTAAAATTGTTGGTTTACAATACAAGAAAAGCTATGATGATCAAGAATCCCTTAAGTCTTTGCGTTATGGAAAAATCATGATTATGACAGATCAGGTAATTTCACTGGTGCTCCAATAAAGAATGGTTAGCCGCTGTGTCTCTGTGATGCTGAAGGATGTTCTGGATTGTAAAACTGGCAGTATGTCATTTTACTGTTACTTGTATAGCTTCTGAGGACTGCCATGGTTTTTTGTGATAATGAATCATAAAAGTATTTATAACATACTGTGTAACATAATGCCGTAGCTTGACCTTCCCATGTATTGTACATAGTGTTTTCTACTTCAGGGTCCATAGGGTATCCACAGGATACCTTGGGGTATAGGTGTGACGTCAGTCGCAGGGCACCAAAGAGTTAAGCTTTCAGCCTCCCAGGATGCACTAGGTCCCCCTCCTATACCCCGCCCCCGAGCCAAGGCACCTCAGTTTAGTTTGGTGCCCGGCCGGAGTCGGGTGCACCTGTTGGAGTGGGGGCTAGAAGAGCCCCTGAAGCTTATTCTTCATGCAGCTGTGGCTGCACAACTGGATGAACAGCATGGACAGTCAGTCCTGACGTCCATGCTGTCTTCCCTACACCCCGCCGGTACCAGAACGCCGGTACTGATCCGGGGATGCTGGTGGGCGTCTGGGGTCACAGCTAGCGGTGACCCCAGATGCTCCGGACCATGGCCGGATTCAAGGGGGACAGAGGTAAGCAGCGGGGTCCCGCGGTGGGTCCCCGCTGATCACATGGTCCTAAGTCCCCAGGCAGGGGGCTCCCTGGGGACTGGCTGCAGCGTGGAGCCAGGCGACCAACCTGCGCTTCCACTACCCCCTGGGACAGCGGACCGCAGCAGAGCGGTAGCGCTGCGGCGTCCCAGGGGTTAAATGCATGCCAGGGGAGCGCGCCTTCCCTGTCTCACAGCCGGCGCCTCCCCCGCTGCACACAGCCCTCTCTGCATGCTGCCGACTGGTCCTGTGGCAGCGCTCCTCCCCCAGGCCAGCCTCCTCTCTGCTCCTCGGCGGCCATCTTCTCCAGAACGCATGGTGAACGCTGCTGGAAGCGCTGGAAGGAAGCATCGTGGTCTGGGTCCCCCCGCATACCTCTCCTCCGCTGTGGTCAGGTCTGTGTATGCAGCGCTGTGTCCTACCAGGCCCTGTGTCTGTGTAGTTGAGTGATCAGCGCTGTTAGTGCAGGAATTGTTATTTTTCTGCATTGTATGTGACTGTGCTAGCGCTGCTGCCTGTAATCTTTTCTTCTCTAAACTGTCAGCTTTATTACTGTCCCTGTTCTTTCTGCTAAAGCCCTTGCGGTGCGGTGCTGCAGGGTGGTCTCTCGCCTATTTAATACTTAATTGGTGAGAGAGGTCACATACGTGGTGCCATCATGTCTGAAAGTGATTTTCCCCTCCGGCTACAGTGTACCACGTGCAAAGTACCGTTAGCGGAGGGGGAGGGTAGCGCGGAGGGCCTTTGCCGGCAGTGTTTGTCCATGGCGCGGCCTATTACGGTTACAGCACCGGTACAGGAGCCGCCCTGGGCTTGTTTCGCTCAGGCGTTAACAGCTTTAGTGGGCCAGTTAGCTCCGCAGCCCGCGTTTACTCCGATGGGTTTGTCCCAGCAGTCTGTGGTGTCGTCACCCATGCAGGGGTTCCCACGACAATTGGTGGTACCCCACAGTCTCCCTATTTCCCCGCTCCCGGGTTCTCAGGAGCCAGCGTGGGTTAACTCCCTGACGAGTTCTGTACAGCACTTGTCGGATGTGTTGCAAGGGGAGTCTGTGATGCGGTCTCATAAAAGGCCGGTGGCGTCTCTGTCCGCTCCTTATGAGGATGACGAAGGGACGTCTGGTGATGGGGAGATTCTAGATCCTTACGATCAGGAACCTCTCCATACTAAGGACGCTGATGCTAAGTCCAAAGTATATATTCCTGGACTTATTCGGGCGGTCCGCACAGCCTTGGTGATTGAGGACGAAGTTCCCCCAGCGGCTAAATCTAAGTATGCCTTTTTCAAAGATGTGAAGGGCGATGCCACAGTCTTTCCTCTTTCGGGTCAGTTGGTGGACCATTTAGAGGAGGCGTGGAAACAACCTGGCAAAAGATACCAGCCGCAGAGACGCCTGGCGGTGGCTTATCCGTTCGCGGATAATTATTTTGCGAAGTGGGAATCCCCTCCACAGGTGGATTCTCACGTGACCCGTCTTGTCCGTAGTGCCACATTGCCGATGCCATCCATGTCCTCCCTTAAGGATGCTACGGACCGCAAGGTAGAAATCTGCCTGAAGTCCGCTTATTCCCTTGCAGGGGGGGCAGCACGGCCGGCTATGGCCATTTGCTGGGTTGCCAGAGCGATGGAGCGCTGGGCGGATTCATTAGAGGCTTCTTTTGAATCCGACTGTCCGGCCGATCAGGCGGAGTTGATTGGCAATCTCCGTGATTCGGCCACCTACATCAACGAGGCGGCTCTAGACATTAGTACTCTGGTGTCTAGAATTTCTTCAGCAGCGGTAGCTGCTCGTCGCACCTTGTGGCTGCGATCCTGGAAGGCGGACGCAGATTCCAAGAAAGGTCTGGAAGCGTTGCCGTTTACCGGAGAAGTTCTCTTCGGTCCGGATCTGGATAAGATTGTGGCCACGCTGGCGGCAGCCAAATCTGCCTGTCTCCCGTCGGCCGCTGCTCCTTCTGGTTCGGGACCATCGTCCTTTCGGTCATCTAGGGCCCAGGGCAGGCCCAAACCACAGTCGTTTCCTCGACAGGCTGGCCCTAAGAAATCGGTCAAGCCCCGGAAGCAGGCATGGAGTACCAGACGTCCGGCCCCCAAGCCAGATGACAAGCCTGCGGCCTGACGGTCCGGGCCTCCCTTTGGGGGATCCCAGGGTGGGAGGCCGCCTGCTACAGTTCGCCCAGTGTTGGTCGACCACTACGACAGACACTTGGGTTCTGGAGGTGGTTTCCCACGGATACGCCCTCTCCTTCCGGCACAGACCCCCGGCTCGCTTCTTCACCACGGGTCTCCCATCAGACCGGAACAAGGCTACGGAGCTGCGGAAGGTATTGCACACTATGCTCCAGGCTGGAGTTATAGTGGCGGTTCCATTCTCCCAGAGGGGCCAGGGTTTCTATTCAAATCTATTTTTGGTACAGAAACCCAATGGGTCATATCGTCCGATTCTCAACCTCAAAGCACTCAACAAGTCTTTGCGGGTCCCGAAGTTTCGGATGGAGACCCTACGGTCCATCATTATGGCGCTGGAACCTGGGGACTACTTGGTGTCATTGGACATACAGGACGCTTACCTGCATGTCCCTATTCTTTGGCGCCATCAACAATTCCTCAGGTTTGCAATCAGCAGCGACCACTTCCAGTTTCGGGCGTTACCTTTTGGCCTGGCAACAGCACCACGTGTTTTCACCAAGGTGATGGCGGTCATGGCGGCTTCTCTGCGGCTGCAGGGAGTCCGCATGTTGCCGTATTTGGACGACCTGTTATTGGTGGCAGGATCTCCAGAGCTCCTGTTACGCCACTTGGACCTGACCATTGCACTGCTGCAACGGCACGGCTGGCTAATCAACTGGCAGAAGTCCACTCTAATCCCGTCTCGGAGGATTCTGCATCTTGGAGCCTTATTGGGCTCGGGACAGCAAAGGATCTTCGTGACGGAGGACAAGATCTCTGCTTTACAGTCAAGGGTGCGCAGTTGTCTGCACAGCCGCCGGGTGTCCTTACACTCGGCGATGAGGTTACTGGGCTCCATGGTGTCGGTGTTCGACATGGTGGAATACGCCCAGTTTCACTCCAGACCTCTGCAGCACCTGATCCTGTCCAAGTGGAACGGGCTGACTCAGTCTCTGAAGTCCCAGACGATTGTGCTCACCCAGGAGGTTCGCCTGTCCCTTACGTGGTGGTTACAGACGACCCACCTCAACAAGGGACGTCCGTTCTGGGTTCCAAATTGGGTCCTGTTGACAACGGACGCCAGTCTTCGGGGCTGGGGAGCAGTTTCGGGTCCACACTTGTTCCAGGGCAGGTGGACGCCGACAGAAGCGGAGCTTCCAATAAATATCTTGGAACTCCGTGCGGTCTTCAATGCTCTCCAGCAGGCACAGCGGTTTCTCCAGGGTCGCCCGGTGCAGGTCCAGTCGGACAACGCTACCACCGTGGCCTACATAAACAGGCAAGGAGGAACTCGCAGTCGGGCGGCTCTCGTAGAGGTCTCTCGGATCCTGGTTTGGGCGGAGCGCAATCTTCCGGCCATATCAGCGGTCTTCATCCCGGGAGTGCTCAATTGGGAGGCGGACTTTCTAAGTCGCCAGGACGTTCATCCGGGGGAATGGTCCCTGCACCCGGACGTTTTTCAACTACTGGTGGACAGGTGGGGTCTTCCAGAAATCGACCTCATGGCGTCCCGGCACAACAACAAGTTGCCGGTGTACGGGTCTCGCACAAGAGACGAAGGGGCGTCTCTGGTGGATGCTCTGTCCGTCCGGTGGACGTTCCGGTTCGCATACCTGTTCCCTCCGGTCTCCCTTCTTCCACGGGTAATCCGGAAATTCAAACAGGAAGGAGGGACGCTCCTGTTGATAGCTCCCGCGTGGCCCAGACGGCACTGGTTCTCAGACCTTCAGGGTCTGTCCGTGGACATTCCTCTGCGGTTGCCGCTACGACCGGACCTTCTGTCTCAGGGTCCTTGCCTTCACCCGGACCTGACTCGGCTGTCTTTGACGGCGTGGCTGTTGAGACGGCCATGCTGAGGTCCCGGGGGTTTTCCAGCTCTGTGGTGCGGACCATGTTACGAGCTCGGAAACCGTCTTCCGCGAGGATATACCATCGCGTGTGGCATACGTTCTTCCAGTGGTGTCGACCGAGAGGTTATGCACCGCGGGAGTTTCGTCTGTCTCGGATTCTCGCCTTCCTGCAAGCGGGACTAGATCATGGGCTTCGCCTTGCTTCTTTGAAGGTACAGGTTTCGGCCCTATCTGTCTGGTTTCACCGTAGGATTGCTACAATCCCGGATGTGCGCACCTTTATGCAGGGTGTTCTCCGCATTCAGCCGCCCTTTGTTCCACCTGTGGCGCCTTGGGATTTGGCTGTGGTCCTGAGGGCTCTCCAAGGACCGCCGTTTGAACCACTGGGCTCAGTGGATCTTAAATGGCTAACAGCTAAGACTGTTTTCCTTCTGGCCATTGCTTCGGCCAGACGTGTTTCTGAGTTAGGGGCTCTTTCTTGTAGACCCCCTTTCTTGGTTTTTTATGGGAACAGGGCAGTGCTCCGCACTCGGCCCGAGTTTCTTCCCAAAGTTGTTTCCCAGTTTCATATTAACGAGGAAATAGTTGTTCCGGCCTTTAACTCACCGGGTCTTTCCGTGGGTGAGGCCTCTTTGGATGTTGTGCGGGCCTTAAGGACTTATGTTGACCGCACTTCTTCGTTTAGGAAGTCGGACGCTTTGTTTGTCCTCTTTGGCTTCCGTAAAAAGGGTTGGCCTGCTTCAAAGCAAACTTTGGCAGCCTGGATCCGTATGGCTATTTCTGAAGCTTATCTTCATGAAGGCCTACCGGTCCCTCCTTCTCTGAAGGCTCATTCCACTAGGTCTGTGGGTCCTTCGTGGGCAGCTCGACGTGGTGCCTCGGCAGTTCAGATCTGCAAGGCTGCTACGTGGTCTTCTGTCCATACCTTCGTGAGGTATTACAGGTTTGACACCTTCGCCTCTCAGGATGCTTCCTTCGGGCGGCGGATTCTCCTTTCTGCACAGGAGCGTCCCCACCCTTAAAGGATACTGCTTTGGGACATCCCCAAGGTATCCTGTGGATACCCTATGGACCCTGAAGTAGAAAATATGAGATATGGTAAGAACTTACCCTTGTTATCTCTATTTCTACGAAGTCCATAGGGTTCCACAGGACTCCCGCCCTGTCGCACCTGTGCTGCAGATGGGCTTTGCTCTGGTCACCGGTTTTCCGTCTCCCTCTGGTGAGAATGTGATTCTTGTATGTGTCCAGATCTTTGTTCTCTCTCTTCCTTCTCCTCCTCCGGCCTATGGCTTGGTAACTAACTGAGGTGCCTTGGCTCGGGGGCGGGGTATAGGAGGGGGACCTAGTGCATCCTGGGAGGCTGAAAGCTTAACTCTTTGGTGCCCTGCGACTGACGTCACACCTATACCCCAAGGTATCCTGTGGAACCCTATGGACTTCGTAGAAATAGAGATAACAAGGGTAAGTTCTTACCATATCTCATATTATTTACAGACTGACTTGAATTAGCATTCCATTGTGTTCCATAGGACATGGTAAGGCTAGAGACAAAAGAAGAGGGAAAAAAAGCATAATTTAATATTTCTACTTCAGGGTCCATAGGGTATCCACAGGATACCTTGGGGTATTGGCGATGGCGGCAGACATCGGGCACCTCAGAGTTAATTTTTCAGCCTCCTAGGATGCACTGGGGTCCCTCTCCTATACCTCTCCCCCGAGCCAAGGCAAATGAGTTTTGTAGGTGCCCGGCTTGGAGTCGGATCACCTCTTCAGAGGAGGAGCCCCTGCAGTGTCTTCCAGCAGCTTTTGCTGCGATGATATGAGCGGGCAGCATGGACAGGCTAATTAGAGTCCATTCTGCCGCTCATTCACCCCGCCGGGCCAATACGCCGGTACTGATTCAGGGATGCTGGCGGCTACCAGGGTCTCAGCTAGCGGGGACCCCGGTATTCCAGACTGTGGCCGGATTCAGGTAAGCGGTGGGAACCCGTGGCGGGTTACCGCCGATTCAGTCTTATTTGTCAGTAGGCAGGGGGCTCCCTGGGGACAGGCTGCGCGTGGAGCAAGGTACTGATCCTCCGCTTCCACTAGACCACCAGGGACAGTGGGCTGCAGCAGTATGGAAAATGCTCCAGCAGGTTAATAGCATGCTAAGGGTGTGTGCTTTCCCTGTCTCACAGGCGGCGCCTCCCTCACTGCACAGTGCCTTTCCACAGCGGTCTGGTGGGCTGTGGCAGGGTTCCTCCCCCGGGCCTGTCTCCTGTCAGCTCCTCGGCGGCCATTTTATACAAGTGGCGAACGCTGCTGGATTCTGATACAGGGGGCATCACGGTCTGGGTTCCCCGCATACCTCTCCACTGCGGTCAGTGTATGCAGCACTGTTTCCTACCATGCTCTGTGTCTGCGTAGTTGATCATAGTGCTTGTAGTGCAGGTGATTTATTTCTGCATCGTATGTGACTATGCTAGCACTGTCTGACTGTACTTTCACTTCTGACTGTCAACCATTTTGCTATCCCTGTCTTTCTCTCCCTTGTGGTGCGGTGCTGCAGAGTGCTTATTGTTCACAGTTAAAATGAAAAGTGGGTTATTGTGTGGTGCGTCACATATACATCGTTACACTCATGTATGAGTGTGAACGTGATTATTCTCCTCAGCTAAAAAGTACCACATGCTCAGTACTGTTAGTGGAGGGTGATGTGAACGCTGAGGGTTTCTCACATTTATATAGTATGTGTATTTGTGAGAATTGGTATTGCACTCTGCCATATTTATGCAGTAAGTTCCTGCGGCTTGACAAGCATCAGACAGGACTAGTATTTTGCTTTACTACTATAATGTGTATATATGTATGTATATGCTATGTGGTTGCATAATACCCAGTGCATGCTGTGTGCTATTACCATGCGGTTGTGCCTGCAGGTATGACATACACCCTGCTGCTCCACTCTACCTGTTAGTTACAAGGCAGGTATGTGGAGGGTAACAGGTAATTCTCCCTCCCTGGTAGTTCACGCAGTGGTCACAGTAGTCAGTCTCTCTCTCTCTCTCTCTCTCTCTCTCTCTCTCTCTCTCTCTCTCCCTCTCCCTCTCCCTCTCCCTCTCCCTCTCCCTCTCCCTCTCCCTCTCCCTCTCCCTCTCCCTCTCCCTCTCCCTCTCCCTCTCCCTCTCCCTTCTCTCTCTCCCTTCTCTCTCTCCCTCTCCCTCTCCCTTCTCTCTCTCCCTTCTCTCTCTCCCTTCTCTCTCTCCCTTCTCTCTCTTTCCCCCTCTCTCCCTCTGTACAGAGACTGACTACTACCTCCAGTCCATGTTGCAGGGATTTCCCTTAAGCCAACATGGGGCACGCTTTAGGTGAAATCAACATATTGCGCCCTTTCGCCTACTCTTCGGTGATGCAGTTTCGCGTGTTTGTCACGCTAGGTAGGCGGTCTGGGATTTGCCAAAGCGATACCGTTTCACCTTCACGATACCGTTTCACCTTCACGATACCGTTTCGCCAAAGCGAGACCTTTTTGCCAAAGCGAGACCTTTTCGCAAATGCGAGGTTTCGCGGGCGTGAAACTTTTATGTGTAAAGAGTATTCTGCGAAATTCCCTTAGTCAGTGATATCACAGGAATGTTAGCTGCAGGTTATCCATTCTTGTAGTTCATTACATGCCTAGTGAGTACTGCAACCTTGCCTATGTTCTCTCGAATGCTACGTATCGCAAAGTGGTACTTTGTTGGAAGTCCATATACTCCCTTACAGGAGGGGGCTTCCAGACCAGCTATGACTAAGCTGGGTAGCCAGAGAATGGACAGGGGGCAGATGCCTTGGATCCATATATTTTAATGAGGCAGCCTTGGTTATAGTTCTCCTCACTTCTAGAATTTACTCGGCAGCAGTGGCAGCGCACTGCACCCTGTGGTGGCGCTCATGGAGAGCTGATGCAGACTCCGAGAAAGGGTTGGAATGCTTACCCTTTAATGGTGAGGTCCTCTTTGGCCCTGATCTGGGAAAAAATTGTGAGCACTTTGGCAGCAGCTAAATCCGCGTGTCTGCCATCGGCCCAAGTTCCTTCAGGTCTGGGACTTTGTCCTTTTGGTCCTGTTGGGCCCAGGGTAAGTCCAGAGAACAGTCCTGACGGGACGGGCCTCCCCCTGGAGGACCCCAGGGTGGGAGGCTGACTTCTTCAGTTCACTCAGTGCTGGTATCAGACTACTACAGACACTTGGGTAGGAGAAGTGGGTTCTCACGGGTACGCCCTCTCCTTCTGCAGAAGGCCTACCAGCCGGTTTTTCACCACAGGCTTTCAGTTAGTTCAAGACAAGGTCCTGGATTTCCAGAAAGTAGGGCACTCTGTGCTCCAAGTGGGCGTTATAGTGCCTGTTTTGTTTCCTCTGAGAGGAACAGGGTTTTACACCTGACCCCTTTCTGGTTCTGACACCCAATGGATCCTACCAGCCTGTTCTTAACCGCAAGTCCCTCAACAAGTCTTTGAGGGTCCCTTGGTTCAGGATGGAGACCCTGCGTTCCATCATATTGGCTATGGAGCCTGGGGATTTTATGGTGTCCTTGGACATCCAGGATGCCTACCTGCATGTCCCAGTTGCTTTAGCTCACCAGCGGTTCCTCAGGTTCGCAGTGGTCAATCAACATTTCCAGTTTCAGGTACTGCCCTTTGGCCTTTCCTGCACAGCACCTAGGGTGTTTACCAAGGTCATGGCGGATGCCTATCTATCCGGTTACCCTATCATGGCGGTTACCCTATCTGGACGACCTTTTCTGCACTTAGTAGGGTCTATGGTGGTACTTCAGGGCCATCTGCACCGGACAATATCTGTGTTGCAGACTCAAGGCTGGCTGATAAACTGGAAGTGGTTCCTCACAGACAACGAAGGATCTTTGTGACAGAGGAAAGATCTCTGCTTTACAGGCAAAGATTCATATTTGTCGTCAGAGCCGCCGAGTGTCCCTTCACTCGGCAATCAGGTTACTGGGGTCCATGGTGTCGAAGTTCACCATGGTAGAGTATGCCCAGTTTTCACTCCAGACCTCTGCAGAAGTCGATCTTTTCCAGATCTAATGGGTTGCCCCATCGGATAAAGACACTGACCTTGGTGCTTTCTCCAGCGGTACGGCTGTCTCTGGCCTGGTGGCTACAGACGTCCCACCTCAACAAGGGATCTCAGACTGGGTCCTCCTGACGACGGACTCCAGTCTCCGAGGTTGGGGGTCTGTGGCAGGTCCACACTTCTTTAGGGAAGGTGACCGTCAGCAGAATCTGCTCTTCCAATCAACATATTGGTACTTTGAGCGGTATTCACAGCTCTTCAGCAAGCTAGACTAGTTCATCACGGAAAACCCGTGCAGGTCCAGTCAGACTACGCCACAACAGTGGCTTACATAAACCGCCAAGGAGGAACCAGAAGTCAGGCGGCCCTGACACAGGTGTCCCGCATTCTGGCTTGGGCGGAAGGCAATCTCCCAGCTGTCTCGGCAGTGTTCATACCAGGAGTCCTCAACTGGGAAGCAGACTTCCTCATCCATCAGGACGTGCATCCAGGGGAATGGTTGCTTCACCAGGAGGTGTTTTAATTCTTAGTGAACAAGTGGGGCCTTCCAGAGATAAACCTCATGGCCTCCTGATAAGACAACATGCTGCCTATGTACGGGTCAAGAACAAGAGACGAGGAGGCTCTTCTGGTAGACGCTCTGTCGGTCCGGTGGACCTTCCAGTTTGTGTACCTCTTCCCTCCGTTCTCCCTTCTTCCTCGAGTACTTCAGAACTTCAAGCAAGAAGGAGGCACTCTCCTGTTGATAGCTCCAGTGTGGCCCAGCGGTCACTGGTACTCAGATCTTCTGAGTCTCTCCATAGACATTCCGATGCTGTTGCCCCAACGTCCGGACCTATTGTCGGAAGGTCCTTGCCATTACCCGGACCTGGGTCGTCTGTCTTTAACGGCGTGGTTGTTGAGACAGCCCCTTTAAGGTCCAGGGGTTTTTCCAGCTCTGTAGTTAACACCATGCTCAGAGCTCAGAATCCTGCTTCTGCAAGAATTTACCACAGAGTGTGACAAACTTTCTTTGAATGGTGTCGACCTAGAGGCTATTATCCTCCGGTGTTTAGGATATCCAGGGTTTTGGCTTTCCTACAGGTGGACTTAGACCACGGTCTTCGCCTTGCTTCCCTGAAGGGGCAGGGTTCTGTCCTATCAGTGTGGTTTCAGCGTAGGTTTGCTACCCTTCCTGATGTCCGCACCCTAATGCAAGGTGTACTTCGTATTTAGCCTCCCTTTGTTCCACCAGTGGCTCCTTGGGATTTGGCTGTGGTCCTGAGGGCTCTCCAAGGACCGCCGTTTGAAACACTGGGCTCAGTGGATTTAAAATGGTTTACAGCTCAGACTGTATTTCTTCTGGCCATTGCTTCGGCCAGAAGGGTGTCAGATTTGGGGGCTCTCTCATGTCGCCCTCCCTTTCTGATTTTTCATAGAGATAGGGCAGTGCTTCGCACTCGCCCTGCTATCCTACCTAAGGTGGTATCTAGTTTCCACTTTAATGAGGAAATTATAGTACCGGCCTTTAATTCCCCAGAGCTCTCAGCTGGTGAGGCCTCCTTGGGTGTGGTACGTGCTCTAAGGATTTATGTTGACCGTACCAATTCATTTCGAAAGTCAGACTCTTTGTCCTCTATGGTTTCCGTAAGTAAGAAGGGTTGGCCTGCCACTAAGCAGACTTTGGCAGGGTGGATTTGCATGGCGATTTCTGAGGCTTACTTTCATGAGGGCCTTCCTGTACCATCCTCTGTTGAAGCTCATTCTACTCGGTCTGTGGGTGCTTCGTGGGCAGCTCGTCTTTGTGCCTCTGCTGTTCAGCTCTGCAAGGCAGCCACGTGGTCTACCTTTGTGAGTTATTATGCATTTCATACCTTCGCCTCTTGGGATGCTTCCTTCGAGCGGCCAATTCTCCTTTCAGCACAGGAGCGTCCCCACCCTTAAAGGATACTGCTTTGGGACATCCCCAAGGTATCCTGTGGATACCCTATGGACCCTGAAGTAGAAAATATGAGAGATGGTAAGAACTTACCCTTGTTATCTCTATTTCTACGAAGTCCATAGGGTTCCACAGGACTCCCGCCCTGTCGCACCTGTACTGCAGGTGGGCTTTGTTTTGGTCACCGGTTTTCCGTCTCCTTCTGGTGAGAATGTGATTCAGACTTTCTTCTCTCTTCCTTCTCCTCCTCCGGCCTATGGCTTGTTACGTAACTCATTTGTCTTGGCTCGGGGGCGGGGTATAGGAGAGGAACCCCAGTGCATCCTTCGAGGCTGAAAAATTAACTCTGAGGTGCCCGATGTCTGCCGCCCTCGCCTATACCCCAAGGTATCCTGTGGAACTCTATGGACTTCGTAGAAATAGAGATAACAAGGGTAAGTTCTTACCATATCTCATATTATCATGTGCTGAAGAGGGTATAAAGCCACTTAGAAAAAGGAGTCAAGAAGTTAATGTTTTATTTGTAAAGATATGAAAAAATGATCACCATCTTGCATTATGGTTAAATTATACCCTAATTTGCAGGTATTGCATAAAGGTATATGATTTATTTACCTATCAGATGTAAGGTGTGGCAGCAATGTTACTGTAATAACCAATAAAATGACCTATTAGGAATAAGATGATCATTTATGTAGGGCACTAGAACTACCAGTTTTTTCTTTTCTAGCCCCCCACCCCCCTCCTCAGTGGTGTGAATTTTGCAATTCCTTTTTTGCACTCCGCATGTAGTAAAACACATAATGTTTTGCTCTTGAGTGAGGTCTCATCATTTACTCAAGCTTAATTTGGCCAAGACTGAACTACTTCTCATGTTACTGCCCCTTACCAACATCTCCTCAGTCCCCTGGGCAACGCTATTGGCTCATCCCTGTCATTCACTCCACATATCCAGTTCCTCACCAACTCCTTTCTATTCCATCTTCAGAACATCATGAGGATTAGACCCTTCCCCTCCCTCGACTCCACAAAATCACCGGTCCCCCCACTTCTTCCCAGTATTTGTTAATGCTGCTGGCAAACTGATCTTTCTTGCTGCTCTTCTTCTGCCTCACCACTCTGATACTGGCACCCAAGTCCCTACTGAATTCACTTCCAGCTCCTTATTCTAACCTTCAAAGCTCTTACCTTTTCCTCTGACACGGTCACCTATATCTCCAACCTCCTCTCCCTCCCACACACTGCTCTGCTGATGACTTGCACCTCACCTCTCCTTTCACACAAATCTCCAAGACCTCTCCCATGCTGCCCCTGATCTATGGAATACTCACCCCCCAACATCCACTCCTTCAAACACTCACTCAAAACCCCTACAGCCCAAATAACTGTTCCAGTATATGCAATATGTAATATGCATCTACTATACATAGGTTTTTTGGTTACCCATTTTGTGACTATTTTTATCCTGTTTGTGTCATTGCTTTGTAGGATTGTGTGGAACTTGTGGTGCCCTATAAATAAATGCTAATAATAATAATCACTTATTTATCTTGACACAGGATCAAGATGGCTCCCATATTAAAGGCTTATTGATTAACTTTTTCCATCACAACTGGCCATCCCTGCTGAAACACAGTTTTCTTGAGGAGTTCATTACTCCAATTGTTAAGGTACTGCTAGCTTTAATCTTTCTTGTCCGCTTTAATGAGGAGGCACATTTAACAGGTGAAAATCTTTGTTTTCCAAGGCAACGAAAAGTAAACAGGAGTTGGCTTTCTACAGTATTCCTGAGTTTGATGAATGGAAAAAACAAATAGAAAACCAGAAATTGTGGAAGATAAAGTACTACAAAGGTATGTGTGTGTGTTTTTATCTTCCTTAAATTTTAATGCCAAAATATAATACAGCTTTATTAATTTGTAAAGATTCTCACTTATGCAGAAGCGCTGACATCTGTTGTACCAAAGATACTATAAACTGTTTCTCTGTGTAGTTGTTGCTTGCACAAAATGTAGACAGCCATAATTTCACTAGGCGACAGTTACGTTATTGGCACAAATGAATAATTGCTCCGTGATGTCACTAGAAGTTAGTGAATTGATAGGCTGCTTTCTCATGAACATTAACTCCGCATACAAAATGGCTGCTTCTACTGTGATAGCCACCTGTTACCCTAACAAACTGCACCAGATACTGATGTTGCTAAAGTACACCCTAAAACATTAATAGGGGTATTCAATATGGGTGCGATAACCTCGTTTTTTGCGTTAGTATCGCACTTTTTTACTTTTTTGCGTTAATATCACTGGTTTTAGTTTTACACCGTATTCAATTTCAAAGACTTATCGCAGTTTTGAAAAGTCTTTGATAAAAAACGGTGATAACTTTTCACCATTGAATAGGTGTCGAAAAAAAGTGCAGAATTGGGGTTTAGGGGTGCAGGCTATTTTTTTTTTTTTTTTTTTTTTTGAGATTGACATTTAAAAAAGAACTGTGTCAAAAAAAAATAAGGACACCCCAAAAAATTAATTTAAAAATTTGGGGTGAAAAAAAAAAAAATGGGAAAAAATTGTTAAACAATAGGGAAATAGGTTCAGGGCTATTCTGCAAGTATGCGGCAGGTGTTTTCTAGAATAGAATTATAGCGGCAAGTGCACAAATGCAGAATTTTTAAAAACTTACTTTAGGGACACCAAAATATGCTAGTACCCAAGTGCTCTTCTGCATCACTTCTTCAATGTCGGGAAAAAAACACCTGCTGCGGCTAGTTAAATCCCCGACTTTCAATTAAAGGCTAAAACGGGGGGTACCCATAGTGTTCCCCCATGTTTTTACAACTTTAGGGGGGTCTTACAATTATTTTAAGGAAAAATTCGTAACTTTACGCAAATCCACCTTCGGAGTTTTCCGTTTTCGTTAATGTTATTTTGAATACGGGGATAAGCGGGAGCGCGCACCATACCTTTACGCAGAAAAAAACTCCGATATGAAACGTTAACTTCGCCAGGGAAGTTAACCTTTCATATTGAATACTCCTCTAAGACCCAATATATAAAGCGGCTGTTTTACCTATATAACATCAGCTATAAAACCAAAACAGCTAGTCCTGTGGACACTATACATGACTATTTGGCATGTGTTTCTTTCGCAGTATTGCTTCTAGGAAGCACTTTGTTAATGGTAATTGAAAGGGGGTTATTCCATTCAGCTCGGTGCTGAATCGCCCCTGGAAGGATTTCCCGGAGCTATTCAATTCACCGCACTGTTAGCCCGACTAAAGCATTTCTTCTCACACCCTCCTGAGGGTGCAAACAGAAATCAGACTAAATTGCCGGCAGCGATGCTGTTTTCCAGCTTAGTGCGGCGCTAACAGCCTTGCGGCCTGCACTTTAGTCGGAGAATGCCGGTTAGCGCAACTAAACACAAGTGACTGAATTGAATCGCCCCAAAAAGTAGTTTTCACTTTTTATTTTATGAAGTGTGAATTTTTATTTTTTTTTTAAAGTATTTCTTAAGGTGAATATTAACACGATTTTTCTGTTACTCAGGTTTGGGTACAAGTACTGCAAAAGAAGCTAAAGAGTATTTTGCAGACATGGACAGGCACCGAATTATTTTCCGATATGTTGGCCCGGAGGATGATGCGGCGATCACTTTGGTAAGAACCACAATCGATCCTACGTAGTGTGAGTTAGCACACTTCCCTTGATCAGAATGTCAGTTTAAAGGGAAGTTTTGACACCAGTATTTAAATAATATAAAGAGTAAAAAGCATTGGTCCTGGTAATGCACTATGCTGAAACATTAATGATATTTAATAAAATATTAGTGTTGTGTGTAATAAAAAATATTCCACCACTGGTTCCCTCCGCCCTGCTTTACAGCCGTGTGCTGCAAGTACGGAGGACACCATTCTGAACACACAGCTGCAGTGCACTCTTTGCAGCAATTGAGACTTCATTTTGATGTAACGTTAATACTGTGGCAAATGACTGATGGCTTAAGTCACTTTAGGGGGATTCTATTCAGCGCGCTTTTAGTGTGACTAAACAATTTCTTCTTGCACCCTCCTGAGGGTGCGAGGAGAAATCAGACTAAAGTGCCGGCGCTAACAGCCTCGTGGCCGGCACGTTAGTCTGAGAATTACGGTTCTCGCGACTAATAACCAAGGTTAAGTCGCGAGTACCAGCATTCTCAGACTTAACTTCTAACTGTGGGACTAAACAGCGCACTGAATTGAATTCCCCCCGCCATGTCCGCTTACATAGGGCCACTTATGCAACACACTGCATCAAAAAGTAGTCTTCAGTGTCAACCATGACACATTGCGTGGGGAGTTTCTTACCATGCTCTTTCATTACCATGCCAAAAATTGGGAATTGAACTATATAAACGTTCTGTTTCAGATGTGTAGACAGCATTTTCTGATTTACATTTTCTTCTTTGGCTCATGTATTTCATGAAGTTTTTGTGATCCGGTTATCTAACCTGAACTCCCGCAGGCTTTCAGCAAAAAGAAAATTGATGACCGAAAAGAATGGCTCACCAACTTTATGGAGGACAGACGCCAACGCCGATTGCACGGCTTACCTGAGGTAAAGTGAGTAGGGAAGAAAATAAAGGTGGCGAGGCGAGCGCATTGGCACTGGTCTTTTCTCATTGGATGCCTTTTGTCCCCTGCAGCAATTCTTGTATGGTACAGCCACAAAACACTTGACTTTCAATGACTTCATTAACAAAGAGCTGATCCTGTTCTCTAACTCGGACAATGAACGGTCGATTCCTTCTCTTGTTGATGGTGAGTATGAATAGTGTCCACTGGAAACCTATTTAATATCTGGACTGCGAGCAAGAAAATACACTTACTGACCTTAATGTTTACCAAAGGCTGTGTTTTGAGGTGATTATTTATATGAAAGAACTCAGATGTTTATAGTTCACTGGATTTATAAACTCTGACTCTTTCCTGTGTGCCAAGCTTTATACTGTTCATGGCAACATTCTGTCTTTCTTTAGGCTTCTAGCTTATTTTACCTTTTTATCATCTGTGTGTGAGGGCTGGTCCATTATATGCTATTTCTGTTTTATGGCTCATCTTTCCAAGATGGTGTCAGGCCCCCTCTATCCTCATCTCACAAATGTATGTGACTACTGCTCAACTTTTTTCTTTTCTGCGGACTGAATTCCATTTCTCCAGTGCTGGGTATAATAGAGGCAGGTTCCAGTCAGGATGTTGACATTCAGATTTTTGACACCATAATCTTGACATGTTTACAATGTTCACACCGCCATATGTTGTGTTGATTCACTGGGCTCAACTATTTTCTGTGAGTTCCACAATAGCCCCAGCAGCCCATTCAGTCTTTCCTCTACCCGGAGCTGTGAGCGTATACTGGAGACTGCTCTCAGATAGGTCAGCTCACATTCTCTTGGACCAGTGAGAAGCTGACAGAAAATGTTGGCGCACCAGAGCATTGAAGAGGAGGTTCTTAATTGGTTGCAAAGGCTGCTGGTGTGTGGATTATTGTCATATGGGGGTGTAAATATGTGTGTGTCAATGTGCTGTTTCCACATTTATTTGTGTGCCTTTAATTTTATTACATTTTATGTGTATAAGGATTAAATACAATTTATGATTTTATTAAAAAACATCAGTATCAGGTTTTGTATTTGTTTTTTTTATAATCAAGAACATCTATTTAAAAGTTATTTAAATATATTTTAGTTGGAAAGAAGAGATACCCCCAGGGTGAGACCCAACAATAAATACCCTTTGGGACTTTCCAATGGTCCCCTCCCCCATGGCCATAGATCCATTCCCTGTGGATATAGGGCCTGATTCAGAGCCGCTCGTAAGTGGCAGTACGCTCGTTCCGAGCGATGTTCGCACTTCTGCGCATGCGTACGGTTTATAATACGCATGCGCGAACCAGTCAGTGCAGCCGAAAATCGATTGTTCGCTATATAGCGAATGTCTGCTACTTTGAGTGACAGGATGAGGCGTATGTGGGTGGTAACAGGGGAAGGTGCTTGAAAATGGGGAGTGGAATTAAGAACGCAGGCGTGCTTAAAGGTCAAAACGGGCGTTTTATGGGTGTGCATAATTAAAACAGCAGTGTCATTGACCACGTCACCTGGTTGTTTTATAGTCAAAACTGCTCGCAATATAGTGGTAGGAAAAACCAACCACAAGAATAGCGAGCAGTTCATACGCTGGTCGATGTACTCGATTAATCTAATAGATAGCGGACATATGACGTATGATGCGAGCGGCCAGGGGGCGTATTTTTCAAATAAACGTCCGCAAGTTTTGTTCGCTCGTTCAGACATGGAGGCGTGAACAGACCGCAAAGAGCGAACGGTTCATTTGAATAGCCGCCCCCTTTTTCTGAGCGAGCGCTAATTGCTTCCGGCTCTGAATCAGGCCCATAGATCCTCGAGTTGCCATTGATCATCTTTCCCCTCCACCACCCCATTGCAGAACGCAGCACAGCTGATACCGGAGGAAATTATAGAGATCAGCAATAGTGCTCAGAGGGAAACTTTAGTTCCCCTCTTTGCTCTTATGTTACTGCCGTATGCATGTCGTACTGAATGCCATTCACACAGCATTTTGGGGAGAAAAATTTTGTGATGTCGGCGATCAGAGACAACTAAATCCCTACTGGGAGTCCAAACCTGCAGCAGGAATCTGTTCTGCACTTGTGAAGAAGCGATTTACATTTAAATGACTGTGGGATGGAGGAGGACAGCACATGCCAAGTGATGGTACCATGTGAGAGAGCCCATCCCATGCAACCGCACCAGTCATGTGGCCTTGCAGCACATTGATACGGATACATACAAAAACAGTTGGAGATGACAACTCCTGGTGCTAATGACTCTAATAATATAAAATACAGAAGTATCAAATACTTTCTTTCAAACTGGTGTCTTTTTCAATATTGAGTCAGTTTTTCAGCATAAAAAGGAAAAAATATAAGCAAACGTGTAATCCCATAAATAAAAATGTATTCTATACAATTAATAAACATGTGGAAATGTAAAAATATCTAAAAAAATATTTTTGCTCTGGCTAGAGCACAATATAAAAAGTGGATGGATTCTGACAATAATATGGTGAAGTGCACAATGTTTACTTATATTTTTTCCTTTTTGTGTTGAAAAACTGACTCCATATTGAAAAAGACACCAGTTTAAAGGAAAGTATTTGATACTACTTTATTTTATATTCATTATTAGCGCCAGGAGTTGTCATCACCAACTGTATTTTGTATGTATTAGGTCTTTAGGGTGACCTTGGTTTTTATGACTCTAGGCTGCTGGGTTGCGCTTCTTGGTCTATTACACCCCAATATTCAAATTGTTACGGATATTGACCTGAGGTCTATGACTTGAACTCCTAAGTGGCTGGTTATATTTTTGGATTTTATAAGGGACTAAATTTTCCCTTCTATATAATTGTAAATATATACACTTTTTTTTTTTTTATTATTCAATTGACTAGGCCTGAAACCTGGACAAAGGAAAGTGCTGTTCACTTGTTTTAAAAGAAATGATAAGCGTGAAGTGAAAGTTGCTCAGCTGGCTGGTTCTGTTGCTGAAATGTCTGCTTATCATCATGGGGAGGTAAGTGCCACTCAAAGCCAGACTGACCTGTAATTATGATTTTCAGAATATTCCCATATTATATTAATTCTTTCTGGTCCCAGCAAGCACTGATGATGACCATTGTGAACCTGGCGCAGAATTTTGTTGGAAGCAACAATGTGAGCTTACTGCAGCCCATCGGTCAGTTTGGCACACGTTTGCATGGTGGCAAAGATGCTGCTAGTCCTCGTTATATTTTCACAATGTTAAGGTGAGTAACCATGCAGTAAGTGTGTGGTTAAATCTCCTGTACAGTTAGCTGCATTGGGTAACTTTCTGGTTTCCTTTTCTGCAGCCCCCTGGCAAGGTTAATGTTCCCTGGTATGGATGATAATCTGCTGAAGTTCCTGTATGATGATAACCAGAGAGTGGAACCTGAGTGGTACATGCCTATTATACCTATGGTCTTGATCAACGGGGCTGAAGGTATTGGTACTGGATGGGCCTGTAAACTTCCCAATTATGACACCAGAGAGATTGTGAATAATGTCAAGAGAATGCTTGATGGCCTGGATCCATACCCCATGGTAGGTTTGGTGCACTGTTAGAATCTTGCTCTCTCTCTTATATATAATATATATAATCTATCTCCGTGTTCTCCCCGGGATCAATTTCATGGGTACTCCACGGGCTACCTCTTTATGCCACCCAAGTGTCAAAGGTTTCTGGGGAGAACACTATATATAGATAAAGATTATAGATAGATGACATCTTAATGTACTTGTTTCTTGTTTCCTGGCACTGATGTCCCTGCACACTGTGACTATCTTCCTGTGCTGTCTTGAAACAAAATTAATTCTGAATATATAGCAGACTCCTTTCCTGTTACCTCACTTGTGTTATGCTGCCAATAGCTGGGAGAGTCTTTGTGCACTTACCTGTCTTTATGTGGTGTTTCTTTTGGAGTCATTTTGTTTTGTATGTCTTACAGCTTCCAAGCTACAAAAACTTCAAAGGTACAATTCAGGAGATTGGCCAGAACCAGTATGCCGTGAGTGGGGAGGTCTATGTTCTTGATAGAAATACTGTTGAAATAACAGAGCTCCCTGTCAGGACATGGACTCAGGTTAGTGGAAATGATTAGTAGATTTGTGCACAATGTTTAGTATTTTCTGTTTAAATAGGAAATGTAATGAATTGGCTTAAAGATTTTAGGATAAAAGCCAGGGCTGGAATTTCTGGGGGATTAAACTGGGTTGTTGATGGATTTCTTCATTGTATTTGTTTTAAATGTATGATCTCTTTATAGGTTTACAAGGAACAGGTTTTGGAGCCTATGCTTAATGGGACAGAGAAAACACCAGCTCTGATATCCGATTACAAGGAGTATCACACTGACACAACTGTGAAATTCGTTGTCAAAATGACAGAAGAAAAGCTGGCACAGGCAGAAGCTGCTGGCTTGCACAAAGTCTTCAAACTTCAGACCAGTCTTACTTGCAATTCTATGGTAAGTCATTTGTCAGCTCTGCCTAATTGCCCTGGATGTTTCACATTGAGAGCATTTGTGGGATGGCACCAGGACAGCTGTCACTGGTCTACCTTTTCTTACACTGTCCTATGTTACATTACTAAAATACTAATTATTAAATTAAGCTCTTGCACCTTTATTGGTTATTATGAAATGTATTTTGTATCTTTATCTCTGACATCCACTGATAGGAATACTGAAACTATGGGTTTTAAAGGTGTGTGTGTGTGTGTGTGTGTGTGTGCGCGCGCGCGCGCGTTCTCGGTCACTATAAGAATTAACTGGATGAAATCCAATCTTGTTCCCCTCTATATTCTCTACCTGGAAAGTCCATCAGTTATTTGACTAACACAAAAACCAAAGCGCATATTTTCTCTGCACTAAAACGAAGGGGAGTTTCCAAAGCATTCCCTAAAAGAGCGAGCTCTCTATTCTTAGTTTTGAACAAAACGTTCTGCAATCTATCCTCTGTGGACACTAAAACATTAAACTTCTAAGACATTGTAAAAGTATGGACGGTATGCAGTCGGGAAGCCGGCAGACCTAATCCCGACAGTCAGCTTCCCAACTGTCATATCCCGGCAAGGGTCTAAAGACAGGCGTCTATGTGCCGACGCCTGTCATTAGATATACGCCGGGAGACCGACGCCCAGCATCCTGATCGAAGGGATGCAGAGCGCAGATAGCCGCTTGGGGGGGAGGGTTAGATTTACGGTTCCTGGGTGGACCTAGGGTTAGGCACCCCCCTGGGGGACTTGGGTTTAGGCAGCGGGGAAGGGGTGGGTTAAGTTTAGGCACTTAGAGGGGGGATTAGGGTTAGGTACTGGGGGGGAGGTTAGGGTTAGGCACCCCTAAGGGATCGTTAGGGGGTAGAATTAGGTTAGCTAATACTTACCTGAGGACGATCGGGATTTCCACTGCTGCCGAGATGCTGGTGTCGGGATTCCAACCTGATATAAATCATACCGATTCCGTATGGACAGAAGATCAGTGCCTGGCACAGCTGTTCCACTGAGACCACATGCAGCACTACCCAAGAGGCACCTACGTTTACATTTTCTGGAACAGAAAGGCTTGCGTCAGTAAGAAGTCTGCCAAATTTCTGCATTAATCCAATTGTTTTCTTGGTCGCTGGCAAACCTCTGTTTTGTGCATTATATAAGACTAAGAGATCATTTGTCTTAAGAATTATTATAAAAGGACAGCTAATATCCATAAGAGCTCTGACAACATCCAGATGGGGAAAGACTCCAGAACATTAAGGTAGTTTTCTGACTTAAGCTTGGGAATGACCACATCCTAATTTAAATGGAATTTAAAAGTTACCTTTTAGTTACAAAGATTGCTTTCTTTAAAGTACGACCTAGTCTTTCTGCAAGACCATATAGGGGAAACTGCAATAGAGAGAGCTTCTAATGAAGAGACCTTTCCTATATAGAGATTGAAGTTCAGCAGACTCTGATTGGCTCAAAAGTACAGTATTGTAATGCTGTCAACACAACATTTAAATCTCGCCATTGGAAATATATACGGAAGCTAAAAGCTTATGAATATATGATCCTTGAGTTCCTTATTTAACGGAAGTCTCCAATATGGACTACTTATTGTGTTAGGAATTTCTGTGTACAGCAATCATTTCTCCAAATCCTGGAGCCAGTAGATAGAATTGTCTGCACAAGTGCCTCAGCTCCAGCAAGCATATCTCTATACCCATCGTTTCAGGGTCCCCCAATGGAGCATGGAAAAGGGTTTTAATGGAAATACAAAATTCCAATGTTCGTTTATCCATCTGTGAGACACTACATACAAAGGACCAGGCGTGGAGTTTGGCACTTTAAATAATATGCAAGATAACTCTTCCCCTACTAGAACCACTCCCAGCCTGGAACTTAACTTGCTTTTCTTTTATAATGCCTCTATAGAGCAGGTTCTTTTATTGTGGAGCTGTCAGGTAGCCCATCGCTTGCAATTTTTTAATTTTTTTTATAACAAAATTGGCACAAGATGACCGGTATGACTATAGGGTGCCAGCAGAGTCCTGAATTGATGCCGTTCCTGGCTCCTCCTCCTCTCCCTGCTCATTCCACAGATATAGACCACAGTTAAACATACATATAATGTAAAACAATTACTCTTTCTAACTCTGCAGGTATTGTTTGATCACATGGGCTGTCTGAAGAAGTATGAGACTGTACAAGACATTTTGAAGGAGTTCTTTGATTTAAGATTACATTACTACACGCTGCGGAAAGAGTGGCTGATAGGAATGCTGGGAGCGGAGGCTGCTAAACTCAATAATCAAGCCAGGTTTATTCTCGAGAAGATCCAAGGAAAGATCACTATAGGTAATCCTCAAAGCGTTGTAGTATGAGGGGTATTTTGTTTGGGTTATAAAGGCAGTTTTGTTTTGTGTTTTTATTATGTACCCCTCAGTTACACATTAGCATGCCTTAAATATATATGGTGGCTGGCGCTGGGCCATGGTGGTTACTTTATTAAACAGTGCAGGAGGTATAGGAAGGCATTGCCTCTCTCTGTTCAGTCTCCTAAATATGGTGGGTGAAGGATGTATAAATTATGTATAGATGTATATGTGTAAGTTCTGTGTTACTGTAATGTATGATTAAGATGGTTACTGAAGGTGTGTGCTGTGTTTTTGGCTGTGATCAACTCTATGCTATATGTGCTATTATTTGCATGTAGAGAACAAAAGCAAGAGAGAGCTGATGCAGATGTTGGTGCAGAAGGGCTTTGAGTCAGACCCTGTGAAAGCGTGGAAGGAAGCCCAGGAGAAGGTACATCATGTTATATACCATTGGTGCATTTTTCTTTTTTTTTTCACATCAATCCTCCATATTTTATATTGTAAGAATGAAAATGGGACGTCTGTAATACTGTAACCTCACAGGATACGTGTGGTCCAACTGGGCAAATACAGCAACTGACTTACCTAAATATCCAGCCCATATTTTATGGGTGAGCAGTGGCAACTTCCCCCACTGCTGGTCTCCTTCCCTCTCACTTGTGTAAGAGACATATGTCCACTATCCGGCTGATTATCTGATCTCTTTACAGGCTGTGGAGGAAGATGAGCTCCAAGATCAGAATGATGATAGTTCCTCAGACTCTGGCTCTGCATCAGGGCCAGATTTTAACTACATCCTCAATATGTCTCTGTGGAGCCTTTCCAAGGAGAGAGTAGATGAGCTGATTAGACAGAGGGACATAAAGGTATGATAGTAACTCTCAAACATTGGGGAAAATGTATCTTGTTTTGATTTTCATGAATATAATTACATTAAGGTCCTTGGCTTATCCGATTTTATGCTACCACTTATACAATGGGAGGTCAGAAATATTGTGTATGTATTGCATCTATTTCTTATGCCCAGAGCATTCTTTATGGACATAGGTATTGGGTGTAGGTTGTTCAGAGCAGATAGCCTTACTTAGTGCATGTCACCTAACCATACAATTTCCCTGTTTTATACCCCAATGTGACAGCTACAAATGATCAATAACATTGGTATAATGCATGTTATAAATTTATATAGGTTTTGAACAATTTTTATACATTCAAAGGTTTAGTGTAACTCAATAAATAAAAGAAATCCAAAAAGTGGCAGTACTTTTACATTACATCTTTAGGAGTGTGCTCTGTGAAAAAATGTTTTCTGACACCACCATGTGTCCTGCTCAAGCTGATAATCTTTTTCTTAATTGCTGGCAATAGCTCTTGGTGGTGGCCAGTTACGGGACAGAGCGTATCGGTTGCAGGTGCAATTTATGGCTTCACTGTGTGCGCATAGGATTGGTGTACTAGGTTGCACTTGCTGATATATGTAGCCGTGGTGTTAGTACGCTGGAGGCATAGTCTGATTGATGTATTGTGGTTGTCTTAGTACACTGCAGGGGTGTAAAGCTAGCAGATCTAATGGGGGGTCCCCACAGAGTGGTATGTGGGGGCACGCGCTGGTATGTACTAGCAGGGAAGCTATGGCAGCAGTGACTAGTATATGAGGATGTATTTTGGCGGCGCCAGTTTATAGGGAGGACATTTTTATATGATGATTCATTGGACACTGAAAGAACTGGTGCTGGTCTAATGCTACTAGAAGTAGGTCAATTGTGGGCTTTCTAATGTATGATTTGGTAACTGCTATGTTAGACCAGCCTGAAGAAAAATAAATCCCAATCATAAGTTACCTGCTGAGGGAGTCGCTTTATGTATAATAAGTTGTTCATTTTACTTGTGTTCTAGGGGAAGGAGCTCAATGACCTAAAGAGAAAATCTCCCCCAGACCTCTGGAAGGAAGACTTGGCAGCTTTTGTTGAAGAACTTGATGTAAGTTCCAAAGCTTTCCTGTATGGTTAAGGATGAAGGGTTTCATAAAGCAATGGTTTAATTATTTTTAGTTTAAGTGATCTCTAAATCTAAAAAACAAAAACGCTATTCCAAAAAAAAACGGAAAACAATAAAACTTTAATGACATTGAGTAACAACATTCTCGACCCTAGTGCAATATCACACAGTGAGCCTTTGGACCTTAAAAGTACTGATGCACACACATTTCAGTTTGAGTTTTTTGTTTCTTATATCATAAGACTGAAGATTTCTCTTAATTAATAAAAAAAAAAAAAAAAAATATACACACACGCGCACACACACAACCGCACTCGAGAGCTTAACAAAGTTATATTACTCCATTAAGCATATGTATAGTAAATGTCCACAGGGCAATATAGACTGATTAATTGTACAAATTGACAAAATACCCAAATTAAAAGGAAATATATTCCTGGTTGTTACTTCAATTCGTTCATTTGAGTGCTGCCGGTTTGTGCATGTATATGTGTGCGTGCGTGTATGTGTGTGTATATATATATATATATATATATATATATATATATATATATGCACACACACACAGTCAGGTCCATAAATATTGGGACATTGACAGAATTTTCATATTTTGGCCTCTATTCACCACCACAATGGCTTTGAAATGAAACAAACAAGATGTGATTTAACTGCAGACTTTCAGATTTAATTTGAGGGTAATTACATCCAAATCAGGTAAACGGTGTAGGAATTACAACGGTTTCTATATGTGCCTCCCACTTTTTAAGGGGCCAAAAGTAATGGGACAAACTAAACAATCCTAAATCTAACTTTCACTTTTTAATACTTTGTTGCAAATCCTTTGCAGGCAATTACAGCCTGAAGTCTGGAACGCATAGACATCACCAGACGCTGGGTTTCATCCCTGGTGATGCTCCGCCAGGCCTCTACTGCAAATGTCTTCAGTTCCTGCTTGTTCTTGGGGCATTTTCCCTTCAGTTTTGTCTTCATAAAAGTGAAATGCATGCTCAATCAGATTCAGGTCAGGGGATTGACTTGGCCATTGCATAACATTCCACTTTTTAGCCTTAAAAAACTCTTTGGTTGCTTTTGCAATATGCTTCGGGTCATTGTCCATCTACACTGTGAAGCGCTGTCCAATGAGTTCTGAAGCATTTGACTGAATATGAGCATATAATATTGCCCGAAACACTTCAGAATTCATTCTGCTGCTTTTGTCAGCAGTCACATCATCAATAAATACAAGGGAACCAGTTCCATTGGCAGCCATACATGCCCACGGCATGACACTACCACCACCATGCTTCACTGATGAGGTGGTATGTTTTGGATCATGAGCAGTTCCTTTCCTTCTATATATATATATCTATATATATATATATATATCTATATATATATATATATATATATATATATATAAATAATTGTACTTCTAATGGACTATTTAATTCAACCTCTTTATGTGAGCGACATGTTAATTGAAAATGCTCAAGAAGCTTAAAGTACTCAGTTTATACTGCTGAGTAGATTTGCTTTCAACAAGAGGAGGGAAGTACTTATGAGATACATTACCAATAATACTGTGCCAGGTTCAGATTTAACTGTATATTACATCTTGATATAAAAAGGTGCATTTTGATACCTATTTTGTTTTGGCCACAGCTGTGAGATGTGATCAGCTCTGCACAGGTAGTAGATCTGCCAGGAATACGATGGGTGTGACCTGTTGGTACAAAAGATTATACAAATTGCACTACACAAGGCATATGCAAAACAGAAAATGGTCGGAGATAGCTCCGGCCATATATTCCATTTGAAGCATGCGAGATGACACAAATTTTAATTATTTTTATAAGTTTTTTATTTTTTTAATAGGTTTTTTTTTTTTTACAGTCAGCATATGTGCAGCCTTTCTCTTCCCAAACACAGTAGTAACCTTGCTGTATTTTTGTGAAACAAATATTCAGCACACTGTAATCTCGCTTGTAATTCACAGTTGCTGCACTTTAACATCATTTGCATTAATGGGTTTGATGTGGACACATTTGACGATTCAGACTTCATCACCTGCAAGTTGTGTCCCTCCGACAAAAGCCACATTCAGTCTTTTTCACCAACCGTCTTAGGCGCAGTTTGCATCAACACCCACACCACGCCCTTAAAGGTGCCTACACACATAGCCATATTTTACACGATATGGCTGATTCCGACGCATCGGAACGACAGATCGTGTAAAATCTGCCCAAAACGAGAGTCCCCACTCACAATGCGATGCGCATCCCCGCTGGTCGTACATCGCATCGTCAGATCTGCCGTGCTGTAGGGCAGATCTGCCAATCTGGGACCCAATGCACTGGAAAAAGTCTGAATGCAGGAGAGATCGTTTAAGATTGGACACTGCAAACACCAAATCATGTGCAGAGCTGCCATGGCGAGTTTTCAAGGGAATTGTTCACGATAATGGATCGTGAGCACATTGCTATGTGTGTAGGCACCTACTGTCTTTAGGCCGTGTCTTCACCCCCCTAAAATCCCAGTCTCTGCTCCCCTGACACACAGGGCCGTAATTGCTATATGCCTGGAGAAAAAGACGCTGATAAAGAAAAGATGCACACGGAAAAGAGAATAGCATAAATGGTGCAGCCAAAAAAATCTGCAACTTGTATTACATCTAATCAGAATGAGCTCCCAAGTTACCAGTGCTGCCATTCACCACAAATGTAGGGATTCTTGAAAACTTGACCCTCAACATATTTGTACAATTATTCTTTATATAGGGCAATCATATCCTATATAACACTGTACAAACTGGAAATCACACTGAATTTAGCATAAATAACTATGGTTACATACAATAAAGAGAAGGTTATGGAGTCTTACTTATTCGAACATGAGGGTTGGAAAGTAGGCACTAGGGCTTGTTGTATGCAATGGACACAGGGATATTTAGTGTATGGATCAGCTGCCCAGATCAGGATGTATACGTTATTCTTACACAGACCTGAAGACTATGTGGGGGGATCTGTACATTTTGATGTGAATACATAGAAAGCAGAATGTCTCTTTATGAATATGCTGTTGACTCTTTCATATCATTTCACATATTTGTTTTAGAAAGTGGAGGCACAGGAGAAAGAGGATGTTTTAGCTGGTTTTGCAGGGAAAGCCATCAAGGGTAAAGTAGGCAAACCAAAAATGAAGAGGCTTCAGCTGGAAGAGACCTTGCCCTCAATGTATGGCAGAAGGATAGAACCCCAGATTAGTGCAATGAAAGCTGACGTCAGCAAGAAGATGCTCAAGAAAAAGAAGGTGAGGCTGGTATATAGCCAGTGCAGTATGAATGAGACACTTGTTTCACTGCACACACAGTCCAAATAGAACATTCTGTCCTTACAGATCAGCAGTCCTTCCCATAGTATGGAGAGTGAGACCATATTAGTCGTTAGACACTTTCAACATACAATGCTATTTAATGATCATAACTTTTTTTTTTTTTTACTCTTATTTGAAGGGTGAAATTGACTCCTTAGCACTGAAACTGGAATTTGATGATGAGTTTGGCTCAACTCCGGCAGAGGGAGGTGGGGAAGACTCTCAGACAACCACTCCAGTGAAACCTGTAAAACCCAAGCGGGAGCGAAAAGAGAGAGAACCAGGTTTGTGGAACATTTCAACTGTTTTATGGCCCAGTAATAATGCGGCTTTAAGTAATAAGGCAGCAATTCTATTCATTCAGAAAGTGTCTACAGTTCGTTATTTGTTTGATAGCCATTCACGCAAGTCTAAAGAATTTGTGTTTAAAAATGAATATCCCACATGAAGAGAATGTACTCTTTACATGTTTTAAAGGAATATATTCCTTAAATTAATCACACAATTTGTGTTGCCATTAGAGATTATTCATATATATGTGCTTGCCTCTGTTACTTTCCATTTGCTTAGGTCCTCGAGCCAAAAAGAACTCTCTGACTCCGAAGTCCTCGGTCAAGAAAGGAAAGAAGAGGAACCCCTGGTCAGAAGATGAATCCAAGTCAGAGAGTGACATGGAAGAGGCAGAAGTAGTGGAACCTGTGGTTATTCCTCGGGACAACTTATTGAGGAGAGCAGCCGGTAAGTTGTAATATAGTGGAACAAGGTTAAAAGGTTTGATGTGGTCGGTAAATGTTGCAAAAAGTCTCCAATCCAGGTACTGGATTTCAAGGAAGAACGGCTGACGACATATACTGTCAGCAGAGATGTTACAATGGATGCAAATTAAAATGAACTAGCTCTTATCTGACTACTGTGCTTACATGTCCCCAAAAGGGGTTTATGAAGCCAGAACTCAAATTGCTGATTATACACATTTGGTCTGATGCAGAGTAGAACGTGCTCCTGTTTGCGGAACATATCCTGTGTTCTTTCGCACTGTGTATGCTCTGGAACCAAGTGTATCCAAGAATGGGGGGTGATAGAGTTGTACGCTTTTCAAGTGTATCTCTACTTGCAACTGAAGAGGCGTAATTCGGCAATTAGGGGGCGTTCTACTGTAGGTAAAGTTCAAGGAAGGAGCGTATTGACGGAACTGTGGGCTATGCAGAGTTGGACAGAAGTGTAAATATGCATTTATTTCTGTGCATGCCATGCGTGAGCATATATGAGTTTTGTCAGGCTCATTATGTACAATGATAGTATTCATACTATTACTATCAGACTTCCTGCTTGAGGAGTAGACACCACCACTGTACTTGCTAAATGTTTTCTTGACTGTAACTGAAAGTTTATAAGCTACTTAGAATAAGCAATGTGAAATCTAGAATCAAGTTCACTGGATCACACGGCCAGCATGGCACATTGTATATCTATATACCCAGGTACTGACCATTCTTCCCCTGCTACAGCTGAAAGACCCAAGTATACCTTTGACTTTTCTGAAGAAGAAGATGCAGATGATGATGACGATGATGAGCAAATTATTAGTAATAACAACAACTTGGATGACTTGAAGCCACGGTCGTGTTCTGTTCCCAATAATCAAAATGACGATGCCCATTCAGACAGTCCAGAAAAGGATGAATATGATTTCTCTCCTTTCAAATCCACAGCATCCACTGAGTATGCCCCTTCCCTCTCTCTTATTGTGTAATAGTAAGAGGACCACGTCTGTGGCTTTATCTCTAATATGTGATCCGTCTCTCCCACATGCAGAAAGTCATCAGAGATACAAAAGAAGAAGGATGTTGATGACATATTTTCCTCCACTTCGTTCTCTGAAAAAGTTGATGATGGTAATTCAGGTTTCCTGTAATCTCACTGGCTACAATACAGGACTCCCTCTTTATACCGCCAGCTTAGTACAGCGGCAAAAGACTGACATATTCTATGAAAGTGTTATAAGGAGAGAGAGAGATATATAATGGAGGGAACACATTGTAATGCCCATTTGTGCAGAGTTTATACCGGATGCTGAGGATAATGTTATAAATGGGGTGTTATAAAAAGGGTGTATCATACATTGATATTCTGCTTTTATATTTGATTAGATGATACTGCAAAATATAACAGTGATGAAGATGAGCCCTCCCCCCTCTACACATCAGCGTTCAGCTACAAATCTAAAGAAAAGGCACCCAGCAAAGTATCTAAGAAAGGTAAAGGGGATTGTGTTTATTGTCTTGTATTATTATACTCCCATTCTGCTCTGAGATAAGCTGGGAGGGTGTATAGTAGGGGAGTGTGATCCCAAGATAAATGCCGGGAGGTGTCCTCATTTATGTGTCAATTATATGTGACGTGTCCTGTCTATGAAGAAGGAATCCATAACTGGGCTGCACAAAACCAGACAGACTTCGCTGCATGTGTTTGATATCCTTCTTATTTCATTGTAAGATGCAGCAATATACAACAGTGATGATGAGGAATCTTCCCCCCTCTTATCTTCAACGCTCACCTACAAGTCTAAAGAAAAGCCAGCCAGCAAAGCCTCCACTAAGAAAGGTAACGTGAGCCTTTATGACGGGGCAGAAGTAAAGGGGGTGATTTTATTATTATTTAATATTTTAAATCTACAATTTGCTAACCAATGTACTACATAGTATATGATATGTCATTTTTAAGACTAGAAGGAGTAACTGTTTGGGCTGCAAAGTGCAGTGTTCTGTGCCTGAAATGTTCAGTTTGCTAAAAGCCATTGCTGCATGTGCATATATCCGGTATTTCCTGATCACCGACATGGGGGTCCTAATAAGCTGAGTAGAGACAGGGAAAAGGGACCCCCTAAGGAAGCTTTCTTATTCTCTTTCTGTCTCTCAGCAGAGTAAGAAGTGGTTCTGTATTGTGGAGTAGCTTGTTTTGAATTTGTGGGCTTTCTATTTGCCATAGGGTCCCTGCAATGCACATTTGGGAGTGGCAGGGGTGGCACACTGGGGACAATGGTTTAACAGTAGCATGACCTGACTTCTAGGCCTTCTTAGATGTGTGTACACATAGACAACATCACTTCCGGGTCAGAGGGCATAGGCCGGCGTGAGGCTAAAAACATAAAGGAAACCTCAGACCTGCTTTTTTATTGTTCATGGCAATGTTCAGATTGACTGTCTGTGGCACATTCTGCAGTTATGGGGCATGCGTACACCCGCGAATAGCAACCTATTCTACAGAACTTGCTTATACCTTGTACATTTTTTTTACTTACCAGTTAGATATTGCTCCTTCTCAGTGCTCTATCTGCACATGTTAAAGAGAAGACCTGAACCTTATCACAATGTGAAGGGACTTTGTGCGCAGACTGTATCACCCTGGGAAAGGCCACTGCTCAGCCTCCTAAACAGTGTGTGGAGTACATCTCCATGATGATGAGATAAATGAAGTACACTTGTCACAAATACAGAATTATTGCCGTTTAATATGGGAGTCGCACCAGACAAGTCTGGATCTAGAAGATTTTATGTCTTGTCCTTTTGTTTGTGGGTTATTGGGTTCTCTCCGTGACAGATGCCTCACTAGCGATAATTACCCTTTCTGCTAGAACCATGGCTTCAGCTGTCCTTGGGTGACACGACCCAGACTCTTAGAATTATTTGGGCACACTTTATTTTTAAAAGCACTTTGCAAGTATACACTTGAATCGAAAGATTATCAAGGAAAATCCTATCATTTACATCAAGATCACAGAACAAGATGTTTCCATTTCTCTTCCTCACAACAGCACTTCAAGGATAGCATTATTCTAGGCAAAACAGTGCCTTTACTTTTAGGCAATCATTTCCTCCTTTTCAGGAGAAAGGAACAGAGTAGAGATGTGCGGGTTCGGATTTACTCGGTTCTTTTCGCCACATTGCCGCAAGTTCAGATTAGTTCATATTTATCATATTGGCTATCTGACCTCACGTGTTTTGGACAGCCAATAAGATAAATCCAAACTTGCGGTAATGTGGCGAAAAGAACCGAGTAAATCCGACACCGCACATCTCTAGGACAGAGTACCTGGCTGAAACACTCTCAATAACTCTTTCCAAGCTCAACCTCCAATATAGTCTGTGGGTGACAGACTTTATAATTATGCAGTCGCCTTGACACTTATTCAGGATTACATGGAATCTATGAAGTCAATTGTGAACGCTGTGAAGAAGCAACCACTTCCTTAATTACAATTTTCTACAGGACACTATTCTTTAGCCTGTCCACGTCTCCAGGGACCGTCACCAAAATGCTAGTTGTTTGCATAGTTTCTCTCAAGAAAAGGGGAGTAGCTCTCTGGCTTCCATGGGCAACTTTCCATATGAGGAACATTCAGCTCTGTCCATTGCGCGCAGACATTCTGGAGAGGATTGTAGAAAACAACCTCATTGGTAAACCAGCAGGTTAACCGATTATCTCAGAAGATTTCAGGTCCAGCCAGGAAATGGGCTTTGAGTAAAGAACATTTTTGTTCAGGAGTCAATAGGTTTGAAGACTATTCGGAAGTGGAAAGCTTATCATTTGTTTGCAATAGCTTGGCTGGTGCTCCAAGAATGGACTTGGACAATGCAGTCAGTTCTACTTCACAGGGAGCTAGTTCTGTATTCAAATCCAGAGATCCAGGGCAGTCTCAAGTTAAAAAACAAAACACCTGTACTATTTATTATAGGCTTTATGGCATGCAGGAAATATCAACAGCAAATTGTGCAACCTGATTGGTAAGCAGGGCACAGGCCACCATTAAAGATCTCTGCATAGCAGCAGGTGACCTTCCCTTCACTGTGACAGACATTACCTTCTTAATGTCTTTTCTGATGCTCACTTTTGAGGCAAAATCCGAGCAGTTATTCAGTAAATGTTTTCATCTGGCACTGTTGGAGTATTGCTTGGGTATGTCCTATGTTTAATGGCTACAATGGTGTTAATAAAGAAATAAGTGAATTACCTTTTATTTAATTTCCCAGTATTCTTACCCGTGTTTTGTGTGTTTATAGCTTGCAGGAACATCTGGGGAAGTTTCTCAAACACAGGGGGTGGGATGTCGCTTTATATAACAGTGTTAACCATCACAGCTCATGTTTTGTCTGTGGACACTGGATAATTACTGATCCAGCCAAGTCACCTGGGTATGAGTATAGGAATCCTGAACAAACATGAGCTGCTGGACAGTGTGTGGACCGGATTTGGGAAACATTGCTCTGTACTTTCTGGAGAGCTCTTCCTGTCTTCCTGTCTCTAGTCTGATGACTAGTAAGTTCACATGTTAGTTATGGCTGCCAGGAGAATTTCATGGAATGGTCTCTTGTTTTTAATTTGAACAGAAGATGCACCAAAATACACCAGTGATGACGACGAGTCTTCCCTCTTCTCTTCAACATTCAGCTACAAGTCTAAAGAAAAGCCGGCCAGCAAAGCTTCTACTAAGAAAGGTAAGGAGCCTTCATAATGGGAGAACAGTATATTATGGTTCTTTCTGATGTAATACAAGAAGTGGGTGGAAAAAAAGAACAAAAGGAAACGCCAGGGTAAAGTCACTGCATAGGGAGCTGGCCTGTATGTGCTGTGTTATTCAGTCTCCCAATGTCTGGAGCTGTACAGGCAGGAAAAGCACCATTCTACATCTACACAACTGCTGTTAATGCTGGAGAATACCATCTTCTGTGTCAGTCCTCAGACTCTTAGCTTACCATGCATGCCTCTGTGTATTGAGGAAACTTCCTATTTGTACGAACCTGCAGCATGGGGTAACAATGACAACTCAGATAGCATTAGCTTTGCTTTCTGGGGTTTTGACTGTCCCTAAGACGGGATTGGCATTTGCAGTGAATTGCCTGTTTTGCCTTGCACAATGAATCAATGAATGTTTTTTCTTGGTTCTTGCAAAATGTCTACGTCGACTATTGCCCTTTCCTGCTACCGTCACCCTAAACACAGCTGGTCACGAAACATTAGCAGGTTGAGCTCAATTTGGTCACTGAACATGTCCCTACAATCATCCCTCTGTCAGTCATTGAGGTCTTCTCTTAGAGCCATGCCAGCCAGAATTGTAGCCAAGCAGGACAATCCAGCATTGTTACACATGTCCTGACTTTATGGGATATGATTGCTTACCCTGGTATTTCTGTTTCTGTGTACGTGATATTTCCTATTTAAGACTAGCATAAGAAGCCTAAATAACCGTACTGCATCTGCTGACATCCTGTATTTTTGTTTGGTTAGAAGAGACCCCAATATACAACAGTGACGATGATAGTTCTTCCCCGCTTTTATCGTCGCCGTTCACATACAAGTCTAAAGAAAAGCCAGCCAGCAAAGCATCTAAGAAAGGTAATGTGAGCCTTTAGGATATCTAATGATTATACTAATTACATTAAATATCTTATTAAATAAAGCAGATTATTATTTTTGAGGGCATTTTACTTGATTTAAAGTTGTTTTTTTTTTTTGGTAATTGTGATCAGTGATGGTGCCAAGTTCTCCTAATCCAGCCCCTCAATCACCCAAACACATTAACTGCCGTCATCCACACCCTCATCGCCCTATCTGTAGCTGATGCGGACTCTCCCATACTGCTCTGTGATCTCGCAAGGACCTAGAACTGATGGGGAAAAGCAAAACACTACCCAGGATAACTCCAAGATACAGCAGAGCTGAGCGTTGTCCTGTTTGTAATACATGGTGTAGAAGTTTTACAAAGAAATGTGACCGGTCCCTATATTAGAAATGTTTAGTTTGCAAAACTGTTCCGTGCTGCATTTTTTTATATTCTCCATTATATTCTTTTAAATTAGATGATGCGCCAAAATACATAAGCGACGATGATGAATCTTCTCCTCTCTTATCTTCGTTCACATACAAGTCTAAAGAAAAGCCAGCCAGCAAAGCATCTACTAAGAAAGGTACTAAGTCTGATGGTTGTGAGGACTGTAATAAGTTTCCTTTGGCTTCTTTTCTCTCCTCCTTTAGTTTTAACCAAGACTAGAGCTGGGACAATGAGTGTTGTGCATGAGATTTGCTAAACATTCCCTGCTGTATGGGAGTCATTGAAATGCTGACTTTGAGCACAGTGTTAGAGAACTGAGTTTTTGGAAATCTTTCTTTATTTGTGCCATGTAATGAGCAATCTTAGGGCGTGACTACCAAAATTAAGTGGAGATGGAGGAGTTTGTGTGTGCTGGCATGGTCATGTTTTAGGAAATTTGTTACGAGGACTCATGTTCTGTACATATGAATGTAAAGTCACTACGTATTTCATTACATGCATGTAAGTAGATATGATATTCTGGTCATTTTAGCTGCTCCTATTTTTTAGAATGTGCTGTTGAAGTTGCTATCCATGTATGGGTTTAGCTATCCACAGACATAACATATTATGAAGCTCCCTCTTTTATTATGTTTCAGTCAAAACAAGGTTGACCTTTCTAAAGTAATTGTCAGTAGGTGTTTGGCACTGAAACTGTAATTAAATGTTTAAAATATTTCATTTTTTTGATCTTTAATTTTCAAATCCAGCAAAAGCCCCTTCAGATGGAACCCCGAAACAAAGACGGACGCCGAAGCCAAAGAAGTCGGATGTTTTTGTTAATTCGGACTCAGACTTAGAGTTTGGAACCCCAAAGAAATCTACAACGCCCAAAGGTAGATTAAATAACTCTTATGGGAAAAACACTTGCCCATTGCACATCTGATATACTGTATGGAAAATCTCAAGGCCACTACTTTGTGCAAGGAAGGACTTTGCACATAATGCCCGTACAGGGCATAAACCAGTGATTTATTGCTGTTATTTCATCAGTGTAAAATACTCAAGTTATGGGTTCTTAGTTTTATTATCTACATTAATGATCCTTTCCAGATTGTAAGGATTACAGGGTAGCTGTTAATCATGAGACTTGCATCTTGCAAATTAATCTTTCACCACTAGAGAGCAGTAATGTGTTCTCTATTGTTCAGTAAGCCTTTCACATGCATTCTTTTTGTATTTAAAGCAAAAGGAAGAGGAAAGAAAAGAAAAACATCTGACTCAGAAAATGAAGGAGACTATAATCCTGGGAGGAAATCTGCATCAAAGCCAGCATCCAGCAAAGTAAGAATGGTGCTTACAATAATGTCATAGGTATAGAGGCTGTTTCTTGTGCCAGAGTTATAGGTTAGAAGTAGTGAGACTAATATTCACTTACCGAGGGTTTAGTATTACTGAGAAGTCCTCTGTTACTCGGACTGAGGACGTTACTGTAGTAGCCAGAGCTGTCACTTCATCCATTTAAATGCTTTCTATTCTTCTTTTATTATTTTCTGCTATTTGTTGAATACAGGTTTTAGAGATATAGGGGCCTATGTATCAGACAATGTTTGTTACATAAAATGATGCAGAATAGCGCACTGAAATCTCCAGCAAAGTGCTAATCAGAGCTGCAGATCACATACCCCATTATTCTCAATGGGGATTACGCAGTGGCGTAACTATAAATTTTGCTCCCCCATGCCAAAAAAGTTTCAGGTGCCCCCCCCCACCCAAAGATCAAACACACCCAAAGACTACGTTTAAGGTGTGTGGTTACATGATACAGCAACGTGCCTTACACATTATGACACACTAAGTAATGCCACTTATAACACAGTGTGCCACACCGGAATGCCCCTTACAACACATTATGCCACACCGGAGTGCCCCTTACAACACATTATGCCACACAGCAATGCCCCTTACACATCCCACACAATAATACCACATATAACACATAATGACATACAGTAAAGCGCTTATAACAAATTTATGCCATGCTGTAATGCCCCTATTTCACATTATGCCACACTGTAATGCCACATACAACACATTATGCCACACAGTAATGCCCCTTACACATTATGCCACAGTAATGCCCCTAATTGCACCTTGTGCACACAGTAATGCCAAATACACATTATGCCAAACAGTAATGCCCATTACATCCCACCCTGACAGATCTACTTCACCAACCCTCCTTTCTGCTCCTGGTAGTCCGTCACCTCAGCTCAAGACAGGTTGCACAGTTTTTATGTCCTTGTAGAACCAGATTATTGGGAACATAGTTTATAACCTGTAAACTGTGTATCAAATTAGTGCCCCTTATACAGTGCCCCCTGTAGTTGTGCCCCAAAATGCAATGCCCCCTGTAGTTGTGCCCCAAAATGCAATGCCCCCTGTAGTTGTGCCCCAAAATGCAATGCCCCCTGTAGTTGTGCCCCAAAATGCAATGCCCCCTGTAGTTGTGCCCCAAAATGCAATGCCCCCTGTAGTTGTGCCCCAAAATGCAATGCCCCCTGTAGTAGTGCCCCTTATGCAATGCCCCCTGTAGTAGTGCCCCTTTTGCAATGTCCCCTGTAGTAGTGCCCATTATGCAATGCCACCTGTAGTAGTGCCCATTATGCAGGGCCCCCTGTAGTAGTGCCCATTATGCAGGCCCCCCTGTAGTGACCCTTCTAGTAGTTAGCCCCCTGTAGTGCCCCTTCTAGTAGTTAGCCCCCTGTAGTTGCTCCCCCCCCTCCGCGCGCGCACACAAACAAACACACACACACACAAAAGAAAAAACCACAAACACTTACCTTTATCCCCGCTCCAGTGCTGCTGCCGTCCATACCCAGGCGTCCGCTCCTCGGCACTATGGGAGTGACGTCATTACGTTACTCCCATAGTGCCCTGCGGGACCAGGAAGACGGAGGGAGCTCCGTCCTCCGGCTGCCGCCGGGGGTTTAAATAGGAGCCGGGCGCCCGCTGGTAACACACTCAGCGGGTGCCTGGCAGATGGAGGGTGCAGGGGGTGCAACCGCACCCCCTGCACCCTCCGTAGTTACTACTACTGCCCCCATCGCCCCCAAGCTACCCAGCACCTCCAAGCCACCGCAGGGGCAGTAGTTACGCCACTGGGAGTACGATCTGAGCCCTACGTACTAAACTCCAAAAAGCAAAGCTTTTCGGAATTTAGCCCCGGTAGTTTACACCATCACACAACGGTAACTGCAACCGCTGTCCCTGCGAGTTCCCCTTTTAAATAGTGGGGATATTTTCATTAAAAATGTATATATAATAATCACGGTAGTACCGCAATTATTGGTACATAGTCCCTATAGTCTTATCCAACACTATAATAGGTCATCGGCTGTAATTTCAAATAGGCTCCTTTTTATTTCTTTTCCATAATACCCAGCCATGCTCTCGCTATCAGTACGCTGGGAACTGAGTAAGCTCCATAATGACCATGCAGCCTTGTCCTATAGTATATATATTTATTTTATATTAAACATGATCTTCCACAGCCGGCTCTCTTACTTAAGGTGATCATTTTGCTACAGTAGACAGGTGGAGAGTGGTCTCGTTGCAGACAACAGGTATGACATTTTGGATATCTGAAAACATGGCTTGGCTGACCTCTATAAGTGTGCTGTTATCTGACACAGAAAACATTAGGTGTATAACATGTGCAATACGCACCATTAAACAAGGAAAACTGAATGTTGAAGTGCTTTCAGTGCCAGACACATGAAATAATCATGCTACATTCTAATCCATTGAGATACAGTTTGTGATATGCCTTTGGGCTCATTCATGGTTCATGAGCCTCATTTAGAACAGAAGATGATTATCATTTATATGAATGCAGCAATGTGTAGCTCTGGTTTGTTCTCTGTCAGGTAACTGATAATAAAGGCTGCTTACCTGATGGAAAGTGAACCAAAACACAGTCCATGTAACTAACAAAATGGCACTCGCGCATGAACTTTTATTACGGCTTTCATCAAAATGACTCGCACATTTGCCTCGTCTGTGTTACAGAAGTCCAAGAAAGTAGTAATGGACAATGATTCAGACGTGGACATTTTCCCATCAGAAGTCCGTTCTGAAAGTGCGACGCGACAGAGGCCTGGCCGGGCCAGGAAAGAAGTCAAATATTTTGCAGAGTCCGATGAAGAAGATGATGATTTTGTTATGTATTAGTTATGTGCCCGAAGAGCACAAAAATGTTTTCCAACAAAGTATCTTGTGTAGTCCTTTTGTCCCTCCTGTTGCAGACTTTTGTACATTGTCTTATTTTATGTGATGACGTAATTGATGTTTTTTATTATCGTGTAGGCATTTTAACATTTGTTGTTACACATACAGTTTTATGCTCTTTTTTACTCATGAAATGTCATGTACTCTGTTCCAATTTGCCTTGTAGAAATGTTTTAGACAGCCGTGCCCAAGCACACATTTTAACTGTCCTGATCAAATACAGAGGGGAAAAAAAATATATACGAAAACAAAACACAGCAACCCTGCTTTTTGAAATGAAGACAAAACATTAAAAAAAAAGGAAAGTGTTTTTTTTGTCTTGTTTTTCTATCAAACTCATAAAATAATACTTTGATTTAAAATAAATATATTTTATTCTTTGCCAGGAGACTCCATGGAAAAAAAGGTAAACAGTATATGAACATAGAAAGCATTGTTAAACAATCTCAATGTACAAACCGAGCCAGTGAAGAATACATATTCCCCAAAATTTCTACTAGTGCTTTAAATGAGACCTATAAACACTTTTTATGTGTTAACGTCTACTGTGGTATCACAGTCACTGTGATCCAAACAGATTAAAACAATAAAATGGGTGGGCGTTAAGTGTAAGGGGCTGAGGCATTTACTATAGCCACATTGTGCCAGTTGGATCCGATTGTAGTGTAAGTTACATCTTGCGTGTACATGTCAAAATGATGCAGCTCAGGCCTTATTAGAGGGCTACACATATGCTGTACAGCAGTCCTGGGGAATCTGCACCTGCCCAGGTATTGCAGAACTGCCACACGCAGCTTGCTTTGCCAACATGGCTCTTCAGCCAGAATTTGTACAGCAAACATTTAAGAGATTGATGGTGAGCTGAGCAATTGTGTACAAGAGAGATGTATTATGGGAAATCAGGGGAACCTTTTATGCAATACCCACTCATATGTAGTGTACCCCTCACAAACATTTCGCTAATGGCTTGTGAACAAGTAAACATGAAGAAAATTAAAAACGGACAAAAACATTTTAACACTGGAAAGTGCCTTTGAGGCTACACTTACTGTAGTAATGCACCTGTAAATATCATCCACCAAAACAATCACATCTGTTTGATCCACCTTATTAAAGTGACATTGACAACTCTACAATGAAATGTCTTCTAACCAAACAGAGTTACTCAGATACAAAACTGGCTTCAGATAATGTAGTGAATGTTCTTCCACTGTTTCCTCACACAGGACAGAGAAGAGTAAACGCAATGCAGCTGAGGGCATGGTATGACCTATGTGACAGTCTACGTTCCTCACGCAGACCTATACAACAGTCCATTGTTACCTTGTCTTGATCATTTCATGTATGCAAGACTAAAGGAAAGCACCAAACATCCAGCAGAGAGAACAGTAAATAGGTTATGTACACAGTCAGAGCAGTCTTCGAAGATCATGCAATCTGATGATCAGAAGAGAAAATAGATTTAGCTTTATTTCTTGTTCTGTAAAATGGCTGCATTAGTGTATTTGTTTTTCCTTCTATTTGAGTCCAGCGAAGAGAAGAATGTAAACAGCAAAAGTATATAGGTTTATATAAAGGAAACCAACTTGGTCTTTTCTTGCTGGGGAATTTAAACAAGTTTTTGGGTCTGCAAATCCAGCAATGGGGAAAGATACGCCTTGCTTGCATCCTCCCTGTGTGTATATTGTCTTGGGAATGTCTGAAGTGGAGGATCAGCCCTTATTGCACCTGTGCACATGTGCTGACCTGCTCCTCGTCTGAGCTGGCTGAGATGCTGCTGTGACTGTGCTCTGCTGCGTTCTCACTGGGACTGGATGCTGTTGCCTCGTGCCCCTCTGAGTTCTCCAGCATTTCCTGAATGAGTGGTGGCATTGATCCAGGTATTTCCAGCTTCAATGTGATAACACGTTCTGCACCTGAAAAAGAGGGGAATAAAGAATTTTGCTACTTCTAGTTTTGTTCAACGTCCAATGTTTTTGTTTAATCCTTCAATTTCTTTTTTTATTTTATGTATGCTCATTTGCAAAGAGCATACTGGTTTTTGTGCATCCACATACCATTTGGGAATAACAATAGGACATACAAGCTTCCACTTGACTAGAACAGCTCATAACAAGTGATATACACCTGCACTGTGCATCCAATCATGTGGAAGCTTCTAAGGGGTCAATTGCAAAAATAGAAAGGACCGGTGGCTGGAATGATCCCATTTCTACGGGGCCAAGATAGTGGGGATGTGAAAGTTTCCACCATTGAACTGGACAAGGAGGGGCTGATCTGTGCCCAGTGTGAAAGTTCATTTCATCCTGCAAAATTTAAATTATGTAATTGAGCTGTAGAGGGTGGAGAAGCACATTTAGGGGAGAGGAGGAAGACTATCATAGCTGAATACAATGTTGTTAGTTTTATTAATCTTCCCTTTACAAAAAGAAACTACACTATTAACTTTTCCAGTGGTTTGTTTTTCCAAGCAGTCATCTATCTACATGGCATATTTTAAAGTAGACCAAAACACACGTAGAGAGGTTGTACTCTTCATTTATAATAAAAATGTTTTGTTAGTTTACCTAAATGCACCTAAACAAAAACAGCCTCCTCTTAAGTAGCATTTGAAAACAAATTATCCAAGTTCTTCTGTTACAAAACCTGGCTCTATAATGTAATGAATCCATAAATTGCAAGATTACATGGCACAGGGACAAGGCCTACACCCATGTGTGACACCCAGGGTGAGTGCTCTCCACAGCCAGCATGGCAGAGACAGCTCAGCGCTACACATTGGGTGGCCAGATCCTGGGGACTGTGTTAGGTGACAATAAGCTGATGTTTTCTCCTTCTGTACCACAGAGGAAACGGCAATAACAGTTCTCATAGAAGTGGAATAAGGAATTGCCTTATTGCACTTACAAGCACTTCAGTAAGGCTGGAGTATATTATCTGGAATATCAAAAGTGTGCTGGCAGCCTTACAATACATTATAGAAACTACTTTCTTCAGGTTCCGTAGTGCTCCACAGGGAGACATTGGAGCTTTTCAATCCCAGGATGCTCCAGTCCCCCCTATACACCACCCACAGACTGAGGGCACTGCAGTTTAGTTGGTGTCTGGCAGGAGCTGGATCACCATTATAACGGGGCTGCATTAAGCAGCCCACGCTTTTATTTTTTTATGATTTGATTTATTTCTCTTTTTTTTTTAATTTATTTTTTTTACTAGGGCGAGCAGCACCACACTGTCCTCTGGACATCTGTGCTGCCGCCCCATCACCCCTCCAAGGTGCTGTGACTCCAAGCCTGTGCTAGGTGTTCCCGCCGGGGCTCCGAAGGGGACTAGCTAGCAGGCGGGGACCCGCCTTGTTGCGCAGTCTTGCCTCCGGTCTCAGGAGACAGACCGGAGGTGATGATTTGGACGCTGGTGCGCCCATGACTCCACTAGAATACCAGGGCATATAACATATTGGCTCAGGGCATATGTAAAGAGGCCAGGGGACCCAGTGGTTAATGTCAGCAAGGGGAGCAGGCGCTCTCGCTGAAGCCCTTCCCCCAGTCCAGGGCACCATTCCACTGCGGTATAGGTGCTCCTAGGCTACTCCCTCACCCTCCAGAGATGCGCAGCAGCCATTTTCTGCATGATTTTAGTGCCAGTTGTAATCATGTAATGTTTTTCAGCGTTTGTGACTTGTGCTAGCGCTAATCTCTACTTTCTATACTGTACAGCTTATACCTTTCCCTTTATTTTACTATACCAACATACTTCGGTATAGGGGGTTCATTGTACCTCACATTTCCCAGATACTTGTGAGTGCTATAACATACTTTATAATTTGGTTGCATGCTACACTGTGCCATATTATCCAGGGTGTTCACTGCACTGTATCATACTGTGTATTATGTTATTTTTGTGGTTATGGCTGGCAGAGGAAAGAATAACAAGCAGCCTGATACTGCTCCTCCTACTCTGGTGTCTTGTAATCCTGTTCTGCGGGCTTAGCCACAGAGGACCTTATTCAGGATGGTCTCTGTATTAATTGTTACACAGCCGCAGGCTCATCAGCCCTGCTGTCTCTCCTTCAGGACCCACCCTAGGCTGCCTTTTCACAAACGCTGGCAAAACTTGCAGACCAAGCAGCAGTCCCTGTGGTAGTGCCTCCTATGGGATGGCGACAGCAGGTACTCCCTGCAAATCCTTTACCTCCCCCATGGGTAGACATACTTTCTACCTCAGTGCAGAGTCTGGCGGATACCTCTACGGTTTTTCAGCAAATGCGGCAAAAAGAAAAGCCTTTACCTACTAAACGTACTATGATATCTTCCCAATCCACACAGTTATCTGATTCTGAGATATCATCTAGGAAGGCAGAAGACACAGATCTCTCTCACTCTGACTCTCAGGAGAAGAGGATCCACCCTCTAAACTAAATATACTTACTCTTGTGAGAGCAGATAAAACTATTCTACAAATAGAAGAGGATGAACCCGCTCTTAAGAAAAAAAACACGCACCTTTTAAGTGACAAAAGCTTTCTGATCACATGAGTGAAGCTTGGAATACGCCTGGTAAAAGGTTTAAATTTCCAAAACAGTTCAGTTCCTTTTACCCTCTTCCAGCTACAGATTGTACTAAATGGGAATTCCCTCAGCAGTGGATTCTCATGTAACACGTCTGGTTAAAAATGCCACCTTGCCCATTTATACTGCAACCTCCTTTAAGGAGACTACAGATAGACATATAGAATAAATCTATATACTCAACAGGAGCTATTACTTGTCCTGCTAGGGCTACGGCCTTGGTGGAAAAAGCCATTGAGAGTTGAGCAGAGGCCATAGAAGAGACATTTTCCCCTGATGCTTCGAGGGAACAGCTGTCCTACATATCTCACATTAGAGATGCAGCCTTCTACTTAGCTGCTTCACCTATGGATATGGCTCTCCTGGCCTCGGGATATCTGCCACTTCTGTAGTGGCCTACCGTATTCTTTGGCTACGTTCCTGGAAAGCAGATTCAGAATAAAAACGGGCTCTACAGTCTCTGCTTTATGTCGGAGACATCCTATTTGGTCCAGAATTGGATAAAATTGTGGCTACTTTGGCGGCTAATAAGATGGTGTTCATGTCCTCTGCATATAATACAAAGCCTCAGATGTCATCTTTTCGGTCCTTTCGCCCTCAAGGAAAAGCCAAGGGTTAGTGTTTTCCATGAGAGCAGACATCAACCAAGGCCTCCAAGTCTAGGGCCAAACAGGCCTGGGCTATAGACGTCCTCCTGTCTAGTCTGAGGTCAAGCCTACAGCTTGACGGGGCGGGCCTCTCCCTGGGGGCTCCCAGGGTCGGAGGCCGACTTCTTCAATTCGCCCAGGTTTGGCATCAAACCATGTCAGATGCCTGGGTAAGGGAAGTGGTCTCCCATGGATACACCCTCTCATTTCTGAAGCAACCACCCCAGCAGTTCTTTTGCACGGACCTCCATCGGACCTAACCAAGGCCCTTCTGCTCCAAAAAGCCATTCAGTCTATTGACCCCCTCCTCACAACGGGGCAAGGGCTATTATTCTACCCTTTTCTTCGTTCAGAAGCCCAATTGGCTCTCATCAGCCTTTCCTCAACCTCAAATCTCTGAACAAGTTTATCAGGGTGCCCAGGTATCGTATGGAAACCCTCCGTTTCATTATACTAGCTATAAAGCCTGGGGATTTTATGGTGTCTCTAGACATTCAGGACACTTACCTACATGTACCAATAGCGCCTTCTCATCAACAATATCTCTGGTTTGCTATACTACAGCAACATTACCAATTTCAGGCTCTGCCGTTTGGCCTTCAACGGCCCCCCGGGTCTTTACCAAGATCATGGCAGCTATGGGGCGGCCTCTCTTTGCCGTCAAGGGATCAGACTGCTTCCATACTTGGACGATTTGCTGTTGGCCAGCTCCCCAGAGACTCTTCACCGCCATCTACAGGTAACCATTCCCTTTCTTCAAATGCATGGTTGGCTAATCAACTGGAAAAAAAAATCTTCTCTAACACTATCTCAAAGGATGGTACATTTGGGAGCCCTCCTGGACTCTCGAGTTCAGAGAATCTTCCTAACAGCATACAAGGTTTCAGCAATCCAGCACAATCTACGCAGACTGCTCCACAAGCGCGGAGTGTCCATTCACTCTGCAATGCAGGCCTTGGTATCAATGGTGTCCACCTTCGACATGGTGGAGTTCGCCCAGTTTCACTCCAAGCCCCTACAACACCTGATCCTCTCCAGATGGAACGGGCTACCCCATCTGCTTAAATTTCAGATGATGAGCCTCTCCCCAGAGGTTCGCCTGTTCCTAACCTGGTGGCTACAGACTTCCCATTTGAACAAGGGTCGTCCCTTTTGGATCCCGGACTAGGCTCACTTCACCATGGACGCAAGCCTCTGAGGGTGGGGCGCAGTAACTGGCCAGCACTCCTTCCAGGGCCGATGGTCCCCAGTCAAGGCAGTGTTACCAATCAATATTATGGAACTTTGAGCCATCTACAGAGCTCAGAATATTCTGAAAAACAGGCCAGTACAAATTCAGTCCAACAACGTCACGGCGGTGGCTTTCCTCAATCACCAAGGGGGCACTCGAAGTCAGTCAGCAATGACAGAAGTGTCCCGCATTCTCACATGGGCCGAAAGCAATCTCCCAGTCATCTCTGCAGTGTTCATCCCGGGGATTCCCAATTGGGGAGCAGATTTTAATCAGCCGTCACGACGTGCATGCAGGGGGAATGGTCTCTACATCCAGAAGTCTTACAGCTTCTAGTGGACAAATGGGGTCTTCTGGAAGTGGATCTCATGGCCTCCAGACACAACAACACACTTCCAATTTATGGAGCCAGAACACAGGACCCCGACGCAGCCTTCATAGATGCATTGTCAGTGAAATGGAACTTCCATTTGGCATATCTCTTCCATCCAATATCCCTACTTCCTCAAGTGCTTTGAAAGTTCATACAGGAGGGGAGCACAGTCCTGTTCATATCTCCGACTTGGCCCAGACGTCATTGGTACTCCGATCTTCAAAGGCTCTCCATAAACGTTCATCTTCAACTTCCTCTACGAGTAGACCTGCTGTCTCAAGGTTCATGTCTACATCTGGACCTAGCCCGTGTGTCTAATGGCTTGGCTCTTGAGACATCCCTCCTAACGGCTAAGGGTTTATCCAGCTCTGTGGTCAATACCATGCCCAGAGCACGTAAACTGACCTCAGACAGGATATACCATAGAATATGGCAAACGTATTTCCAATGGTGTGCTCCAAGAAACTATGACCCGCAAGTCTTTAAGGTTTCTCGAATTCTTGCCTTTCTTCAGGCTGGACAGGATCTAGGCCTCCGCCTAACATCTCTGAAAGTGTAGGTCTCTGCTTCGTCTATCTGGTGTCAGCGCAGAATTGCTACTATACCGGATGTTCACACCTTCATGCAAGGTGTTCTACGTATACAACCTCCCTTTGTTCCTCCATGGGATTTGTCAGTGGTGCTCCAAGCACTTCAGGAACCTCCATTCAAACCCCTGGAATAAGTGGTTGTCAAATGGCTCACTACGAAGACTCTGTTTCTTCTGGCTATCTACCCGTCGGGTATCGGATTTACGGGTGCTTTCATGTCGCTCCCCCTTTTTAATATTTCATTAGGACAGGGCTGTTCTTCGTACACACCTGGATTTCCTTCCCAAGGTGGTTTCTCGCTTCCACCTGAATGAAAAAAATGTGGTTCCAGCATTTAATTCACCAGACCTCTCGGCAGGTGAGGCCTTGTTGGACGTGGTCCTTACTCTAAAGATCTACCTGGACTGCACTACTTCCATCAGGAAATCGGACTCCCTCTTTGTCCTAGATGGATTCCACAAGGGATGTTCAGCTAACAAATAGTCATGTGAATCCATCTGGCCAGAGTCTACCTCACAGGTTTACATGCAGACTGGTTTTCCTATGCTGGCTTCAGTATCTGCTCATCGCGCAGCCCGGCGTGGTGTCTGAACAGCTATGCAAGGCAGCCACCTGGTCTTCTGTCCACACCTTTCTTAGCTTTTATGCCTTTGATACATTTGCCTCTCAGGATGCTTCCTTCGAGCATAGGGTTCTCCTATCAGCTTAGGAGCGTTCCCCCCTTTGAACAACTGCTTTGGGACATCCCCAATGTCTCCCTGTGGAGCACTATGGACCCTGAAGAAGAAAAGGAGAGTTATGGTAAAACTTGCCTTTGTTAACTCTCTTTCTTCGAAGTCCATAGGGTCCACATGGCACCTGCCCTGATGCTCCTAGCTTCTATGGGTTTCTTCTCCTGGTCACTTGTTTCCTTCTCTGTGTGAGCATGTGATTCTCCAGTGTACCAGTCTTCCTGCTCTCTTATCCTGCTCCTGCATAGGGCTTGTTAACAAAACTGGAGTGCCATCAGGCTGTGGGCGGGGTATAGGGGAAGGGTCAGAGTATCCTGGGATTGAAAAGCTTTGCTGTTGATGTCCGGCTCTCCAGGTCCCACCTACACCCAATGTCTCCCTGTGGACCCTATGGACTTCGAAGTAAGAGAGTTAACCAAGGTAAGTTTTACCATAACTCTCCTTTTCCCACCTCTAAAAGGGATTCTACAACTGTACAGTTTTTAACATTTTCTGGGAGAGTGACCTGGCTAGAGTCCCGTATTTCACTCTGTATCCAAAATACATATCTAATCACTAATAAGGGTTATTTATATATTAATATCATTGTAGTGTCAATTGTGACTACTTTTGGAATTATGAGTGAGACAAGTCCCCAAAACGGTTACTACACCCCTGTGTTCCTTGATGCCTCCCCCAAAAGCTCTGTGACTGTCAATCACAGTGTGAAAAAATAGTTGCTGCAAGCTACTACGGCAATGTTAATTGATGGCTGCGCATTGCAACATAGAGGCATTTGCTGGTTAACTTATAATCGCCCAACTCTGTAAACATCGGAATAGCGTACAACCCTGAATCGGGCCCATAGTGCAGAAACATGCAAATTAGATAGCCTTCCTGAGTTTTGATCCAAATACAGTATGAGCTAATACTTTCATTTGCTAGAAATATACGGAATTGCAGTAGCAAGGATAAGTGCTGACAACAGCTGTCTTGTTTGTATACATATAGAGTATTTATATTGGCATACAGCTCAGCTTCACAGATAACAAGACATGACCTTTGCCTCATACTGTACGTTTGATAAAAAATATAGGACAGTGTGAATGAACTGTAAGTTATGTACATTTGGAGGTGCAGCTGGCTTTAAGAGACCTGGCAGTATGTAAAAGAATATATACACATGCATTTCACTATGATATAAAAATACATAGATACAAATGCATGCAACGTATAGATGACAGTAGTGACTCTAGACTTGTACCGTTACAGATATACTGCCAATGCTAATCCCAGTGTAAAGCAGTATTTGTACTGTATACACTCTTCTCATAATGGGCCTCATTTATCAACAAGTTTTATCATTCATAACAAGTGATACAACTTGTTGCGTATGATAAATGGTGCTCCAGCCAATCAGCTTCTAACTCCTTTTTCAAACAGATGACAGGAGCTGATTGGCTGGAGCACCATTATCATACGCAAGAAGTTTTATCACTCGTTATGAATGATACAACTTGTTGATAAATGAGGCCCTATGTCTGGTCTGAAGATGTAAATAGTATATAGGAAAATACCCCAAATCCTGGTAAAAAAGGATGTGCCGGTACTCTGGTCCCTGTAGCAGCCGCACCCCCCAAACTCCATGTTCTACCACGGAACTTTACCTTTTGCACTGATACTGCGAAGATCTGTGATCTTCATTAAAATCTTTGGAAACATATGGGGCTTGTTGGGTCTTCTCTTCCTGATATAAATCTTCAGTGCTTCCAGTAATGGTTCCTGCAGCTTATCCACTTTAGTCGGTTCTTCAAGATCCTGACGGTCTAGATTTATAAACAGAAAAAAATGTCATGTTTCACATAGAATGCCTGAGGTTTTAGCATTTTACATTTCCTGGTGCTCAGGTCACATACAGGTAAACCAGTAGATGGCAGCAGTCTGCCAGCCCCAAATAGAGACCGAGCCATCTGGTTGAACAAATTGTTGTGTTGCATTAACAGGAGAGAGCTATATTTGGCCTGTTGACATCTGAGTGCCTTTCAGGTCCAATTCTTTACAAATCTATTGCTTGTATGCCAGATACTACAGATACTCCTTCACTGCAACATACACTATTCTCCCCTGATAAAAGTTATTTGTACTGGAGCAATTTCTATATATTTTATATAGGGTACTCAAGGTTGTTGTAAGAGCTTTTAATACATTACGTGCAGCCAAGCATTCTGGCCCAAGTGGCACAGGGAATGAGCACTGATTGCCTCTCATTTGTAACTCACACAACAATCCTTGGGTGAAATGTTAACGCTTTTAAAGTGCCAGGGATGGGAGGTGCAGGGTATTGACATTATAGACATCCCTAACACATAAGAGATGCGTTACGTGCGTTCCTGGGTAATGTGTGTATGGACAGGGAGGGGGGGAGAGAGGGAGGGAAGTGGGAGGGGGTGGGTGGTCAGTGTGTATTGTGGTGGGTGTGTTATGGTGAGGTATAAAGAACACACAGTGGGCTGGGTGAGTGAGTAAAGGTGATAGAATTTATTCGTGTTAATTGTGTTTATATAAGTTCCTTCTTTTGATTGGAGACACAGTGCTCCTCAGGGAAATGTTGCGTCTCAGGATTGTTTGTGGGGGCGTGCTGCCCAATGGGGGTGAACAGGTGCAGTCCACAGTTTGGGAGATGGGTAAACCCTTTAAGGGGGCTTCTTGACATGCAGTCCTTACTACTGCATGTTCCCCTGCTGGACCTATGGTCTACAGACTTGAGAACTGGGATGCCCTGGTTGTGGTGGTCGGGGGTTGTTTCCAGTTGCGGCATCCCGCATTGGTGAGGAGGGGTGATGCTAACCTACCGGTAGGTGCGTGGCAGGGAGCGGCTCTCTCAAATTCCAGTTGGGGCCAAAATGTCTGTTTTGCTGACGTGGATCGTCCACGTGCCCGTGGGTGCAGGACAGTGATTGTCCTGTTGGCTGTGTGCGGTCGCCCTTGTGCAGGTGCGAAGCAGTCCGCGTGAGACGGTGGTCGCTGCAGCGTGTGTAGTGTGCCAGCTGTCCGTGCTTTACTAGACGCAGCAAGCCTGATGGGGAGTATGCACGTGGTGATGTTGTCGAGGAAAGCACAGACAGCTGGCGCACCACACATGCCGCAGCAACCACCGTCTCACGCGGACTGCTTCGCACCTGCACAAGGGCGACCGCACACAGCCAGCAGGACAATCACTGCCCTGCACCCACGGGCATGTGGGCGATCCACATCAGCCAGACAGACATTTCGGCCCCAACTGGAATTTGAGAGAGCCGCTCCCTGCCACGCACCTACCGGTAGGTTAGCATCACCCCTCCTCACCAGTGCGGGACACCGCAACTGGGGACAACCCCCGACCACCACAACCAGTGCATCCCAGTTCTCAAGTCTGTAGACCATAGGACCAGCAGGGGAACATGCAGTAGTAAGGACCGCATGTCAAGGAGCCCCCTTAAAGGGTTTACCCATCTCCTAAACTGTGGACTGCACCTGTTCACCCCCATTGGGCAGCACACCCCCATGAACAATCCAGAGACGCAACGATTTCCCGAGGAGCACTGTGGCTCCAATCAAAAGAAGGAACTAATATTAACACAAATAAATTCTATCACCTTTACTCACTCACCCAGCCTACTGTGTGTTCTTTATACCTCACCATAACACACCCACCACAATACACACTGACCTCCCTCCCTCCCCCTTCCTGTCCATACACACATTACCCAGGAGCGCACGTAACCCATCTCTTATCATGGTAACTTACAAGTAGGATCAGGTACCCCTACTGTACGCTGCAGCACCATCCCCCCCCTCCCCAATCCCAACTACATATCCCCAAACACCATCACACCCCAAAGCGCATCCTAATCAACAATTACCCTACAGTTACAACCCTGACACATAGCTTAGAGTGTGTAGGACTAAACATAAGTATATATACTACTGGGCAAGATAAAGGGCACACATTTGGTGCATTTGGGTTCTGGTATAGAGGATGGTCATTGTTGACTTCTGTAATTACCAAAATATAAATTATCAATCATCATTATCGTTCTGCTTTCTGTCTGTGGTTTTCTGACATGGTATCAACCATTTATGTATATTTTTAACTCGAATATTTTGTGGGCTGCTCTCTCTGTTTTGGATACAATTGTACCCAAAATGTAGCGAGCTGTGCGTTGTAGCAAAGGCCACCAAAGGAAAAAAAAAAATCTGTTGATATCGATAGATAACTGAAAAGCACAGAAGCAGCAAAGAAAATGAATTCATTCTGTAAAAGTTACAGGAAGACATTTATTTACAAGTCAACTAAGCGCACAAACCCCTCTAAGTGAATAAACATGAAACACACCTTCACAAATTAGGCAGATGGCACTGAGGAGGCCAGTTTCTGTGTCATCCATTTCCAAGGGCAGGAGCTGGTTGGCAAAAGTGAACACGAGGTCGGTGAGAGGACCAAACCCAGCATTGTGCATCTGAGTTCGGTTGAGTGTAAGGCCATCTGAGAACGTCATAGTGTCCTGCTCTGGGGTGTATCTTGTGCAAATTCGAAGAATCTGCAAGCAAACAAAAGACAAAAAAGCATTTTTTATACAGGTGAGATGCTGACACACCGCAGGTGAAACATTCTCATTAGTGATGATTCCTTGTTGCACTGATTACGTGTGCACTTGGATTACCAACCTGCAGTAATACCTGGATTTAAAACAATAAATAATAATCCATAAATACAAGTTGATTTCAAACCAAATCCAAAGGGAGCACAATATTCAATCACATAGAAACAGATCCAGACTGTTATCTCTTTATGCATATTTAATGCAGATTTCATAAAGTTTTTCCGTCTAAATACGCAATGTAAAAAAGTAAAATGTTTATGTGAATTTTGTAACAAGCTCTTGCCGGGAGACTTGCTGCGATAACCGCTCATCCCAGGGAAGAGCTGGAATAGTATAGCATACACTATCACTATGCTTCCAGGTTCTGGTCATCTGCGCATACTGCACACATGCGGCCTCTGAAAAAAAAATCTTAAGATTACTCCATAGGCTAACTCCATTCTCAGATTGCGTTAGCGGCAGGGGCCCAGCGCTGGAGGGCTTTGGGTTGCAGCTACACTATTCATACATACAGTAGTAGTAGGTTGTATCGTGTCACTGAAAACTAATACTTTTCAGTTTTGTTTGAGGACACACTAGTTAATTATACTATTTTACCACTATTCATTTTACTATGTATTGTAAGTGGAACTCCTCCAGGGACCTCCTGGATAAGGGTGGAGCTATTGATCAACAATAAAAGTAACCAATGTGAATTTCACCAATCACACAGAACATATAGCATTAAAACAACAATGGGATTTTAAGCGCTCTTTAAAAGGTACTTTCCACAGCTGTTAATAATCCTGGACCAATAGTCTCATTCAAAAAAATGTTAAATGAATTAAGAGAAGTATATCATATACAGTCACTTTTCTGTATATTGGATTCTCCTCCTAGTGGAATGATCCTGTATTCCTCTGAAAAAAGTAGTAGTGAATATAGATATCCTGACAGCAAACGGAGCGCTACAAAAGGAAGGGTAAGTTGTGCAACTGGGGGTACGGGACACCGCCCCACCAGGACACCCACCTGACCATGCACATTACTATCTATAACCTAATTGAGATCTGCACTGGACACAAAGACACATTCTTTTCTTCCAATACTGCATGCCATTTTTTCTAATTTTCCTGTTTTTTTCTTCCAGTACTGCATGCCATTTTTTCTAACTTTCCTGTTTTTTTCTTTTCTTTCTAATTTTCCAAATATAACTTTTTTTCATTCTTTACAATTTTAAATTCATATCATATTTTACATATTTAATGTTTATTTATGTACATGCATGAGAGTGTGGGAATACAGACGATCATCATCCACCACTGTATATACTACAAAACAGCACTCACTAACCTTGATAATAACAAACAATAATCGGGAGCCATATTACTCCCGATTATGACCCATTGTATCTAAATAAACACAATACTATAAGTACTGGTCTCACACAGTCTCGATTTGCAATTATTGTATTGCCTATGGTAGTGCTGATTTACATGTTGAGCGCGGATATTTCTTTATATATATAGCTTGATTATTTAGGGACGGGTACCCTAATTGGACCCTGCAGCTCAGCCAAATTACTAAACAACACCCATAACCAGCGTAACGCGGATTCCAAAAAAGATTCTCTATACCATGATTCCTCCAAACGTCTAGGTTTTTTCAACACTATTACCCCTCAGTGTCATAGTAATCGTAAACCTGATTTATAAAAGACAAGGTGGGGAACACAAATATAGTGTAAAACCATAAAACATTTATTAATGCAATAAAAAGTATAAAGTAATGGCGCATACCATAAAGGTCCTTTTATAAAAGGTACATTCTTACACATCTAGGGGTATTGACGCTCCCCCTACTAAGCAGTACCTTCCTAGACAGGTTCAGAATTGCAGTACCCACAGAATAATACCCAACACGTTTCAACAACTTGTTTGGTCTTTTTCAAGGTCATAAAGGAGTCTAGCTGGATAATGAGTTGGGCAGAGCAGTATCCGACCATCGTGACCATCTTCATAGCAGGTGTAGAAAGCAGAGAGACTGATTGCCTGAACAGGCAAGATCTTCTCCCAGGGGAGTGGTTCTTTCATCTGCAGGTCTTCCAATGTTTGGTGGACTAGTGGGATCTGTTGAACATTGACGTGATGGTGTCCCAGCAAAGCTACTTTTTCTGGACCAGGGACCTTGCCGCACTACTCGCCTTTCATTTACTTGTTCCACGCCAGGCTGTACGTTAACTGACATGGTCGCAAACGATGACACCTGTCAGAAATGGAAGGTGGGCAGCTGCTGGAAGATAATTTTCCAGCAGCCACCAATAGCAGAGGTACCTCACGGCCCCTCTGCATCCCTGCACCCTCCCCTAGTGACTGCCGTAGTGCTAATCACTACAAATCAGTCAGCACGGTTGCAAGGAAGAGCAGTGTGTACCTGGTGTCTGCTTAGAGGAGCAGCCACTTGGGAAATCAAAGTCTCGATAATCGCGAACATCGATAGACTGATAAAATAAAAAATATATGTTAATGTTATGTGTGTCCAAAAAAACAAAAGAGTATATATATATATCTTTTTAATAAAATTGTGTGGGATAATTTATAAATAGATGTTCTTGACCTAATTCAATCATTAAAAAATACACCAATTTCTGAGTGTTTTTTTGGTAAAAAGTGGCCAGTTTTGGGATGCCCCCATTGTTCCAGTGTCTCCCACTGGATGAAGAAGGAATTACTGATTCCTTATACTATCATTGTAATAAACTTTTATACATCTTACAGTCATTGTAATACAGCTTTTATACATCGTACCGTCATTGTAATACAACTTTTATACATCGTACCGTCATTGTAATACAGCTTTTATACATCGTACCGTCATTGTAATACAACTTTTATACATCGTACCGTCATTGTAATACAGCTTTTATACATCGTACCGTCATTGTAATACAACTTTTATACATCGTACCGTCATTGTAATACAGCTTTTATACATCGTACCGTCATTGTAATACAGCTTTTATACATCGTACCGTCATTGTAATACAACTTTTATACATCGTACCGTCGTTGTAATACAACTTTTATACATCGTACCGTCATTGTAATACAGCTTTTATACATCGTACCGTCATTGTAATACAACTTTTATACAAGTGTTCAAATAAGTAATCTCTAAAAATCGGAATATAAAATGAGTGCACGCTCAGGTGTATACATCCAGATCTGTTCCATTAGCATACGTAGATATGTGCCAGGTGTCCATCATGCATGCATGCGCCCAGATATACTTACACCTAACTCATACAGTAACTATGATAAAAGTTTGTTAGCATTTGCTGTGATAGGCATATATGCATCCCCATGCGGGTATGTCTCAGTCTGCAAATACGCCCTTACTGTACTTGACCAGCAATTGTTCTCCAAGCATCGGGAGACATGAGTTATATAAATCTACCTATATACGTAAGCTTGTTGTGCTTCTTTTCTTGTTGCGCTGGTCAGTACAAATTAATGCTAAGAATATGTGCATACTAAACATGAGCCCCATTGCATTTAGGTGCACGGATACATAACAACCAATCATTCATTAGATTTCATCTGCCTAGTGCAATTATATAATGAGGCGATTGTCTGATGGTTGCTGTGCTTTAGTGCTATGTGAGTCCATCTGATTGCGGCTTGTGCAGACTCAGCAACTGTGACTGACTTATACACGGGTTCTACCAAGATGACTGTAATGGCAAATAATGGCCGTGTGGCCTAAGTAACTATTGCAGGGAGGAGTTGGATGCCGTGAGAGGCCTTTACAGCAACAACAACAACATAAAAGAGAAGCACAATAATACATCCAATCTGTTTCTTTTACTTTCTAGACAGATAAAAATAAAATATGAATAATAATAATATATTTATGTATGTATGTACGTATGTATGTATGTATCATGGCTGGGTAAAACCCAGTCACCATGGAGGACCAAAAATATACTACATTGAAGTATACTACATATCCAGAGCGTCCATCAGGAACCAGTGAAAGCGTTTCCTTGCATTTCACCATAACAGACTATGGGCCTCATTCAGCGATGGATGGTAATGGGATCGCAGGTGTGATTTTGTATGGAACGCAGCTGTGAAAGTATGCTAATGGTTGGTAAGATCATCCAAGCATAGGGACACCCACTGCTGCATTATCTGCGTCTGACGTCGCTTATATATTGGTAACATCGAGCAGCTATCTTGCCCTTGTGCCAGGTCTGACCAGTCGCAGACACTGCAGCTCTCCCCACACGCTGAGAGCTCTCATGCTGTGAATGCAATTGCAATGGCTGATTAATGCACGCCCATGAAACTGCGTTCAAACAGTCAGACACCTGCGTTCTTCTGACACCACCCCCCGTTACCATCCCCAAATGCTGACTACCTGTCACTTACTTTGTGAGTGGATCCTTTATGTGTGAATGTAATCGCAAAGTAATTGCGGTGTATGTGCAGTGCAGCTTATACACATGCGCACTGGCAAACAATCACGCTCTGCGTAAATATCGCCATTGCGTTAGTCTCTGAATCAGGCCCTATGTTCTGTGCCGTGCCCAGCTATTTTATTACTATGTTCTCTACTCAAATCACCGGAAACGCCGGTAACATCATAACCGGAGCTTCCCGTGGCTCTGGCCATGGTGATAGAGGTGCACATAAATCAATGTTTTGTGTAAGATCAGCATCTCTGCACTGCTCATGTGCACAATATATCACACGCTCACCTGTATATAGTTTTGAGCACATTGTCCACTTTAACTGTGTAGCCTCCACTTTTTCTGCTATCTAGACTTCTTAGCTTAATGTTCCCGTAGTATCCCCTATTGTCACTCATTACACTCTCCTTATAGAATGTTAGCTCTCACTGGCAGGTCGCCTACCCTATGTCTCATGTCTCCCACTTCCTTCCTGTTTGTCTCTGTCATGTGCTGAATTGTTTATGATATCATGATAACTGTTTTCAGGTATGTCATATCTGTATTCCTATGTCAAATGCAACGGAATCTATGGCATTGTCAACTAAACAATGATGATTATGATTCTTCCCCTTATGCCTGGGGAGGCGAAACAGGGCCGGCAACTGTAGGCCATGTGCAATGAGGACACACAATTGTGTTGTGGAAGCATCTGCAAGTAAGCATTTCAGCAGCTGGAGGGCTGGTGCAATAATACATGATGATGATGATGACTATAAGTCGCTAGGTGAATGTGATTGGCTGATTGCTTATTGATCCTCCAGCTCACAGTCATGGAGTTCTATGCACATCATGCAAATGTGTGTTAGTAGGAGTTAAACCTGGTGCTAAATTGATGAACTGATGAAATATGGGTGTTTTATATCAATTAATTTAACCCAGGTTAATTTACTCAAAAAGGTAGTGCAAAGTTGTCCGACAGACCAGTGTCTCCTAAAGGAAATGACTCAGGGTCACCTATGTTTACATAAAGCACTATTTCTATTTATCTTTTATGTGTTGTTCTAAAGAGGTTTGAACAATGTTAAAGTCATATGGAAATGTTTGGGTAAGTATATGCAGAGCATTAAGCTGTTCAGGCCTATTGACACCTTTCTGCATTCTGTAACCTGATTGTGTCTCATCATATAACAGCTGAGATCACTGATGACCTTCCCTGTCTTCATTCATCAGGACTGATGGGGCGCTGATAAAAAGAATAATGCTGTATACAAAGGAGGCCAGCGAGAAGGTCATATAACTAAATAATGCAAGGTGTATACTCCGCATCCTTATCCATCGACACAGCAAAACAGCAGTTACAGGACTCAGCAGTCACAGAGTCCATCTTTATTTACAGAAGAGCAGGATAAGCAGAAGTGGCATATATCCGACATCTACAACACATGGAAACACAACATAAACCCTGAAAATAAATTTGGTTCTTCAGAGATCTATATCTGCAATACTTCCAACTGTAGCTAACGTCCCCTAGTGGAATTACTAGGCAGCACTAACAATGAACTTAACTCAAGGACAATCCTTGTGGGCATACAGCTTTGGTGCCCAACATATAGAAAGCTGCTCCGCCCCCAACATGTGACATCATCACCCGGCTGCTGCATAGTAATCCTGTAGGACCGGTCTATCATTATACAGCTAAATATCATCAGAATAGTGTGAGGAAGAGCCAATCACTGCTCTGCTTCTTGTTTGTAGTTGCAGCCAAATTGGGCGGGTTCAGCTGCTATTACATCCTTGGCTGCCACCTCTCCTGACTGCTGCTTGTCTTGTCCTCTCTCGTACTGCAGTAAGACACCTAACATCCCAATCCCTGTAGCTGTCTGTTATGTCATCAGTTATATAACCATTCTCTATCAGACTTAAGATGTATCCCATAAAATGGTCTTCTAGCCCAAACCCTGACCACTCTAGTACGAAATCCCATTCAACAATTTATTAGTGAGTGATTTATCTTTATTGGGACATTTAGAATTTTTTAAAGTAAAATATATAGTTTAAATTAAATATACTGGCTGTATTCTATTCACAGCCTCCTGTTTTACGTTCTGCCTAAATAGGTGCAACAGAATGATGTGATCTTTATTTAGTCTCTTCTTCCAAATACTAAGTACATTGGACTACACTGGATAAGTGTCCAGGAATTCAGATCCGGCAGGCTGATGGGGTACTCTGCAGACCTTAGTCACAGTAAGCTTTAGTTATAAGTAACAATATCTGACATGGGATCCAAATCACTGGTAGAAGATAAGGGAAGTCATGCTAATATTATATTACTGATTGTGGCACTCTTACTACTAGTTTAAATAATACAACTGTGTCGAATTAACGGGAGCATGTCATTTATTTTATATATTTCCTAAAAATAAAAAATTGCACAAATTAACACTATTGCTAGCTCAAGTGTCCTTAGAGGATGCTTCTACAGTTGTTATATGGAATATTTTCTTTCCGCCTCAATGGGCACAATTCAATCCTACGCGATGTAAATAGCGCCGGGAGATAGCTCCCGGAGCTATTCAATTCATCGCGATGTTAGGTCGGGGAAGGCTCGTTCTCGCGCCTTAAACAGGTTTTTAGGCGCGATAACGGGCATTCCCCAACCTAACTTCCCGGCGCGAGGCTGTTTTCCAGGCGCAGGAGATGCTGTCTGTGGCATGAACAATTTTGGGACATTTTTGCCATTCAGCCACAGCAAGCAGGAGATTGCAGCAGCTGCAAGAACAGTTGAATTTGCCCTGCCACCACCTGAAGCAAGAGGTGGTAACCAGGTGGAATCCCACCCTTTATATGCTTCAGAGGATGTATGAACAGCAAAAAGCCATCCACAGCTATACATCAAGTCAAGATATTGGGAGAGGAGGGGGAGTGTTCCTTAGTCCAGCCCAGTGAAGAATGCTTTCCGTCTTGTGCAAGGTACTCAAACCCTTCAAAGTAGCCACCTGTAAAGTGAGTCCAGACACTAACAGCTTGAGTCAGGTCATTCCTCTAATTAGGCTTAAAATCAGCTCGAGAAATTGGAGGAAGAGATTAAACAAAGCGATTCCGCTAAGTATTTCGGACTTGTAGATCAATTCCTTGATTCTCTTTGTCAGGATCTCAGGGTTGTCAATATCTTCAAATCGGATAAGTAAATTTTGGCGACTGTGCTTGATCCTAGGTTTAAGTCGTACGTTGTGTCTTTTTTTCCAACTGACCCAGATAGTAAGAAATGCAAACTCAGCTTTCCCAAAAGAGTCAACACAACATTGTGACATCTGGCCGGGTCGAAAAGAATTGGCGAAAATTAGTTACACCACTACCGTGACTCCATCTGATAGGGTCACAATTCAAACTCAGCTTTCCCAAAAGACCCAGCGGTGATGGAGAGGAGTCAACACAACATTGTGACATCTGGCCGGGTCGAAAAGAATTGCCGAAAATTAGTTACACCACTACCGTGACTCCATCTGATAGGGTCACAATTCAAAGAATGGTGGAGGATTATTTTCATGACACCGTAGACATAGGCATGTCACAGAGTCTCTGACTGCTGAAAATACAAAAAGGCAATTTGGAGGCTCTTGTTCAGACTGGCTTAGGTAATCTAAGATGCCCACCTTCCAGTGTGTACTCAGAGTTTTCAGCACATCCGGTACCCTTATCAGCGATTGGTGTAGGAGGCTACTTCCTCAAAATGTGAAACAGATGATGTTCATTAAAATGAACTGGAAATTCTATGAGAAAGACTTTTAACACCAATTACGGCAAAAAAATACAGAGGTACCTGTAATTGTGGATTCCAGCGGGGATGAATTAATATTGTATGAGGATGATGTACACACTGATGAGAAGAATGACCTCTTCCAGTTCCAACTGTAGAGAGGATTAACAATACTATTAGCTGCCTTATGACCATTGGTAGCTTGTTTTGTGGTGGCCCAAACAATCTAATCACTTTAGCCACAAATGGCAGTCCCTGTCGTTGAAATTATTGGTTTGTTGAACTGTTCATGTCCTGTTTAATATATACAACATAAGGGTGGATTCAATTCCATCTTACACCTCTTTTCTATGCATTCTGCACTGTTTGGGGAATTGCTGACTGACATTTTTATAGTTTATTAAACTGCCATCCTGACTGCCACTGCTGTGTAAATAAAAAAATATAGATGTCCTATATTTTTTAAACTGTCGAGCGTTTGTGCCTCTGCTCAGCCACTTACTTTTTTTGTTTGTTTCATACTGTATTTATTTCAACTAAAATCACAAATAGATATACTTGCAAAATACTTTCATTCAACAACAGATGAGCTTGGCTTTCCTTGATCATAACAGCCATGTTTGGTCAGATGCAACTCAAGCACCATATGGAGAGGATATTTTGTGATGGTATCTGGAGATATTCTCACCCCTCCCCTCCCAGCCTTCCCATACATAATCCCAGAAGCACAATGACAAGATATGTTTAGTACCAGACTTTAATAAACCCCCTGCCCCCTTTCTGTTCAGAGCTTCAATTTTGTGTGCTACCACATTAATAGTTCTTCCACCCATTCAAGAATCTAAATCGGCTGATGCGACACTGGCATTACTACCGTCAGCTGTAGGGCCCAAGGACAATTCCATCTTGCACCCCTTTCTTTGCATTATGCGCTGATTGGCGCATTGCTGACTGTCTTTTTGTGTAGACAACAAACATATTGTTATAGTTTATTAAACTTCCGTCCTGTCAGCCACTGCAGAGCCATTCTCTTTCCTAGATGTGCTATGTTGGTAACTGAACTGCCACAGTCACTGAATCTTCTACATGTGGTTTATAAATGCCAAAAATGTCCAGAAATTTGTATGGTCTCAGACAGCATCTCCTGCGTGCCCCTTTAAGTTTTTTAAAAAATTGTCAACTAATTTCTGTCCTGGCAGTCTAGTGTGAGCTCTTCTTCCAGTAATCATGTGTGAAATGGAGCCCGACTCACCGCGAGACAGACTTATATTAAAACCAAAACCCGTGAAAAAAAACCCCAGCCAGGGCTCGGATCCTCCTCCCTTTCTTCAGAATAAAAAAATGTAATGCAATTTACCAACAAATCAATCCTTCCTTTCCCTGCCTTCAACTACATACATACTCTACCTCCCTCGGGCTACTGATCTACGTCTTCATTAATGAAAAGTTACTGCTACTCTGTTTCATAGATGTGCCATGTTGGAAGTTGAACTACCACAGCCGCTGAAATCTTGTACATGCGGTTGATGAATTCCATAAAATGTCCAGAATTTTTTATGGCCACAGACAGCATCTCCTGCATGCCCCTTTGATTTAAAAAATAAAAATCCAGAACCACCAAAAAGCTGAACTGGGGCAAGGACTGAGGACCTCATTCAGAGTCGGTCGTTGCGGCCGCACGGGCGTACGCCACCGATGTTCGCTAAACTGCGCATGCGTTAAATTCGCAATGCGTGTGCGCAAACTAGCTATTGCGATCAGAAATTGCGCTCTCCTTCAACTTGGCCAGGTCGTTAGTTTGAGTGACAGGATGAGGCATTTGTGGGTGGTAACAGGGGAAGGTGCTTGTGAACGGGGGAGTGGAGATCCGAACGCAGGCGTGCCTGACTATGCAAACGGCGTTTTATGGGAGTGCATAATTAACTAAGTAGTGTCATGACATGGGAGGTTTTTACACTGACTTGATCATAGTGCTTAAGAGAGGGTATGGTCAACCTTAAGCTCTACGACCAGCTCCGATGATTCCCGATGGTCTCGATTAATCCTTATATGCCGGAGATGACGTGTAATGTGAACGAAAAGGGGGCGTATTTTTAGTCTTACGGCCACATCCTCCCCTCGCTCGTCCAGTTAACGATCCCATCTTAACAACGCAACTTGCGAGCGCTTCATTTGCATATCCGGACCCTTTTACCTTACGACCGTGCAGCCGCAACGACCAACTCTGAATGAGGTCCTGAGTGAATGAGTAAATGTTCTTTGTAAATGCCTCCGAATCTCCCTCATAAATTCGATTCAGAATCCAAAACTTCAATTACATTTACTGTACTACGAAATAACCCTTCCTTTCCCTGCCTTCAATTACACACATACTCCATCTCCCTCAGGCCTCTTGATTAATGAAAACATTTGTTTCCTGATGTTCCATGTTGGAAGTTGAACTACCACGTTGTTTGTGCTGTCGCTTAGCTTAGTCAGCCAGCTAGCTTGGTGCAACCTTTTGGCCTAAACTGGATGAAAACAATATTGTCAGGTGCGGTGGTCAAAATTGGTTGGAAATGAGTGGAAATGAATGTTATTGAGGTTAATAATACTCTAGGAACAAAAAAAAAGGCTCAGATTATTTAATTTTAGTCACAGTGTTTTGCCAAATCCAAAACCGGACGACGAATTAGAACTAAAACCAGTAAAAATGGTCCGGTGCACATCTCTAAATGTAGCAGGTACTGTAGCTGTATTATGGGTGTGGTATATTTTGTCCACATTCTCGGGGAGAGGTTAGGGTTAGGCACTAAGGGGGGAGGGATAGGTTTAGGCACTTACCGGGAGAGTTAGGGTTAGGCTAAAGTAAAGGAGGGTTAGGGGGTGAATAGGGCGGGGGAACTCTACTTACTATTCCCTATTCAGTTTATTGACAGCCGGTTTCCTGATTGTCGGGATATCATACCAATTCCCATTAACACATACCTGATAATATGCCTTATGTGCTGTTCTTTGTAGTTGCAGCACTTGTTTTCTCCCTGTATTATGCCCATGGCAGCAACGACCCATTGGTAAACTCTTCACATGTTAGTTTTGATATATGCACCTTTGCATTTGCAATCCCCAGCTGACCGTGTTAAACACTCCCAATCAGCCCAGCAGTGTGTACCCAGCTTGACCCACTGTGAGCCCCGTCGAGCAGGCATAGGTCAGTGTGTAAGGGCTTCTATGGATCGGGAGGTCAGGCCGATAAATATCAAACAGCGCATAAGATGCAACCTCCCGGTCCTGGCCTCCGCAGGACCGTTATAAGCCGTTTATCGGCTAACTCTCCTACAATGGTCCTGCATGAACACCAATACAATCTTTGGCCTGATCACTCGATATCGGGTCGAGGATTGTATAGGTATGTACCCAGCTTAAGACCAAGGGTACACAGCTCAGATCTATTAAAAGCCTTATGAATGCAGACACTCCAACATGACCCCTTCCACCAGGTACAAAATGCTCTGCTCCTGGATATCCCTCTTGATTTATGATTGCTGTCACCTGGGTTGGACTAGTTAATTGATAAGAAAGAAATTACAGTGCAGGTGACTGAAATCTTAAATTAATAATTAAGTCCAGGAGCAGAGCATTTTGTACCTGGCAGAAGGGGTCAGGTTGGAAGGTCTCTGAATGCATACTGAAGGGTCAAAAAACTTCACCCCACACATCGTTCATGACATCTTCCCATATAACGTGCAGCACATCATATGAGAAGATGTGATGAATGATCCACGTGAACATGTTGTTCCAATTTGCCTAAAAAACAACATATTATCCAATATATCGTCTAATGCAGTGTTTCCCAACCTCGGTCCTCAAGGCACACTAACAGTTCAGGTTTTAGTGCTATCCATGATTGAGCACAGATGGTTAAATCAAAATAACTAAGGTACTAATTAACACACCTGTGCTCAAGTATGGTTGTCCTTAAAATCTGGACTGTTAGTGTGCCTTGAAGACCGTGGTTGGGAACCCCTGGTCTAATGTGTACCCACACTGCTGTGCTGCATGTCAGATGGGAAGATGTCATGAATGATATGGTGCATATCATGCAATGTGTACACTCAACAGGAAGACCACAAGATATATTGGTCCAATCTTGTCTCTGAAGACATCACCTAAACTGCCAGTGATCTATATGATGATTGTATAATACACATAAAGACACCACAAGAGCTGAAGTGTTCCAGCCATCATGATGTAGTTACCTTACCTAATCTATCCTTAATACAGGGTAAATGTATTTTAGCATTTGCTGCGTGATGTAGTCACCATCCTGGCAGTCGGGATGCCGGCGCTCAGAATACCGAAGTCGGAATCCTTTCACCAGTATCTCCACCGCCGGCCCCCCAACAGTAAATATTAGGTTTAGGGTTAGGCTAAGGGAGGGGGGTTAGGGTCAGGCTGTGGGGGGGAGCTTTAAGGTTAGGCTGCTGGGGGGAGTTAGGGTTAGGCTGCAGGAAAGGTGGGTTAGGGGTTATGGTTAGGAGACTTACCTAATTGGGTTGGGATTCTGACTTTGGAAATTTGGAGTCCATGGCCAGGAAACTCCCCAGACCTTAATCCCATTGAGAACTTGTGGTCAATTCTCAAGAGACGGTGGACAAATAAAACCCACAAACTCTGACAAACTCCAAGCATTGATTAGGCAAGAATGGGCGGCCATCAGTCAGTATGTGGCCCAGAAGTTGATTGACAGCATGCCAGGGCGAATTGCAGAGGTCTTGAAAAAGACCTTAAATATTGCAAATATTGACTCTGCATAAACTTAATGTAATTGTCAATAAAAGCCTTTAAGACTTATGATATGCTTGTAATTTTACTTCAGTATACCATAGTAACATCTAACAAAAAGGTCTAAAAACACTGAAGCAGCAAACTTTGTGAAAACCAATACTTGTGTCACTCTCAAACCTTTTGGCCGAAGGCAAATGATTGCACAGATGTTTATGTGCATTCAGTAACCTTTCTTCAAAAATACTTACATTCCTCTCAATGAATAGGTCAAGGCCAATTTCGTGTTGCTCACTAAAAATCAGACAGACAGAAAAGCTCAGGCCCTGATTCAGAGCCGGACGCTCTGAAAGAGGGTTCGCTCTGAATCTGGGAGTTTTTTTTTTTTTTTTGGAGTGGCCTCCTGGCCGCTCGCATAGCTATGGGTAGCCACCCACAGCTATTGCGAGCGGCCAGGATGATGGTCGCGATGGTCAAGACCATCGCGACCATCAGGCTTGCGACGAGACCCTTGTGGTAGGGTCTCGTGGTCGCAAGCCCCAGAGAGCTTCTGGCTCTAATAGAGCTGGAAGCTCTCCCACTGACATCACTGGTGATGTCAGTGGGGCCGCCCACAAACGGCAGGCGTTCGCTTGGGAATGCCTCCATTTGTGAAGCATCCCCCCCACCACGCCTACAAAACGGGGCGAGCTGTCGATCAACATCGACAGCCACCCCTTTTGTAGTGAGCCACGGAGCGAGTGCTTTTTGCGCTCGCTCCGGGGCTCGCGCGTGTGCACTGGGCCACCATCGACCCGCTTGCGAGCGCGTCTGAATCAGGCCCACAGTTCAATATTGTGTAGAAGAGACAATGAATAACTGGGATCTCCCAGCAATGGCGGAACATGCTAGGAGTTATAGCAATACTACAGCATCAGTCATACGTACATGTCTTACTTGGGCTTAAAAGTATCAGGGTTACTTTGTCCTAAAATACACATCAATCAATTCATCTGAACTTACTGTGCTGTTATTAACTATAATCCTGGCACAATTGACTGTAGAACTTTCCTCCTGCAATAATGAATAGTGGAAAATCAATAGCATTTTACACATCTCACCACTAATGAAATTAGATAATGTTATGCTTAAAGCAGACACAATGGCTGTAAGGCAGCAATATAGGAAGGATGAACAGCTCTAGGCTGAATGAGAACTGACCTTATTATTACATGCACACATAGTATAGATGTTGTACAGTACATCTTGTCACATGGAAGTCAAATGCTTCATATATCCATAAAAACTCTTTTGTTGACAAGTAAAATATTTTCTTTTTCAGAAGAGGATGCTATTTTCCCATGCCAACTATAAATAGCATACGGCATGTGATAAACAGCGGCCAGACTGAGAGCAGACAACCACAAGCACATTACTGTATGTACAGCATTGTTATTATAATAAAAAGGGGCATTTATGAAACGCAGAGCTGGCTGTTGCTGTATGAAACATGAGAAATAGAGTATTTGGATAGAGTATTAATTGCATTGGAAAAAAAATAATTTGTCCACCAAATTCCTCCTTATGAGTTAATATAAAGTAAAGCTTATAGCTGCTACAGGCCGAGAGGTAACATTGTAGGGGGATACTCATTCACACCGGGCTGTACCTCACTTGCTTCAGATGCATTTAGAAATTGTGGAAGCTCAATTAATGTAAACTAAATATAAAAGAAAAATGCAGGCCATGAGGGCACCAAGAAAAGGGGGATAAGGGAGGCGCGGATTTCCCAGAGTCTTTGTAGGCTGTAGGGACCTGGAAGTGCAGATAGAGGAGGTGCAACCACAACTTCTGTGATGCTGTGACCCTTTTGTGCATCATGTTTACGTACTGAATGGGGGACATAGCCAAACCTCTCCTGTAGCCACACCCCAAGCACCAGGGCCTGCCGGAAGTCTCTTGTTGGCCCTGGCCATGCCATCGGCATTACCACATCATATGTCCATCATTAGATATGTCCAGCTATACATACCTAGGACATACATGCATACTTTATTTAACGCCATCCAGGGAGCTCTTGGTGGTTTGACCTCAATAAATGTGTGTGCTTCTGGGCAGATTGGGGAAGTGTCTGGGCAGACTGGGTGCAATATTTGTATGGATCTGTAATGTGAGCAGACTGTGTCCCAATTCCGTTGCCTGTCATGCAGGAACATATACATTTAAAGAGCTCTTTGCTGCTACAACTGCAGAATGATTTTGTGGCCCGACAGTATTAGTAATAGATGCAAAAGTCACATTACTCTATTTGTAGAGAATATAATAATGTAATGTAGTGTCAAATACAGAGAGAATAGATCCTTGACGCTGTTATTAAAGTCAAATTTCCATCTAGAATATAATTAAATACACACACAACTGAGATAATGAAATAATAATTTATGTGAATTAAATAAGATGTAAACATCTGTTGTTTTACCCCTTAAAAATTGAAATAGGAATCCTGCTGCAGTCCAAATTGAAACATTGATTAAGTAATGCAGGTAAATGGCCGCAACGTTGCATAATATAGCAGCCACACGGATGAATGCAGTACTATTATTATCAATCAGCCAAACAAAAGTGGCTAACTAGTGCTGCTGATCGTCATCCCAATCATTGCAGCAGCTCTCCAGAACTTAGCATGAGTTAGGAACGGGATCCTGGCGGTCAGTATCCCGATGCCGGCATCCCGACAGGGTCACAATCCCAACAGAAGGAGGTAAGTATACTCTCCTTACCCTACCACTAACCCTCCCTGCAGCCTAAACCTAACCTTCCCCCCTTAGTGCCTAGACCTAACCTCCCTCCCCGCAACCTAAACCTAACCCTCCCCCCTATTGCCTAACCCTAACCCTTCCTCTAGTGTCTAACTCTAACCCGGAATGAGTATGAAATACTGGCAAATCCCGACAGGAGAAGCCTGACAGGACAAGATGCCGACTAGCCCTGGTAAGTACTCTAACCCTCCTTTAGTGGTGCCTAACCCTAAAACTCCCGACGTGGTGCCTTAGCCTAAGTCCCCCCCAGGGGTGCCTAAACCTAACCCCCCCTTCCTGCACCCTAAACCTAACCCTCCAGGGGGGTGCCTAACTCTAACCACCCCCCAGTGGCGCCTAACCCCCCATCTTCCTATCTTATACCTAACACTCCCCGGGGGTGCCTAACCCTAAGTGCCCCGGGAGTCCCTAAACCTAACCCCCCTCCCCACACAGCTAAGAGCTAAAATGCCCGGACTTACCTCTTTCGGTCCGGCGTCTATCTGTCTTCCAGCATTGGGATTAAGATAGGCGTCGGTATTTCAACGCCTATCTTAATTCCCCCATTGGGTTTTAGCAGTCGGGATACAGACCGCTAGCATTTAGTCCGCCGGTCTATTAACTACATCCCCTCTATCCCATAACTATCCCCCTAACCCCAATACTTGCTGTGAGGACGCCAGCGCAGGGATTCTGACTGTTGTCGGGATAGCCGGGATAATAACTACATCCCCTTAGCAGAGCTACAACCTCTGGGCAAATATATCTGCTTCTATATCCGCTGCAATTATGTACACATATACTTACTTTACTCTGCCCTCCCTACACCTATTCCATCATTCCAGGAGTAAGGAGGCGTAAGTGAGAAGTGTGAAATGCCCCAATATCTGCATAAGGATATATGCATTTAGCTTGCCTGTGCAGTACAGAAAAATGTCATGGTCAGGACTACACTGTGCAAGTACCAGACGACCCACATATACAAAGAGACGCAGGCAGTAGTCAATGCATCTATTTTACACTCCACACACTCCCCTTCCTTCTGTTTTCATTTGTCACTGTCATCTAATAACTATTACACCAGTGGCTTGAAGTAAAGTCACAAATGTAACAGTGCGGCAGTGGGCCCCATAGAAAACTTTAGATAAGGACCTAGGTAATGACACTCTAGCCTCCGAGGTACCCCCGCTGCTCAAAAGAAGAGAGCTGAGGGTAAATTTACTAAAGTGAGAGTTTTTAAAAGTGAGTTTTAGAAGAGATGTTGCCCATAGCAACCAATCAAATTCTAGCTTTTATCTTCTAGAAGGTGCTAGTAAAAGTTAAGTAGAATCTTATTGGTTGCTATGGGCAACATTTCTTCTAAAACTCACTTCAGTAAATTTACCCCCTAGAGTCCAGGAAACTAGAATTACATTCTCACATTGTCAGGTCCTTACTCAGACTTTGCTATGGGGCCCAGTGACCAGGACCCAATGAGTTGTGCTCTGTAAGGGCACTGCGAGCGATGCACTGATACATTTGTGGCTTGACTTTAATAAATACGGGTAGAGTTTCTGGTAGGTTTGCCCATCAATCACTGATTAGCAATCAACAATGGTCTGATACCCATAGTAACTAGATTTACCATCCATGGTAGGTCACAGATGGTGATGGTATACAATACATTGGTGGCGGCGTTTCAATAGCTAATGCCAGCCACAGTCTGCGCATGCACACAGTTAAACCATCAATGGCTCAGTCTTTGATGGTTTCTTACCAATATTTAAAAACCATTGATGGAAGATGTGTCAATGGACAATCCTAGTTTCTGAGCATACTGGGTGACATGTTTGTGTGGATATGGAATGTGACCAAATTGCATCCCAATTCCCTGGCCTGTCATACAGACACTTATGAAATTGCAGAGCTCTTTGCTTTGCTGCTACATGATTTGATCATGTATTAGAAAGTAAGATGGGCAATGCTGCAAACAAAGAAATATGAAACATCTGGAATATAAGATACATCTAAAATGTTCCAGACAGTTTTGTCAGACGTGACAATTGGGAAGCTAACAGCAGACTTCCATCCAAGGACTCAGGGTGATTATATGTAAATGAACAGACACTTCATTACTAGTTGCTAGTCCATTTCCATAAGAATCCTTTTAAGCTTATGACTGCTGTAGGCCAGATCAGTTATAGTGATTGAATACCTTGCTGTGATTGCTGTGTAAGAAAGATTATATAAAGCAGAGATCCGTCACACAAGCGCACATCCAACAACATACTCATAATCAGTAGGTTTGGCACGCTTTGCATGGAAAGGATATTTGCTGTTAATTATTAGCATCATTATTTATTTATAAAATGTCAAACATATTCCGCACACAATTGGGAAGATAACAAATTAAGACAAGCACACACATAATAACTTTCACTGATAAAACAGATGCAAAGGATTAAAAGGGCACACAGACTTAATGAGTATGAAAAATCATACAGGGGCTGATTCGATTCTGAGTGACATGCGGCAGATTAAGGGCCTAATTCAGAAATATATATGTAAACCCGATGTTTACGGCAGTGGGCGTCTTTTAACACAAGACATCTCCTGCGGATTTTGCATATTTGCAAAGGCGCTGCGGTGGTGCTATCTGCGTCCATCTCTGAATGAGGCTCTAAGAGAGGAGGGAGCCTGTGTGCAGTCTCGGCGTGGGCCTCCTCTTCTCTCTACTGCGCAGTTGCAAGTAGACTCTGGACGTGTGTCATATGCTGGTCTCTAAGAACATGGTGCCTGCTTCATGTTCCCAGTGATTTTTGTACTATGTATGCGCAAACTTCCAGAAAAATGGCAGCTGCGCCATTTTCCTGGTGATTTGTGCAGCGCCGACGCAGGACTCCGCAGATGTACGTATACTAAATGGGTGCAGTGTGTGTGGTGTGGGCCTCCCTGGACCCAGAGGCCCGTGTGCGCCGCACACCCTGCACCCATTATAGATATGCCACTGATGTGTGTGGTCACAATGAGCGGGTGCACGAATCACTCAGAATGAAGGCAACATTACTCCCTATGGGAGTCGCAATGCGCCGCAGTTACAAGTGTTTTGATGTCAGATCACTGGCATCCAGGGCCAGATTAAAAATGGGGCGGATAGAGCTACAGCTCCAGGCCTTCACATAAAAACAGGCCCATCAGCATGATGATCACCAGCCACTCAACTGGCCGCATCGTTGCCCATTAATGATAATTAAAATTGTATTTCCATTTCTTTCCTCACAAAATTATGCCATTTATATACCTTTACATATTTAGGGCATACTTTCCTACACTCACGGAAGTTGCGGGAAGCTCTTGATTTTTCGGGTAGCCCCCCGTACCCCTGAAGTGTAGGCAGATATCCTGCATCACGCAGACTTCCTTGTGAAGTGGGCAGGATGGGGAGATTTTAGTAGGAATTTACTAGGGCACATTCCCTTTCCCCTGGCAGGGCCCCTGTAACAGCCCTGCACAGTGCCCCTACATCCAGGGGCTGCACCCACACTTGGGGACAGTCACAAACACACACACTTCGCTGGACACGTCCACACCCCAGGCTGGCACTTACTGAGAGCAGGAGTTGCCTCTTCCTCAGTGCCAGAGTAGTGTGAGGCATCCCAGTGTCATTCCTCTAAATCAGGGGTGGGCAATAAGCAGAATTGTTGAATTACATATCCCAGCATGCTCTGCCAAAGTTTTAGCATGCACTAAATTGTCAAAACCCACTGCGATCTGGGCAGCTGGCAACCCCTTAGTCCCCAGGTGACCTGGTACAGCGCACTGCACTGCCGTTAGTTTCGCCCCTGGTTTCATGTGCCTACTTCTTATGTTCTGGCCATACAGATATTTACATGCAGTTTGAGCAATCTCATCTGACAGATGCAGCTCTTTTTCTGCCAATTTGTTTCCGTCAGTTAATAAATCTGACAACCTGTATTCAGCAAATTAATACTTTTGGGATGGCGTTTTGTTTCATGTTGCCCTCACTGAATTTGTCAGTTTGTAATTCCCTCCAAAAAAAAAAAAATCACCACAGACAACCGGCATATTACCAAATCACACACCATTAAATTCCCCCCTAATGCTGTAAATAATGTATGAAACAAAATGTTAACATTATCCTCCAGATAAGGAATATGGCGTTATATAATACCAGAACACTAATGCATAGGTTAAGATGTAGAGAAATCCAGGCACACGCTTCGGTACAAAAATAAAGAGACAATTTAGCAGCTCGGTATAACAATTGGCCTATTATTACCTAATTAGCGATCTAACATAGGTCATAAATGTTTAATCTCAAATTAAAAAGCAAGGATTGTATGTGATGGGAAGATTATTGTGCTATAAGGAAAGAGCAGACGGTAATGGAAGTGTGGCGGGCATGACATTACAGGTAAATTAGGCAATGAACGACGCTGGTTATAGGTATCACATGGATATCATGCAGAATTTGTAATAAAGCTTCATAAAAAAAAGCTAAATAGTTGAGGAAAGGGTTAAAAATGTAATCCTCCTTGATGTATGAACCTAACATATTGAATAATGATGGCTATGAAGAATAATGTATTGAAGACAAATACACAGTAAACGTGTCAATATATGTGTTGTGGATTGAAGGACAATGCTAATTTATGGTCAGGATAGAGCTCTCTGTAAGGTGACCTTGGTGTAGTGGTCATGGTTGCTGAATCTGATACTTTATCACTTGTTGTCTATGTGTTCTCTATAAAGTAGGTGTCAATCTCAGCAGATAAGAGAACACAGCAGGCAGGATTATCATGTATTATTTTATGACAAAGCATAGGGTGAGAGTTTAGAAAATGTGAGAGTTTAGCAGTAACCCTCTCACACTGAGGGGCCTATTCATCAACACTAAAATAACGTTTTTAAGGACATTTTCCTTAAATAACGTTATTTTAGTATTCATGAAGAGACTTAACACAGGAGATATCACTGATATCACCTTGCTAAATCCCCCCATTAGTATGGGGATATGGAAATTATGGTATTCATCAAATTCCGAAAATTATGTATTTTCGGAATTTGATGCTGTTACCATACGCCACTGTGAGGTGGCGTATAGTAGGTAACACTTACCTGCTTCCAGCTGGGCAGGTCCCCCGGCATCTCCCTCCGGCGCTCTGGTCTCTCCTCTGGCTCCGTATGCTATGCTGTAATGTGTTCTCCCAGCAGAACACAATAAAGTTTAGAAAAAAAAAATATTTCTAAACAGTACTGTGTGCTGTTGGGAGACCACATGACAGCATAGCAGACGGAGCCAGAGGCTGCTGCACGGGCAGTTGTGCTGGACGGGGGGGAGGTGAGGACACAAACTTACCGCATCTGTAGGCAGTGCTGCGCATGCACTGGTTTTATGGATGTAACAGCACATGCGCAGCACGGATTCCAGCTGCGGTAAGTTAGAGTAGAGAGTGATAACTATCTATTTCATGAAAAGCTGTCATCTCAAAAATGACAGCTTTTCGGAATAGATAGTTATAGGGAGGAGGAATGATGAATTCCTCCGGTAATTAGGTAGAACTCCAGGGAAAGTTTAGTTATGATGAATAGGCCCCAAATACATTGACCAAGTTGTATTTTCAAAACAGGAAACACCTGGATGCAGGGCTGCCATCAGAAATTGTGGGGCCCAGGAGTAACAAAATGGACAGGGCCCCCCCTCAACCCCCCACGACAAGCCCCCTTCCCCGATATATATCTCTCATATGGAAAAAGCTCCAAAGTGTTTATTTGCAGCATTTGAAATATACAGTGAGCTGGGGTCGTGTAGCTAGCTATATATTGCAAATGCTGCGAATAAAAACATTGGAGTGCAATTTTCCATCTCCTATGCTGCACCTACTGTATCCTGGCACCCTTGATAAAACTTTGGACACTAAAGTGCCCATTACCTCTATAGGTGTGTGTATATATATATATGTATATATATATATATATATATATAAATATCATACAAACTCGGCACTCACTTGGTTTTCAAACTGCAACTCTTTTAAATACAGGGAGTGTTGGTTCCAAAATATTGCAATCATTTGTTGAGCTGGCCACTACTTCACGATCATTCCCATCTGGCCAGTCCCTACACTGATTCTCAGATAAATGATCTTGATCTGCCACCTTTGGCTCAAGCTTGCATATATATATAACATAGGTATCCTCCACAGACCTTTAAATTAGTGTGCATCCTTATTAATAGTTACTGATGTTTCCAAACCTCCATGGGTCTTTTAACTATTAATATGTTATAGATAGAGAGATAGATATAACAGCATCTATCATTTTGGTACTCTTCTCCATATATATATATATATACACACACATCTTCAAAGTAATATGACCTGGTGCCTTTAATTTATTACATTTTAATTGAGAACAAAAAAAGTGAACTACTGTGTGTCTTACTTTATCCACACTAATGATCCAGAAGAGCTCCACAGTATGGCTCGTTTCTCCTCCTCAGATCAGCCTCAATTTGCCCCTCTTCCCTGCAGCTTTTGTGCTGGTCGGCCACAGTCACTCACTAAAAGCCTGCACAGCCTCAGGCCGCTACCTTCTATTCTATTGGACGGCCGCTGGACGGTATCCCAGCAGTGCTCTGCGGTGCCGTCTGTATGACGGCAGTCAGTGTAGTGGCTTCTAGGGAAACTGGTGGAAATAAAGATCCGATCTGTGGCGGGGGACCCTGCGTCTGGTTGATATAAGTGACTTACTTGTCACTCATTTTATTGTGCGGCAGAGGGCCTGGCTGGGGGGATAAACCCATATGCGGGCGGCCACAGCGTGATGGTAGGAGCGGGCCCATTGGCTGTCAGTTACCACTGTGGGCAAGGAGGGTAGTGGTAGGCAGACGGACAGGCCCCCCAAGTGGTCGGGCCCGGGACTAAAGTCCCGGCAGTCCCTCCCTGATGGCGGCCCTGCCTGGATGAGAATTTAAATCTTGAGAGTTTTTTGAGTCTGAAAAACATGGAAGTGTGCATGTTCTGTGACTTTATTACATTGGCTGAGAGTTTTATCTCACATTTTCTACACCCTATTACATTTGGCCCCTAGTGTGTACTCTTGGGTTATATAAAACAGAATAGCAACAGACCTACTCCTTAAGTCAAACCAATAAAATATTGGATGTGCATACCAACGTATTAAACACATACAGCACTAATAACTAATCAACATGCACATTCAGAGATGCATACAAGCAGGGGCATAGAGAGCCTTGCCGTGCCCAGGGGAAGGGGGCTCAGCAGATGCGAGCAGTCTCCCACTACAGCAACGTGTACAGTCCCACCGTGGCATAATTGTGGGATGCGTGGCCACGCCCCCTTAGGAGGAAAAACTATTGCACGCTGGAGAGGGGGGCGCTGTGAGACCCTCAGCCTGGCGCATAGCCAGTGGGTGGTGCAATCACTCTCCCCACAGGCATCGGAGACTGCTGAGGCTGCTGCTTAGCAGCCGCGAACAGTCTCCCATTGCAGCCCAGCACACAGCAGCGCGTGCTGGGCTGCTTTGATGTAAGAGGGAGGGGGGGCAGCGCTGGACCCGGGCCCCCACCGGGCCCCTCCAGCAGGCTGGGCCCGGGTAATTAGTACACACCCCCCTCCTCTCGGCGCCCCTGCCCCTTCAGCAAGCCCAGTCATGGGTAAATTATTATCCACTCTCCCCTCTCTGAGCCACTGCATACAAATTTGCTCTGCAGACGGATTTCACAATGTTTAACAACTGCATGTGCAAGTTTGAGTGACTACGTACACATCTTAGCCACAACTCCACTTGCATTTATCTGGGCATTCTCATGTAGAATATGTGTGTTGTGGGCATGTAGACTGAATTGCAGGCTATTCAGACTTATGTATGTAGTGATCCAGCTGATTTGAGACAGATCTCTTGCACCAAGTATAGGGCTGGTGCAAATGTGCACTGATAGTGATAGCAGATACTTTTGCAAGTAGATATATAGGAGTGGCCCCACCGCATATATGCAGCCAATTGTGAATACAGGTGGAGATCTGCATTTACTGCCAAGCACGCAGTTGCGTGGAACTGAATTGGGCATTAGTGTCATATATAAAATGATGCTGTGCCCATATCACTACTCTTGCAGTGCTGCTAATGCTTCTGCGAGAATCAGGTGGTCCAATATGTAAGCACTGCCTTCTCTAACCCCCGAGTGCAGTTATTGCCCATGTTCCATTTGAATCCACACCTTCTGTTGGCTTTACAGTAAACCACTCATGAAGCAGAACTGTCAGTGCTGGAATATCGACAAACCAGCTAGGGCCTGGTGAGTCCTAGGGGGTACTCCTGCCACCACCATGTTTACAATCCATAAAAAAAAAAATAACGTCACCCCAACTGTTAGTAGAGGGGGCGGGGTGACTGTGAGGGGGGAGATCTGTTTGAGAGATAAGCTGTGTGAGGGGGAGATCTATGAGAGAGATAAGCTGTGTGAGGGGGGAGATCTGTGTGAGGGGGAGATCTGTGTGAGGGATAATCTGTGCGAGGGAGAGATCTCTGCGAGGAGGAAGATCTGCGTGAGGAGGAGATCTATACTTGCCTACTCTCCTGAAATGGCTGGGAAGCTCCCGAAAATCTGGTGGTGCTCACTGCCACCTGCAAGAGAGGGCAAGTCTCCTGGACCCGCTGCCACCTGTGGGGCAGGGTCGGGACCCAGACATCATTAGGCTGCGTTTCACGTAATTTTAGCCCTGCCCCTCTGTATGGACAGCGAATACCCAGTATAATCTCCGCTGCCTGAACGGACCCTAGCCTCACCCCTCCCGGAAAATGGGTGAGATATGCCCCATATCCAGGAACGCTGCCCAGCAATGCCCCCGCTCTGGCTCCCAAACGCAGCAGCCTTTCTATCAGGTTACGGCTGGGAGACACTGCGAGCAGACTTGCAGATGGAGGACTGGGCATGCGCAGTCCTCTAACAATTGGAGATGTGCGCTAACCATCGGGTTAGCGCACATCTCTGAATCAGGCCCTTGATCCGGCTCTGTTAACTGCATTTGTGCATAAACTTAATATTTTTCTGCATCTGGACTGTGAGCTAATGTACTTGATGTTTATGAAAGTCTGTACTGTGCAATGTTTAACAATTCATTTTAGAGCCCAAACCTAAAGGAGTGAGTTTGTGAAAGCAAGTTTGAAACTCGCATACATTGCGTAAATGCGTGCACCCGAGAAATGTGAGCTCCAATTAGAAATAGCAATTTGTGGTACTTGCGGTGAGATTGTGCGAAAATTTCTACAAAATGCAACCTGAGAGAAGTGCATGAAAAAGTGGGGAACCATCCTGGACCCCAAAAAAGTGGGAACTGAGATAGCAAGAACATACAGAAGGCTGTTAGTGCCCATAAGGAAAGTAGTGGAGATTCTTAAAAGGCGTCAAGTGGCTGATTTTTGTACTTTTTATTAGAGGTGGAAAAATGATAGCAAGCAAGTGGTTTTCAGCAAATTAAAGTCTTTACAGACATTTTGTCTATACCCCAAAATGCTGATAAGTGATTTTTCAGTGTTGTTTTATACAAGTTTGTAAAAAAGTTGGAATAAACACTTTTACCAGTAATCTACAAGTTCAAAAACCCTTCTCCTATCAACACAACACCTGCACACCCCTGTCCCACATAATTTACACCTCCACATTCCTGCCCCACATCATGTACACCTCCACATTCCTGCCCCACTTTATTTACACCTCCACATTCCTGTCCCACATCATTTACACCTCCACATACCTGTCCCACATCATTTACACCTCCACATTCCTGCCCCACTTTATTTACACCTCCACGTACCTGCCCCACATCATTTACACCTCCACATTCCTGCCCCACTTTATTTACACCTCCACGTACCTGCCCCACATCATTTACACCTCCACATTCCTGCCCCACTTTATTTACACCTCCACGTACCTGCCCCACATCATTTACACCTCCACATTCCTGCCCCACTTTATTTACACCTCCACGTACCTGCCCCACATCATTTACACCTCCACATTCCTGCCCCACTTTATTTACACCTCCACGTACCTGCTCCACATCATTTACACTTCCACATTCCTGCCCCACTTTATTTACACCTCCACGTACCTGTCCCACATCATTTACACCTCCACGTACCTGCCCCACTTTATTTACACCTCCACGTACCTGCCCCACATCATTTACACCTCCACATTCCTGCCCCACTTTATTTACACCTCCACGTACCTGTCCCACATCATTTACACCTCCACGTACCTGCCCCACTTTATTTACACCTCCACGTACCTGCCCCACAACATTTACACCTCCACATACCTGTCCCACATCATTTACACCTCCACATACCTGTCCCACATCATTTACACCTCCACATTCCTGCCCCACATCATTTACACCTCCACATTCCTGCCCCACTTTATTTAGACCTCCACGTACCTGTCCCACATCATTTCCACCTCCACGTACCTGCCCCACTTTATTTACACCTCCACGTACCTGCCCCACTTTATTTACACCTCCACATACCTGTCCCACATCATTTACACCTCCACATACCTGTCCCACATCATTTACACCTCCACATACCTGTCCCACATCATTTACACCTCCACATACCTGTCCCGCATCATTTACATCTCCACATACCTGTCCCGCACCATTTACATCTCCACATACCTGTCCCACATCATTTACACCTCCACATACCTGTCCCACATCATTTACACCTCCACATACCCATCCCACACCATTTATCTCATTATTGAGCTTTTATGAGGAATTCACCTGAAAACTTTCTTTATTGGACAAATTATGCTATTCATACTGCTCAAGGTGCTTGATTATTCATTGGGAGGGAGGTACCAAAGAATCTGCACTGTGTCCCGACACTCTGACCCTGACCTTAAAATAATGATTTTCCCCACCTTTTTACCTGTTCAGGGGGGTGTGAACAAAAAAAGAAATTCCTCTTAAAAAACAATGCGAGTTTGGCATTGGATTGCAAATGGAATTCGTAGGGCATATTTGCTGTGAGAATAGCTCGCAGGACCCATCTCGCACCTAATTGAATTGAGCCCTAAAACTTTTCAGCTACTTTAGCCTTTGGTCCCATGGATTTTTAATTGGACATTTGTTAAGGCTCAGGTCAGATAATAGAGTATTACTGTGGGCCGGTAAGATGAGATGCGGCCTTTGGAGCGGTTGCAGCCTCTGGCTGGTTGTGGCCTGAGGGCCAATAAGTTGAGATGCGGCCTCTGGGCTGGTGGCAGCCTCTGGGCTGAGTAGCAGCCTTGAGGGCTGGAAAACCTTGGCTTGATGCGGCCTCTGGGCCAAAATATCAGTCACTGAGTGGAGTAGCAGCCTTGAGGGCTGAAAGACTAGGCAAGAAGACGCTGAGGTGTGCTTAGTGCCGCCGGGATGACACTAGCGGTAGTACACAAGATTGCGTACACAGGACGCTGAGGTGCGCTTAGTGCCGCCGAGATGACACTAGCGGTAGTACACAAGATCGCATACTCGGACGTGCGACCTGTACTGCCGGGTTGACACAAGTCACAGAACGCTGTGTTGCGCATTCTGGACACCGAGTGCGGTCTATGCCGCCTGGATGACACAAACGGCAGGAGGCAGGAATGCGGACTGTGCCGCCAAGATGACACAAGCAGCAGGTAGTACAAAAGCGGACCGTGCCGCCTAGATGACACAAACGACAGGAACAATGCAGCTGACTAGACACAGGTAAGTTGACTGAATACAGGAGACCACGCTAGAATCAGAAACACGTGAAACGCTATCACCGGCATCGGAGCAGCGCTCACAGGAGAAGGTCATGGACGCAGGAGCCAATCCGGGCTGATCCCAGAATGATGGACAGGAGGTAGGTGGAGCTTCAGCAAACGCTGGGCTGGCGTTCACCTCGCACAGAAATAGCAGTGCAACGGCTTGTGACACCATTGAAATAGTCACCCATATGTAGTTTCAAGGGTGCACTGGCGACGACAATCATATCATTTAAAAGTTATACATTTTATTGGTATGTATTAAATGTATTATTCTTATTAATTGAAATAGGTGAAATATAAAACAAAAGAACGTGAAGAAAGGAATGAAAAATAGTAAAGAGTATTAAAATATATGTTCAACAAAACAGCCATTGTCGTTCCGTTTCCGTATATCACAGCTATTTGCTTAGTGGTATTCACACACTGTTATGTCTTCATTTCCTATGTTATCGCCAGAGAGTGTAATGAGATGTAATTCCCTCACACAGGGAAAGATAGGTGTAGACTTAGCCCTTTATCAAAATAACCAGTCAATGCTGCCAAAGATACTCTATATCACATAATTATTACACATTCTCAAATCATCAGTAATGGGCTAATCATATTGGTTCTACTATAATTCTATATATAGCCTCTCTCTGCTAATACAGTATTATATTCCTACTGATAACAGTTGTACTTTATGTGTCACTTTTATCTCCTGATTAATTGTATCCAATCAGTTCCCCCTTGGTAACTGCATAACTGGGCACTATAGTCTTAGTGATTATGTCATTCGTATAATATTCTTTATAAACCACACTGATTTTATACTGTGCTATTCAAATGTATTTATGTCCTACTAATGAGGATTCCCGTCATATCCCGCACAGGTACAACTCAGTATGGATTCATTTCTATGTTTAAAATCTATTCACATTAATCACCAATAAGGTTATGGCAGGTTGCATCTGATCTGCGGTAGCAATTAACTGCTGCTGTTCCATCCCAGCATATAGTTGTAATCAGTGCTTTTATGACAGGCCGCTCTTTCCGTGGATCCCTGGCCACTTGCAGCACTATTAATCCCCCACAAGCCTCTTATATCACCGTCCGCCAATAATATCTACTAGCGGCTGCTGCACTGCAAACCGAGTGAGCACCGGCATAACTTGTATGCTCCTATATTACCCTGTCCTCTGCCTAGGCTGTCAGTGCTTCCTCACCGCTCTGTTTGACAGCGGTTAAAAAGTAGCCAGGAGGAATACAGTGTGACACGTTTCAATCTCACTTTAACAGTATTAACAATAACAGTGTGTTTCAATATAATCAGAAAGGCTGCAGAGAGCCTGCGGCCGTTTCACCATTCAGGCTTTGTCAAGGCCAATGCACCCTAAAAACTACTTACCTTTTTCTTTGTGTTTCTGTGATATATGTAAAAATCAAGTAGTAAGTAGCACCTCATAGTAGCTATTTAACTATTCGGTAGGGACATTTACCTCAGACCTGAGCTATTTTGAGATATGGACCATTGAAGATATTAGTTATGATAAAGATACTGGTGCAAGATTCATCCCTGTCTTGATTTGGAGTCACCCATATGTGTTGGTGATCCCATGTATGTATGTACGTACTATGTATGCATGGTGGTGACCCCACAAAAGAATTGCACATTTCATGCACATGCCTGTGTTTAGTCCAACTAACAGATTTGTAGGAAACTTCTAGCTATAGAGTAAGGCTGCTTGTTGTATATCACTGTGAGAAGGCTCATATATGCTCAGTTTACTATTCACCTTTAGATGTGGTGTAAATATTTAGCCTTTTTGATAAATTAAATTTTTTAGCACTGAGGATAACATTACTGCCCTTTCATTGATGTTCACTCGCAACCAAGCAGAAACTCTGATTCTCATGTACTCCTTTATCCATTACCATCACATGGGCAACATGCTATTGTTTTTCCTATCCTTTCATTGTACATGTCATGGGCAGTGGATGTGCAATGCTAGAAACTTAGGCCCTGATTCAGAGGCGCTCGCTATATGAATCAGGGCGGGCTGTTTTTTTTTTTTACCGGCCCCCAGGCCGCTCGATAAGCTGTGGGTGACCACCCACAGCTTTAGCGGGCGGCCTGGTGAGGGTCCATCGGGCTTGCGACGAGACCCTTGTGGTAGGATCTTGTCCACCGCAAGCCCCAGTGAACTTCCTGCTCTAATAGAGCAGGTAGTTCACTACTGACATCACGTGTGATGTCAGTAGGGCTGCCCCCAAACGGCAGGCATTCCTTCGGGAACACCTCCGTTTGGCCAGCCACCCCCTCCCTCCGACTCGCCTACAAAACGGGGCGAGCTGTCGATCAACATCGACAGCCGCCCCGTTTTGTTGCGAGCCCCGAGCGAGTGATTTCTCAATCGCTCAGGGGCTCGTTCGTGCACACTGCCCGGCCAACCACCCGCTTGCAAGCGCTATGCGCTCGTGAGCGGGTCTGGATCAGGCCCTTAGATTTATCCCTGATGCGCCTAGAAGGTCTGTCCAGCACATATAAAGGTGCCTGCGCATTTTCTGCTCTCAGGAGGTGTCTACAAACGAGAAGTGGTTTTGTGAAGAATAGCGCTGTGTAACACTGTTAAGGTCACATGAAAAGACAAACTACCGTTAGAGCCACCCTTTTCATTATACAAAAATGTTTCCGCTTCTCTTCTAAACTACTGCTCGGTTCATTTATGGCATTGATACTGTCTTTATTACGTGTGCGTGTGTGTGTGCATGCAAGCTGGCAGTCACAGACAGGCTGACACAGTGGATGGAGTAGGCTGTCCAATAGAATAAAATAGTGAAGTAAGACTCTTGTCAATCTAATGTTATAAGATTGTGGTGTTAAAGCTCCTCAATATAAAACAATGGTTGCGATTAAATGCCCTTCAGCTACAGGGCCCTGACATCATCAGTTACTATCCATGTGGACATGGCAACCTATGGCGAGTGAAGCATGTCACCTTGCCCGAATCGTGGCCAGCAAAGTGAGCCTGTGAGGGTACAGATTTCTACTATTGGTGGCCTGATACTACAGTTGAGACAAAATAACAGCGCTGTCAGGGCATGGAACCGCACTACTGCCCTCACTCCACGTCACATCCGGGTCCTTTAGCTGGAGAGGAACTAGAATCAACCATAAAACAACATTCATATATCCAACTTGACAATCACTATTTTGCACAAGTCAGTAATCAAATGTGAACATAACAGTGACCCAGAGTAAACCTCCCTGTGTGCACTGTATATCTGCAGCCTACAATTATGTTTTTGTAGTTGACCTACGGCCGTTGGCCACCTTGTAAGATAACAGCAGAGCTTTACAGCTTCTCTTAGCATGACTCAGGACACCTCTGTAATGGCCTGTCAGGTGTCTACCATTCTGCAATCCTTGGAATTGTGCTGATGGCTCTAATATTTGTTGATGTTCCTCATCTGTCACCTTGGTAACAACACTGCTACAGAATATATTGGTGCACTTAAGTGATTGCAGGAACTCACAAATGTGAGGAGTCTGGCATCTCTTCGGTGGAGCCATGTGGCCACTGAGGGGTGGGATGGTAAGCACCTTTTGCTGCATTCCCATGGCAGGCACAAGAATGGTGGCGCAGGAGAGAATCAGCAGATCAGTCACACATTCCAGCCAGCCTGACCATGCAAAGTACTCCCTTTCTGCACTAACAAAACTCTTCATTTTTCACCAAGAGTGTGGCGCTCCCCTCACAAGAAAAGACCAACAAAGAAGAGGCACAGAGATCTGTGAGATCTTGTTAGCCACTGTGAGGAAATCAAACACTGGATGTCAGACAGAGCGGACTCAAAGAAGATGACAGTGGGGTCAATAAATCATAGGGGGTCACCGAAAGGTACGGGCCCACTGAGAAAAATACATTTCACTCACAATAATATGAAAGCATTCAGCCATGTAACAGCTTCAAATATACGCCCCACGGCTTTTGAATTTTAGCCCTGGGAAACTAGAGCTGAGCGCCACCGAATATACATATACTTATACATTACAGAGCGAGGGTAAAGTGCTGTGCTGATTCCCAGGGTGTAGTCACTTGGTTTTTACAATGTACTTGCTAGTAAAGAAATCAACAAGTGAAATGTGTTATTACTACATATTATGCTTACTTTTTTTTTCCAGAATTTCCGTGTATTTTCAGCTTGTTTGATGAAACAACAAAAAATAATAAAAAAAGACACCCAATTATTTTGCCATCCAAATATGTACTATTTGTGGTTTACTCCAACTAAGGCCCGTATTCAATTACAGGCGAAAAGTCAGCAAAGTTTCACCTGTCCGACTTTCCGCCTCATTCGCCTGTTTCAGAGTCAGAATCTTTCCGTGCGCATCCCCGCTTTTCGCCTAATTCAATTCCAAAACAGGCGATAACGGCAAATGCGGAAAGTAATTAAAGAAGTGGGGAAATCAGTCTGTACCCCCAAAAAAGATACATTAACATAAGAAATCAATATAGATATGTACTAATAGTCCTAATATAACTATTTGGGGTAGTTAAGTTGTGTAAATAGCTTGCTATTAGCGACTTTGTAAAAGTAGTGAAGAATGGCATAAAGCAGTACTGTTTGGTGAAAATAAGTAGTCCATTCATATTTGGGGTACTTGAAAATGGGTGCTAGCATATTTTTAATGTCTCTAAAGTGAACTTTTAAAAAATGTGAAAAATCCACCTGCTGCATGCACCTGCAATCCCAAAAACACCTGACCCATACTTGCAACCCCTCAAGAAGTCTATTTCGCTATTTTTTATGTTTGTCCCCCCACTTTTTACTTTTTCACCCCAAAAATGACATGTCTTTTTTTGGGGGATGTTCTGAGGTAAAAAAATAATAATTTATTTGGCTGATTTGTCCTTTGGGGGCTGTCCCAAGGGTTCTGAGTCTTTTTCCCATGTTTGCACCCCAAAATAAAGATTTTGCACTATTTTTTCACCTCCTATTCATTGGAGATACTTTTTTGCCTATTACAATGCATCGAGTTTCCTCTTAGGCGAAATCGTCCTGGAATTGAATATGAATATACTTTGAAAACAGTCGGAAAGTTCAAATTGCCGAAAACTTTTCTCCCAATGGCACTTTTCGCCTCTAATTGAATCCGGCCCTAAAGTGTGTCAAGTTCTGCTCCCACTGTCAGCATTTCCCAGCAGTGAGCTAAGATAAAAAAACAAGCACGACTCCATTTACAACAATGTTTTTATGCCAGTAATTATCATTTTAATGCCAGGTTCACATTTTTAGGTTGGGCACGGGATCCTGGCAGTCTGGATGCCGACAGTCAGAATACCGACAGCGGCATCCCGACAGACAGAATCCCAACACAACTAGGTAAGTACTCTAACCCTCCCCGCAGCCTAATCCTAACCCTCCTGCAGTCTAACTCTGACCCTAACCCTCTCCTCCCCCAGTCTAAGACTCCCCTCCTGCAGTCTAACCCTAACCCTCACCCTCCGCAGCCTAAAAGCAGCTTAAACCTAACCCTCCCCCTAACTTCCATACTTACTGTCGGGATTCTGGCGCTGGTATTTTGACCGCCAGCATCCCGATCGCCGGAATGCCGACTACTTCCCTACATTTTCTGCACAGCACCAAGAGGAGTTTTATTGTAATTACTGATACAAAGAGCATAAATGTACCATAAAACATCACACCCACAGAGAAAGTCTTGCAATCATTATCTGTTGACTGATGATGATTCTAGTTTTAAAGTCCCTCTTTTCTTAGAGAAATGCCCTGAAGCACATCAAGTATATGTTGGCAGCAGAAAATGATCCTACTTTTAAACTAAATATTTGCTGGCAGAACAGTTTTAAAGAAAACTGGTGCATTCCTGGGCATCACCCAGGTTTACTAACCTATTACTCAAGTATCTCATGTGTAGATGACCATGTAGCTTGGTAGACTGCACATGTACAATAGGTTTATGTGTACATGGCCCAGAAAACTGCCAAGCTATGTTTTGTCCACATGGACACTTTCATCCATGTGTTCAGTTCTGCTTTATAGTGCTCTTAAATAAGGAGACTTGGACGCTCCCATGACTGGAGTCAGCATGTATGCCATGATTTTAAGGAGAACACGTGAACATGGACAGTATACAATAGAACGAAGGCTAGAGTATATTTACTAATGCACAGGTTCTCAAACTCGATCCTCAGGACCCCAAACAGTGCATATTTCCAGGTCTCCTCATACAATCACAAGTGAAATAATTATCTCCACCTGTGGATCTTTTAAAATGTGTCAGTGAGTAATGAATACAACAGTGCACCTGCTAGGTGACCAGGAAAACGTGAGCTGTTTGGGGTCATGAGGACCGAGTTTGAGAACCACTGTACTAATGGTACATATTTTAGGTGATTTTTATGTTGATTTTAATTGACTGAAATCGACTCAAAATTGACTGTATCAATCACTACTGAAATCTCTCATTTACTAAAATTTTATTTTAAAATCAATTTCAAATTTGAATGCAATGTGGGTCGATTTTCAAGAGTGTAAAAACTGTTGATTTGGAATGTGCAGTTCAAAATGACCAACAAAATCACCTACAAAATAGACAAACACTTCCTTGTGTACTCCTATTGGCCAAAACATACCACATGCACTTTAAGCCACAGAAAATCATTATAAAAATGTTGCCACACACGCAAGCAAATTGAAAGTGAGTTTAGTGGTGAAAGAGGAGGGAGGAGAGTGTATAGCAGGAGAGTGGTGATTTCATATAGCTGCTTAAAAAGTGATGTCTGAGAGTTCTGTCCTGTCAATTTTTGTATTGTTATTGTCATTTTGAAGTTTGTCTTTTTTTTGTCTTGTCTAATTATTAAGTCTTTGTCAGTGTTTCTGTGTGAGGCTGGGGAGTGTGTGTTTAAGTTTTGTGTTAGTTTTTAAGTGCAGTTTGTGTATCTATTTTTCTATTTGTTATGGAGGTTGCCAGGAGTAGGGCAAGAAAGGATAGGGAGATGGAGGAGAGATTTCCAGTTGGTGACTATAGTGTGATGGAGGAGGCAGAGGGCCAGGACTCCAAGTCGGGGAATGAGCCTCAACCTGGCAAAACTAAATCTGACTGCAATGTCAGGTTTAACTTTGAGGAGAATTGTACGTTGGTAAACACCTTGTGGTCTAACTTTCAAGAGTTATTTGGTCACCGCCCCAACACACATCTGTGAGAAGAAAGCAAGCCATGTGTCAGACAGCAGTTGCTGCGGTGAATTCCATTAGGCATTTAAAATGCAATAAGCACCAGTGTGTGAAGTGTTTTTCAGACATCCAACGACGTAAAATCCAAGATGGCCCTGGAAAGGAACTATACACGCAGCACTGGAGGAGGGTCGTCTGTGGAGGTGGTTAATTATAAGTATGAGGAATGGGTCAAAGGAATTATGAT